>VZTD01005999.1:1011178-1101326 GCA_013397725.1 Rhagologus leucostigma
CGCTGTGGGGGTGTGAGGGGGTGTGTGTGTGTGAGGGGCGCCGTGACCCCGCTCTGTGGGTGTGTGAGGGTGTGAGGGGTGCCGTGACCCCGCGCTATGGGGGTATGGGTGTGGGTGCGGGTGTCAGGGGCGCAGAACTGAAGCAGAAGAGTGGCAAATCTTCATACCCTATATTTAAAGTTACAGTTTGGTTTTTTTTTTTCGCTAGACCTGGTCCTTCTTTCCATCTCTTGCATCAGCTAGTCAATATAAAAACATATTATTTTTGTGTGTGCTCTAAGAATTGATTTTCTTGTGGGCAGCACTTTAAGAACACGGGTAGAATTTTCAGGAAATCCCCTCCTCCAGAAAAACAAAACTTTTATACCTGCACTGAGTTCTACTGGTCTGTGGTATTCCTGGGGAAATGCAGGTAGAAACTTTCAGTGTCTGCTTTTGACATTCCCAAGGGTAAAGCTCAGACTGAACTCAAGCACGTGCCCAGTCCCGAACCAAAGCCAGTTTTGGGTCAAGCCTGGGTTACACCACTTCTTTGCACCAGAGGTCCCGTCCTTGTGCAGGGCCACAGCAGCTGCTCTCTGTCTGCCTGCCAGAACCAAAGCTCCTGCCTCCTCCTGGGGGATCTTCAGATACTTCCTCTGCTTTGGGCTGAAAGAACATCACTATCAGCAGAAAGGTTACAGTCAAGATGAGGGCATAGTCTAAAAATACTTACAGCCTGCTCTCACCCAGTTAACTGGCACATAGATTATATTTACATCCATCGCTGTTTTCAGTGTAAAGATCAGAGCATTTATGAAAAGAGGCTTCAGTTTACAGCAGTTAATAGGATGTGGGATTGTTTTGCTCTGCTTTGACGTTGTTTGTTTGTTTGTTTCTTTCACACTTTCTCTAGAATTCCTGTCTGAGTAGGGAACTTTATTAATAATTAATGTAACTGGCTGAGCTGTGTAGAAAGGTGTGAGGTTTTGATCATTTACTTTGGTTTGGTTCAATTTGTTCACAAGGGTTACTCTTGTGCACTGTGAATTTAATTTGACTTTTCTATTGTTTTTATCGTTTTATGAATTAGCTGCCTTTTTGTTATGGTATCAGCTGTTCCGTAATTTTTAAGGACATTGAAATGAAATTAAATATAACAGGTGTTCTTTGCTTTAATAATATTCACTTTTTGGAGTTTACAGTCTTACAGGATTGCATCTGTATTTCTTTAACTTTACAGTGTAAAGATGCTAGAACATTCTTTCTTTCATGCAATTTTCCCTCCCTTTAACCTCCCTTTGGACTCAGACATACCCATATTTATTTCAAATTATACCTGTAATTGGTAGTTCTGGTTATGATTGAGAATTCTTGTCACTTTTTTCTTACGAAAGCCCGATTTTAGGTGTGTAGCTTTGCAGCCATTTTAACTATGAGGATTATGGCATAAACTGACCTAAATGGTAGAGGTGTAGGATGAATGTAAAAGCTGAACTTTCCATTTATGAGCTGACAAGACAAATCTGTGACAGCCTATCTGGTCTCGTAGTCTTTATAAATATTAAGAAATTATATATGGCAGCAATAGCAAAAGGATGTTGTCAAAATTGTCTCCCAGCTCATTCACTTAAAGACATACTATGGAACAGTCATGTCAGAAAACATGAACCACAGAAGGGAAATACTGTGTTTGGGGTTATCTGGTTAATGACTTTCAGTTCTTGGGGTGAATAGTGCTGGCAAACTGGAAATGAAATAGAAATGTGGTTCTGTAACCTGGCTGCTTGCCTGAACTTTGCAAATCCAGAATTTTGGTTTGGTTTCAGAGTACAGATAATGCCAAATTAGGAACTTCAAATAATAAATATGTTTAATGATGCAAGTGCGTCTGATTTCTAGGGTTATGCTTACTGGAAAAAACCCAAAAGAGTGTGCAGGGGTAACAGGAAGGAACACACAGTCCTTGTTTGTTAAAGATGAGCATAGCCTCAGGGGCATCTAAAACCTCTTCATATCAAAAAATGCCAACACTTGTTCAGAGAAGGTGGGGGTTTTTTGCACTTTGTTTTTAGTTAGTGTTTTCTACCCCTCTTCTTTATTCTGCAGTAAGCTTACTGCTGATCTTTTAGGCATATTGTAAAGCCCCCAGCTCTGTTCCCAGGCCTTTGAGGAGGAAGAGGGCAGCTGAGGGCTGGGGGAATATTGGTCTTGGGATTAGTACATAGCAAAGAGGTTTATTTTCCCTTTGCACATACAGGAAATTACTAGGATTGCTTATGTTGTTGATGTTGATTTGTCTTTCTTAGTATATGTCTAGCTGCCTAGACCTTTTTATGTTTGCATAAAATGAAATAAACCTACAGATTGGAAAAATATTAATCTTGCTATTGTAGCTACATACAGTGGGTTGCATTTTCAAAAGCTGCAATTTGGACTCCCTCTTTTCATAAATGGGCTTTGAACTTACATCACCTTCAATAAGTGAATAAAAATGCATTTAAGGATCATTTGGATTTTTTTTTAAGTGTGCATGTGTCAAAGTACCAAATTAACCATTAAGCTTCTCTGCTGCTTACAAGTTACTCAAGCAGTTTAGAAATGGAAGGTATTCCTACCACCTACTAACTGGCAAGTAACAATGTAAAGGGTAACTACTAGCAGAATGCTAATCATTGTGGGCTCCTCACAGAAACAACTCAGCAAAGATTCTGCCCCAAACTCAGAATAAGGCTTCTTACCGTCTGGAAGAGTCTTTTACTTCACATTGTCCATCCATGGAACTAGGGACATGACTTTTTAAAATTAAGGTGCTCAAATACGTATCTGATATCAGGCAACACGATTGCTTCCTCGTTCTCCCATCACCAAGACTCAAATACGATTTTGAAAATAGGAATGTCACCTTTACCTTCACTGTTTTTCCACAAGTCTGTTCTGTACATTTGAGCCAGTCATTTTCAAAAAGGAATGAAAGCCAATAAGCTTCAGCCCTAACTACATCAATGGCTCTTAGCTAAAACCCTTTTGATGTGAATTATTGGGTATTCACAAAGATGGCATTCCCTTAGAAAAGATTCACCTGATGTTTCATGACTTGAATCACCAGTCATAAATTCTCGGGTCTTCCTTGACACTGTGTTGTGTTTCTCACCTGTGAAGGGCTGTGGTCCTTATGCCTTCCTGGTGTTCTGTGCCTTGCTCCCAGTGTGGATGAGAGCAGCTTCAGCCTCCTCTGATCTGCAGTGACCCTGCTGCATCCCCAGTGCACAAAGAGCTCTCGCCCTGCCTTTGTTTCCTTGTGATGGCCAGGCTGCTACCCAAGGGAAGAGAGGAAACAGGAAATGAAGGCACCTTGCTAATTCCTCGTTTCACTGGAGAGCCCAGAGGGATGCCCAGCTTTAGCGCAGCTTCATGGTTGTGGATTAGCAGCAAGCAGCTGTAGCAGAGTAGAGGGTAAGGGCTGCAGCCACGAGCCTATCCCCCTAAAACAGCAATGTGTGTTCCCACTGGGGGTACCAAAGACTCCAGTGAGACTCTTCAGCTGCTCAAATTGAAGCAATTGCCAAAGTGGACAGATTCTACTGTGCACTGGAAAGGAGATGCTAAAATAGAGGAGGAGTCCTTGCACTCTTACTTCCTAAACAATTCGAAAACTACATTTTCTGCATGGCTAGAAATAATCTGGATGAACTTCATGTTCTTGGATATGCTATCCTCCATTTACACAATCTGAGTTGGCATTTATTATATTCCTAAACATATTTATGCATAGTTTACTGTTGTGAAATTTTATTTCTTGGCAGCAACCACATTAGAGCAATATTTAGGTATACTAAAAATTGTCTTGGCAGCATTAGCTACAGACTTGCTTTGAAGCTTTGATTACTACAGTATTGTTTAGAACAAGGTCAGATATGAAAGGTTGCTGAGACCATTCTTTAAAAGTAGCCAATGCACTTAATTTTAACAATAACTAGTTTAAGAGGTTTATTATTTAAGCTTGGAGTATACTGTAAAATTTTCTGTGAAAACAGAATAAAGTTTTTTTCATCCACGTGGAAAGGCAATATCTTACTGGACAAATGAATCCTAACTCTCCACTGAGAGGGAGGGCTATGAAGGGTAACTTAGGAGACTGTTGTGTCACAAACCACCTAAAGAGATGCATAAAAACAGTAGTGGGGCTGCACATGTTTCTTTGGTTTTCTTGGCCATATACTTTGGACCATACCGTGCCATTGGGTGAACATGCATTGGTCTCTCAAAGGCTGCAGGGCTGGGCAGATGGAAGCAGGAACGACTGTTCCCTAAACATGGAGCTTCTGCATGGGTGGATGAGGTCGGTGTCATCAGCCAGAGTAACTTCCATGCTGTAGTGTATAAACCTGTTCCCTGTTATCTGCTGGCTCTTCTCTGAGAGCTATAGGTACAAGCATTTTTTGTCATTTTAACATATTTATTTTTCACTTTTAAAGTAAATAAGTTGGGGTCATGGTTTAGTGGTGAAGGTGGCAGTGCTGGGTTATCAGTTGGACTCAATGACCTCAAAGGTCTTTTCCAACTCTAATGATTCTATGATTATAAATTAGCTAAAATTTATAAACAGCAAGGCATTAATGAAACTGTTTTTAGATTAAAAAGCAAGCAGAATGAGTTGAAAATGTTGAAGTTTTTTCTCAAGCTTTCTTTGAATAAAGAAATTAATTGCAACCAACCCTTGCCATAGTCTTACTTTTGGAAAAAAAAACAACCTCCAAACACTTAATGAAGAAAAATGTCGAAATGTCCAACCAGATATCCCTAATTAGCTTTGGGAGGAAGTGAAATGTGTGTTCATTTTCCCAATAAACAAATACCTTAAATAAAGTTGAGCAAATATGGTTTTGGTTCTGTAGCCAAAAGGACCAAATTTAATACATCAAAGACTTATTTGAAGGGCAAATGATGCCAAGTTGAAAGGAATAGAAAAAGAAATTCAATCTGCAAAGGGCACAGTTAATTCTTACATACTGTGTCTTAGGTTACAATGTAAGATGTAACCAAAAGTATGTATTCTATCACCATGTGTTAAAACCAGGTGGGGCAATGTTCTTTATCTCTTCCACGACACATCCCTGATAACTCTCTCCGGAGAGATATCTTCTGTTAATGGGCCATCTAACCTCACTGCATGACTCACAGAATTACATCAGCCCATTGTGAGATGCTCTGCCCAGGGGGAGGAACCAAGCATTCCTACCTGGATATAATCTGGGGTTTGGAACACCACAGTCAGCCCTTACCTACTGGGTTTCCAGAGGACAAGAGCTACAAAACCACCACTGGACCTTCCAAGGAAGACCAGACCTTTCTACAGGATCGCTGCTTCAACAGAACCACATCTATCACCTCAAGAGGACTGCAGCCACCATTTAATCGGACTGCTACCACCACCCTGACCGACAGGTTGTATCCTGACTCTGTCAGTGTTTTTGTACTATTGCATTTATTTTTAGTTTTCCTATTAAATTGTAGTTCTGATTTTGAGTCTCTCACTGGTTTGCTTTCAAACTAGTACATACTGTTACAGTTGAAGGAAGGTATTGCACTAAAATATGTGTGTTTGAGAGAGGGAGATCAGGAAATAAGGAAAAATGATCAACTGCTGAATAGCAAGAATCATAAGGAAATAGAAATATATGTTTGTTTCTTAGCTTAATAATTACTAAGGAGACAGTTGAGCAGTACAGAAAATGTTCACTCTCAGAGCTGTAATAATCACACTGTGCTTAACTACAGTGTAAACAGGATGGCATAATTTTTACTTCACCTTTCTCTTCTAGAGAGAAGAACCCTCTAGAGAGGGTTGACGTGTGCGGGCATGTTGTACAGTATCTGTCCCATCCTGTTTACCTGCTGGTAGGTGTTGATTAGTGCCATAAGTGATATGTTTAATTTTTCTGCAGTATCTATTCATTTGGGTAGCTCACCTGAGTTTCTGGCTACTGACCCATCTGCACATCAACTCTCACTGATATGTGTTGCTGTTGTGGTCTAATTACCACTGAAAAGCAGACTTCTTGGAGCAGGAATCATTCGGAACTAGACAAGCAAAATTCAAAATACTGAAGTGCACGGATGCTTTCAAAAAAATTTGGTAATAAAATTCTTGGGAATCGTTCCATGCTGTAGCAAAGTCTGACACCTTGAAGATTGTTTCATACATGCTTTCAGAATACTGCAGATCAAGTCACTTTATAAAAAATTATAATATCCTATGCCTTTATATGATCTCATTTGGAAGTCTCAGAGCAACACACAATTCCCCTAAGTTAGGCCTCATAGTCTTGCAGGCAGGCTGGTAGCTGAAGGAGACTGTCTCAGTCTTACCATCCAACAGCTGAAGTGAAACTACTTCTCCCTTAGTGTGAGAAGTATCAGAGACACTTCTTTCACCTAGTGGCAAATACACTCCCATAAGTGATGGCAAAGTTTGGCCCAAAGGATTCCAAGGGGTGAGAGCAGAACAAGAGTGAAGTGGAACCCTAGACCCAATGGAAAGTGAGTGTAAGAAGAAAATACCTTTCTCCCTGTGCAGAGGTTAGCAAAATATCAGGTAATGTGGCTTATTAGTTCTCGTATTTTGGTAAGAGAAGAACCGGTGGTACTTCAGCAGTGAGCACAGAATGATGTTGCTATGCTGACTTCTTGTTGCTTGCCAGGAAAATGGAATAAGAAATTGATTTTTTCTAACATATTAGCTGGTCTAAATTCTGTAGAGTTTTTGGTAGCTTTATGAAAGCTAGAACAAAAGACTGTGTGATAAGAAACTTACTACACTTAGGGCAAAGAGAAAAAGAAAAGTGATCAAATATGAAGTTATCATCTAAATGGAATTTAGAGTTCTTCACCTGGCTAATTAATGGTTGCTGATGTTGAAAAGATGCCATCACCCAGTGCTCCTCAGAGTCAATCCACTGATATACTAATAGCTGAGGATGGTTTTAACAAACTGAATACTTCATCAGTAATTATATCAACATTTACATAAATTAGTTGGATTCACTTTGCAGGACTCAATCAAATGATGAAGAGATACTGAAATAATTTTTATGGAAAGAGAAAAACATGAAATAGGCTTTTCCTTTCATTTCAGAGAAAGCAATATTTCTAAAGACACAAATGCTTTCTAAATATTATACTGACTACTACTTAGGCTGTGAGTCTGAAATTCCTAGACAGTAATAAATATTTGCCAAATCTGTGTGCTCCATTGTTTTATTAACTGCTAATGATTTGTATGTTTTCCATCATGAAAAAGCAGAGTTGTTATAATTACTCATCTAATGCTCCTGCTTTGCAAAACCCAGGAAAGCCATTATGCCTGCTCCAGGTCCTCTCCTCACAGTGCAGTGCAGAGGGAGGCCAGAGGGCAGAGCACATCAGCACAACTACACCAGCAAAGCCTTCATTAAAGACAGAAGTTTGGAGGAGAGTCTTAAAGTCAGAAAGCATTTAGGGACAGTCCCAAAGCCCACTGAAGCAGACAGAAAGAACAGCTGAATCTAACAATGAAAAGCATTAAGTGGACTGAATGCACTGGAGTATTAAATGGAGCAGAAACTGGAAAGAAGGGAGAGAGCTGTCATCCGTGTAGGGGAATGGGAATTGTCTGAGACATCAGAAAAACAAGGTCCCTGGTAACCTAGGAGCCACTAGCTTCACCACCTTGCCACTGGAATTGAAGATATGTTGGCTTTAATTGCTCCTCCCTGAAGTACTGGTTCTGCATTTATCTGTTGACTATAATGTAATGGCTCCTCTGTCATTTCCTGCAGCACTGTAATCTAATACTGCACAAGTGTCTCACCATGTTCACATTCTCTGTTGAGTAACTGTGGCTTTGGTTTCAGGGTGCACAGTCTGTTCAATCAGCCTGTAATTGCAGCACTATCTGGAGTTGACATATCTATGTAATTATGTTTGTTGTTAATAATGCAAATTGAATCTGTTGAGTTAGTCAAGTCAGTCAACCTCAAGAAGTAGTTTCTACAGATTTTTTTAGCTGCTGAGGACTGGTTTTTTTAGTTCTCCTTTGCTCTTTCACAGAAAACCTACTCTTATTGAAAGATAACTTTGAAAATAAGAACCACAGCCCCATCGTGGAAGTATCAGCATGTACTGTAGAGCCTATGCAGAAATCTTGTCTATCCAAAACATCTGGAGAAGGCCCTGAATTCAGTCCAATGTGTGTGGTACTGGCATGTGGAGTGAGAAATGAGAAATGCATGAATTCCTGTTTGCTTTGGGTATTGCTTCACATGGGCTTTTCTAATAATTGGCAGCGTGATGAATTCAGGAGTATTCGGAGATGCCAGTGTTGTCTGGAAAAGCATAGGAGCCGTGCGGGTGCTGTGGCTCTGAAGCTGTATTTTATCTTCTACAAACATGTCTGTTAAAAAAACTTTGTCCCTTCCTGATACAGNAAAGGTTTTCACATATAGGTTTATAGTTGATGAAATTGTCTGTATTCCCTGCTGTAAATACAGCTCTCCATATAATTTTCCTTCATATTACTCAAATGTTACATCCATCAGGATAATATACTTCATATTCTGTTCAAGGCCAGGTTGGGTGAGGCCCTGAGCAACCTGATCTAGTAAATGGCATCCCTGCCCACAGCAGGGGGGTTGGAACTAGATGATCTTTAAGATGACTTATAGCTCAAAACATTCTATGATTCAATGGTTATAGTGTGAAATGTTTAGACTGCTTCCTAGTAGTATGTGGCACATAATTTCCTTCTGCTGAAACATGCTTTCTTGGGAATTTTTTTTTGTTAAAAGGAATTGCTCATTTTGTGGTCGTTTTTATCTCAGGATACTCTTTTTGTAAATGAAGAATTGGTCAAACAGTATGAATAACACTTGAAAATGGGTCTCTTGAGCACATTTAATTGAGACTGAATATAGCACTGTTGCAATATAGCACTGTTGCAATAAAATAAATTCAGTTCTGCATCCAACAGCTGGGAGCACTGCATTTTACATTATACAGTCACAGGGTTCTCCCCCTTTTTCTGCATTTAGGTGGCTTTTGGAAACCATTTGTTGGTTCTGTATTGTTATTCTGGCCAACTGTACTGCCTGTGGCTCTGTAAACTCCCTGAAAACAACTCTGAGTTCAGCTATTTACATAGTGACTGTGGAGTTTTCTTAGGAAGTGCCCTCTGAACATGCAAATCTCTACTCATGTTGCTGGTTCATGTGGTCCCTCAGCTCTGACTGACTCCAAACATCACTTCAGGCTCTTAAGTGATGCCAAAAGTGCACCAAGGAAGACTGTCAAAGACTGAGCATTCAAGGGGTAGTGTTATTTTGTTTACACAAAGCTGGTAAGCACCCTCAAGGCACTCTCCCTCCATCCTCCTGTCTCTCGGCTGGCCAGCTGGGTGGAATCGGCCCTGGCCATGCAGCAGCTCTGCAGAGTCTTGATGGCAACTGTGGAGCAGGGTTACAGAAAAGGTTACAGAAAGCAATCAAGGGGAACCTACCAAATTTGCTATTGGTTCCTTAGCAGCACTGTCAACCTTTTTATACTTAATTTTCTGTCTTCTGCTTAAGCTTTGAAGTTTCAAAGTATTTGCAAGGATTTCAGGGTATTTTACCAATCAATCCAGGCTTTTGGTTATTCAGACTGGAGCATAGTTAGTAAATTGGAAGCATGTCCAAGTTGGTGTTACTGCAATTCAGTGGGAACACTCAGTTTCCGTGGAAGGTAGCCAAGAGCCCTCTCCCATTATTTTGACTTCCACTGTTAGTCCACCTCCCCTCTGCTCTGAACATGGGACTTTGTAAGGACATTAAAGAGTTTCCTTCTCTACAAGATGAGTGACAAAGAACATTCTTTTTTTCTCTTTTTACATCTGCTTGATAATGAGACAGTATTTGCCTTTTTTGCTTAACATAAGTACAATTCCTCTGGAGAAACAACTGAGGGAAGTGAGTATCCCAACAAAGGTGAAATCCTCATGCCAGGGCTTGGGCAAATGCAAACCATATTATCTACAAAGTGATTTCACAAGAAAAGTAGGGCATTCCTCTGAAACCTAGACAGCAATGGTGTGTTCCCAGAAAGCTGGTAAGTCTCAGGAATCAGCTGTGAGGGAACCAGGGAAAGTGAAAACTCCTTTTTTTTTGTCCTGGTCTATTCTTTAAAGATGCTGTACTTCTTGTACAGCAGATAGTACATGGCATGTCTTAAACACAGCTCAACACTGTGAATCTTGTTTTGGAGGTTCTGACTTTTTCTAGGCATTTGCCACAGCCAAGTCAAGGTCATGATTTCCAAGAGGTGACAAGAAGGAACTCACAGTCATGTGATTCCAGAGGATTTTGGTGGATTTCTGATGTCCAATTTGACACTTAGCCAGTTGAGAATCTAAATTTATGGCCTTTATAGTAACTACAAACTGCCCTGTACTAGTATGAATCACACTGAGGCAGATGAGAAGCAGGCATGGTACTGTAAGTAATTACGATATTTAGGTAAATGTCTTAATATTAAATAGCTGTTCTTCAGCCAGAAAAATTTGTAGCATGTATAGTCATAGTATTTTCACTTATGCTAGACTCCAAGCTATGAATATGCTGTCTTTAAGATATAAGGAAATTAAAATGCTGTCTATAAGATATAAGGGAATTAAAAAGAATCTAACTCACTGCCTTGTAAGAAGACTGTCTCTCTTCTTATTAACTAACTTCAGTCTGTGTCTCCCCAAGATATTTGGATCTGTCTTTCACCTCTGGGTGGTTGACTGGGTATTGGCTATATTCCAACAGGATAAATGACATCAAAACAAATGGTACACAAATGATGCATTTGTACAGTGAAGTGGAACAATGTCAATCATGGCTTGTGTGGACTTCACTGCAAGTTTTCAAATTGTTCAATATCATAAGCAAGGCAAACTAGAAGCTGGAATCTCTAGAGCGGGTGGATTTGCTAGCCCAACCAGATGCATTTTTCAGAGGTCCTACTGCCCGTTAAAAAGTGATTGGCTGTGTAATTACGGATATGATTACGAATATTAGATCAACAGGCTGACAATGATCATGGCAGCCAAATTTTAGTCTCTGGCAGAAATGAGATTAACAATTGAGAGGTTCTTTCACAGAGACTAACCAGATTTCCTGTGCAACATAAGGATTTTTTATTAAGGTTGTCCAATGAAAAAGCCACAACACATCCTGAAACAGCAGTTTGTTTCACTGTCTTCCTCTGAATAGGTCAATGTCTGATGTTCCCATCGGTTTGTTCTATTGACCACTAGCTGTGTGTGGAATGGGCGCCTGGTTTGATGAGCAACCCAAACACGGCAGGGAAGGCAGCAGAGCTGGATCACTGCTAGGTGAGGTGTCTCATCTGAATCTGAAGCAGTGCGGGTTCTGGACAAGCAGTGGGACGCTGGTGCATGGGCTGTTCACAGGCCGGTCAGGGCAGCAGCCAGGTTTGAATTACAGAGTCAGAAGTCACCAATTTCCACACCAAGCAGGCAAAGGTTTTGGCTGAAGGCAGTGCAGCCCCCAGGGAGGCAGCCAGCACCATTTGAGTCTGCATGTTCACAGCACTGAGTACCTCCTGTTCCTGCCAGTTTGCAGAGTCCACTCTACCCCTCCAGGAGGCTAAATCCATTGCAAGAAGCTTTTCTCAGAGTTTTCTGCTGCCTCCTCCTGGTAATTTTTCTGTGGGAGCTGCAGACAATCCAACCCCATGCTAACAACTGCTCACTGCAAGGCTTGCATATAACATTCACAGCACTTCCAACCCCAAATCCCAAAGCCATGCTGTAAACACTGAAATGAGAATTGTAATATTTTCCATGATTTTTAGAAACACATTTTAATGGTTCCTCGGCCCAGAACTTTATGACCTTACAGAGTGCACCAGGACCTTGTGTTCCAGCTTTTTTTCGTGACCATGACAGAGTACTTTTCTAATAAAAGAAAGCTGAGGTTCTCCTGGATGACAGTGACACAGGGACTGGGACTTCCAAGGAAAGTGTTCAATATGCTCAATACATCAATAGAATCATGGTGTTAACAAATCCCATGATTATTGATGATCACTCCAGGAGCACAGACCTTGCAAGGCAGTGATGAAACGGTAAGAACTTGTTGGTTAGACAAAGAGCAACAACAGGTGAAGCAATGAAAAGAGAGGCAGGGGAGCGGAGCAGAGCTTTATAGGGCTGTGCTGCCTGGCTGCTGTCTGAAGTATGAAGGGATTTCAGCTGATTGCTGTCACCTATAGCCAGAGAAAGTATTTCTGTAAGAGAAAGTAAGCGTCTGGAGGAGATGTGTAACAGTGAACAGAAGAAAATGGGAACATCATTTAATTTTCATCACTAGCTTGTGGTAGGAGCACTGGAAAGTCACTGTTTACACACGCCCCAAATAAAAAGGAGCGCTGGGCAGGCAGAGGTCTGACATGTATCCAATTAACACAAAACCAGCAGGGATGTGATGTCTCCGTGCTCTCAAACTCCTTGGAGGAGGCAAAAATTGCTGCGGGAACCTTTAACCATTTACTTGCTTTAATGTCCTGAGTTTGTAAACAATTTGATTCCTTCCATGGTAAAAAAGACGCAGTTTTGGTTCTGGGCTGAGATATCCTGACAACACTTCATGTCCTGTAGAGCCACCCTGGCCAGGCTTCCCAGTGACTCGGGGCTACTGGAGAGCTCCTGCATTCACTGCTGGCAGCTGAAAGACAGCATCACACAGAAAGGACCAGGAGGTCTTCTTTTTTTCCTTCTTCTTTCCGTTCTCCATGCCTCATGGATCAACATATTCACTGACAACCCTGTGACTGAAGATTTCTATACGTGCAAAAGACAGCCTGGATTTCATCCCTACATGTGTGACCTAAGGATATAATTCCAAATAGACAGAAGCTCAGTTTTCATGATCTATTGCTCTTAATCCTTTCCCCTCAGCTCAGGTGGTGGCCAGGCATCCCAGCTGCAAAATATCATGAGGTAGGAGCATCAGTCCCAGATGAATTTGGAATAGACAACTCACTTCCCAAAACAGCTGCAGAGGAACAACCAGGTGCTGAAGGCATCCAGACTCAGCAGCCACCTGGAAACTTGTAGTGACCAGGCCAGAGGGAAAATCACGGACTGTCACCCTGGTGCTCCCAGCTCTCCAGAACAGACAAGTAATAAGGAGGAATGGAAACATACACGTAGCACCTACAGTGTGTCAGGAAGCTCCCTGCACATGTTATTCAATGATAGACATATACAGAATTGGGCCACTTCACATATTCATGTAGTTTCAAATGGGAGCACTGTTGAGAAAAAGAAGAGATTAGAATTTCCTCTTATGTGGCTTGTAGCAACTGAATATTGTAGCAAATCACTCTGAGAATATGAAAAACACATTACCTCTTGAGAGCATGTGAGCTGTTTGGTGCCTTTTTGGCCACTTCCATGCTATCTCTGGCGTAGCAGAGAAGTTTTCAAGTCCTTTGTCTACACAGATAATTGAAAATTAACCTCCACCTCTCTAAGCATGAATGCAACACTCAGGACCAGAACTGAGTTTGGTCATGAGGCTAATTCAACTCTGTGACAGTAAGTCTGCATCAGGGCTGGCTGTAAGAGTCTGCCTGCACTATAGGCAGTGGCCATAGCTAAGAGCTTTGATGGAAGTCCAGAAGCAGCAATAACACAAATACCGGAAGTTTTCTCACTAAAATTTGGAGTTCTATTAGAGGCCTGTAAATTATTTCAGTTAAGCTTAAGTGCATGAGACCAGAAGCATTTCATGCTGCTTGAGGATTATGTCATTGAGCAGCTATTGTTACAATTAGCCTTAATGGAAAAATCCTCTTGAAAGAACATTTCAGTTCATTGTCTGAACTCTGCCTTTAGCTCAGTTATTAATTTCCTATCTAACTACCAAGTCATACTTCCTCTTTGCAGTAAATCTCTTGCTATTTTATGCCTTATAAAGAGGTAGTCTAAATTTTTACACGTTTACTGCTATATATCTAACAAGTAAATTGCTTCAGGAATTCCCTTGGGGCGGTTTGTTAAGCAAAGCTCATTAATTTACTTGCCTGGATTGCCTACACACTTCTCTGCAGCTGGGAGTCCAGGTGCATGCAAACACTGGTGACCCCCTTTTACAATGTAATCCTTTCCCTTGCTGGCACTGGTGAGTGAAACGTGCTCCCTTAACTCGCCTGAGTCTGCTCAGAGCAGGGACATGCTCCTGTCTCCTGGGTTGGCAGCTCCAGCACTCATCTGTCCTGAGTCAGGCACTTAGCTGCCTCTGTCCCCAAGAGTTTTAGTTCTAGAATCAAGCAAAACTTTACCTTGTGCATCAGAATGAAAGAGCTAACAAGCACACAACATATTTCAACAACTTCAGAAAGCTGGAAGGGGCTGTTTGGGTCATGAAACACAGGCCCTATGACTCCAGACAGCCACACAATAGAATTATCCAAAACATCTCCTCTGTGCTATAGCTCTGGCCTGGAAATATTTCCCTATTTCCTGTGACAAATATAACCTTTTTTGCACCCACTACCAAAAGTCCACAAAACTGTAACATGCCACAGCAAAAAGGCACAGGAGATATGGAGAGTCACCACAGTCCCTGCAGCACTGGGTCTTTAATGGATGAACATGCCAATCTGATCCAGAAACTGATGGCAGCTCATCTCCCCTTCAGTTTGGGTTTTCCTCTACAGATTCTTCCTTTTGTCACTTGGCAACAGGGAATTTCAATGAGTTTTCTCTGCCTGTAAATTGGATAGTTTTGTTACTGTGCTGCCATCTTCGAGCCTATGTTTCAAAGCTGTCAAACAGCTCTGTTACGAAGCATTTCTGATTGCAAATTCCAGATTGTTTACTTACGCTTGATTTGGTTTCTCACACAAAGTCAGAAACCATGTTGGCAAATGAGAGAACAGGGCTGTGTTGCTAATTAGTGTCCTGCCAATTTATAGTATTTTACCAAGCCTAAGCTCCCAGCATGTGGTCACATGCTACACTCTGCTCTAAATTTGCTCAAAAGATCAAATGGAGACTACAGTGGTTCTTTTTCAAAAAAGGCAAATTAAAATTAAAGTGAATGTCAAAACCCTTTGTTGAAAGTGAAGCCCTTTGTTCTACTTAACAACACAGAATTCCTATTGATTCATCTGGAGTTCATGAAGCATGTCTAGGTCCCAGCACAGAGAGAATCTGAAGTCTGTCAAGAGGGAACTGGTCTGTAGAAGGACCAAATGATGTCCAGAAGAATATCAGCCCCCATGTTCCCCAGCACTGCAAGCAAACCTCTGGAGGACCTGTTGCTCAGGCAGTGGAGGCTGGTCTTTCAGCAGGGGCTGTGCTAGAAGGATATGCTCTGTGTGTGGTACAGAGACAATGCCATGGACAGGAGTGTCTGTAGAAACACTCACCCAGAGGAAACTGGAAGACAATGATGAAGTACAACAAGGGCAGTGCCGACATTCCCAATCTTTCAGCTGCCTTTCTGCTTTATACATTAGTCCTGCAGAGATCAGCCTGAGCTTCCCAGGGAATACACTTGATGCCATAGCTGGGGTCAGGGCAGTCACCAGTCTCCCTGCAGCAGCTGGTTGTCGTCTTCTCATTATGATGAAAAGAACAACTGTGGTAATACGAGGGCTTTTATGTTTTGTTGACCCCTAAATCTGCAGCAGCTGCTGCTACTGTCCTGGAGGTACTTGGAGCTAGAGATGCAAGCAGAAGGAATAACTCATTCCCATAGCAGCAACCTCCAAGCCTTCAGCGTGAAATGAGGCGTGAAAGAAGGAGCCTGCCACAGGAGAGCAGCTCTCAGGATTTTGAAGTACAAGATGTCAGTGCATCTGCCTGCCCATGGGAGGTGCGAGTGGTTTAGTGTTAAGTGCAGTGAATGACCTTACATCTTATTCATACCTCTAGAAATCACTCTGAGAAGTTAGCACAAGTAAATCCTCTCAGGTCTATGTGCCACCACTGCTCAGGATGCCAGCTGGGGAAAGCATTTGGATTTGAAACATCTAGCAAGGACTGAACTGCCTCACAAAACTGTGACAGCCATGCTGTGAACATCCTGCACTCCAGGTCCCCAGCTGCTCTGCAACATCTGTTAATTCTCACAACATGCCATGGTGTTGATTTTGACTGTTTTGTTTTTACAGGAAAAACCAACTTGAAGAATAGGTGACTAATCCTAGAAAGACAGTTCTGATGTGTATAATTTTGCCAAGTTTATAGATATCCTTCTTAAATACTGAAGGGAATTTTACATACTGGTGCAGAGCTGAGGAGGTGTGGACAACACCAAAACTGATATCAGCAGGACACAACCATTTCCCCAGAGTGCAGCAACATTGCCATTGGTACCTGATGGTGACATCCAATGGCACAGAGGAGAATGGAGGCTTTTAAAAAGAGGATTTCCCTGCTCCAAGGCAAAAGCACTCACACAGACAACTAAAAAGAGCATTCATGTCAATCTGATGCCATTATGTTCAATGGAGCTAAATGTGTGACTTCTGCAAAAACAAAATACTCCTACAGCAGAACGAGAGAGAGACACATTTTAGATTGTAGCAGCCTCATGGGAAAGAGAATAAAGGCTATAGATGCTGTGAGTCTAATCACACAGCTGTGGTTATTTTGTGCATTGCAAAACATGGGATTGATATTTACACAAATTCCCTGGGAGAGCTCTCATAAAAGTTACACAAAATTCTAGTGTTTATGGTGTGCAGATTATGGATATGCTTCTACCTCCCTAGATCAAGGTTCCATTCATACCCCAGTTAACAATTGTGGCCTTGTTTTAGAACCATGTACCTGGGCAGATCAGTAGTGATGTTGGTACAGGGCAGGAAACATCCCAAACTAAATGCAAAATAGGTATTAACTCCCAGTCATCCTCCAGAGTTGGATATCTGGAATCAAACCATGATTGGACAATTTTTGGAGGAAATAATGTATCTGCCATTTGGCTTTGTAACATGGCCCACTGCAATCACTCTTTCCTCAGCGCATGTTTTCATTGTACCATTCACGCAAATTTTGAAACAATAGATGACAATGTAACTGCTAGTCAGTTTTTTACCCTCTCTTTTGCTATAATTATGGGTCTCTGTTCAGTTCCTTATTACTTAAGGAATCTTTGGTTTTACATGACTATTAAATTAATCCAATTACTTTCCAAATTAAAAATCACATCTTCAATTTCTCCACTTCTCTCCAGGGTGGGAAACTGCTTAATTAGTTTTCCAGTACAGAATTCTCTGAAGGTCTGATTATAGATCAAGTTCTCATCACTGTGTTGTATCTATGACTTGAGGCTAAGTCCGTTCAATAACCAACAGGAAAATGAAGAATTTTGAATTTAAATGTCATTTTGATCCCAATTCAACAGAGCACCGGGGAGCTGGTTCCTCAACAGCAGGGGTTAAACAACTTTGCAGGCTGGGCAACTGGGGTGGAAAGCCACATGGCCCAGCAAATTCCCTGGTAAGCTGCCTGCTATGCACTGGATGAGCTGTGAAGGAATACCTGTGATGCTCATATCATGGGAGCAAACCTGGGAATGGACTACCAGATGTCCTACTCAAACCTGCAACACTTCCCTTTGGATCAAAGAGGACAGACATAAAAGTTTTCTTCTTACAGTATGAGAAAATTTTTTCTTTGGTTTGGTGTTTGGGGTTTTTTGGGGTTTTTTTGGGGGGGGGTTGTGGGTTTGAGGTTTTATTTCTGTCATTAATACAAAGTCCTATCTTTTTTTTCGCAGGGAACTCCTCACTCAACCTTGATAGGAGATGCTGTATCAGTATAGCATTATAGTGATCAACTTGTATTTGATGAGTCCAGTTCTTCAGATCAAGGGTAAATGTTCTATCAAGAAAGGAAACAGTACTTTTTTTCCCTTTGCTTATTTATGAATGGTATGGTTTACCATGGGTATAAAAGCAGAATACTAAATGGCATGAAGACCTATTTAAACATTTAATCTGTATAAAGACCTAGGTCAGTCAGTGATTTCATCCCTTGGGATCTCAGCTTGACCTTTCTTGTGAAATTCTGTCACCTCCAAGGATCACAGTGTGCTTTGTCTGGGAGCTTTTCTCCTATGAGGTGCACTTGTGCTTTAAAGATCACAGCAAAGTTCAGAAAATACACAATTAACATACTGTATCCTGGGCCAGATCCTGCAAGGACACCATATGCTCCCACAGCTTGCTGAGATTCTCATTTCGTAAAACTTTCAACAAAATCATATAACAGCTGCAAATTTAGGGAAAAAATGTCTTATCATTTGGAGTCCACTGTGAGCCTTCTGCAGGTCTTGACTTCACTGGTCTTACTTAACTCCTCTGGTTAGATGAATCAAAGCATCCACATCATAAAGAGAGAAGCCCTGGCACAGTGCCACTGCCAACACAGTCAGATGTATTTGAGATTAACTGGTTGGGAGCAAAGTGCTCTGACTTCTGTTTGGTTACAGACACAGTTTAGTGAGGTGGAGGTCATGCAGATCAAAACAGCCCTTTCTGGAGCACTTTTGGTTTTCTCCTGGGACTTCCCAAACTGACAACATTAAAGTAACAGCTGCTATGAGAAGAGTTTGTGCATCCCATGCTTCAACAACTAAGCACATTGATTCCTGCGTGACATGGTCTCTGCTGTTGAGTCAAGCAGTCTTTATTAGAGGGTTTCTTCCAGAAAAGGCTGCATTTCCTACTCTCTTCAGGGCTTTATTTATTAGTCTTAAGAATCTCAAAGTCTTCAAATTGTCAGGCAAAGCACAAGAACACACTGGAATGGACTAGAAGTTAATATACCCTTTCAACAATTATACTGATTTGGGAAGACAATTTGTAATTGCTTTCAGGTCCATAAACATAGATCAAAAGCCCTTAATGCACAACTGCAGTGCATAAATGCTGTTTGCCACTGGTGCTTTTCTTTTGTACATCTCAGTGAATCTTACAAAAGCAAGCTACTGCAAACTTTTATAGAGGTGGGGAAAGTGAATTACAGAGAACTTTAGTTACCTTTCCAAATCCCTGCTTGGAACCAGCATTATCCAAGCAAAGTTCAGGCTTCAGAAATCCAGATCCATAATGCATGAAGTACTAATCACACATAGAAAAGCAGTAGAGTTGTGGTCCAAGCCACAGATTTCCCAGCTCAGTTTGGAGCCCGCTCTACCGATTTCCCAAGCCTTAGGTGCATTGGGGTGTTTGTGTGGGCAAGTGTGCTGGAAGGTGGGGGTTTGCACCTTCCCACTGCTCCCTCCTTCACCACGGCTCTGGCTCCCACAGGGTCTTCTGGTGAGGTCCTGCTGAGATTCCTGCTGCTTTAAGTGAATAGATTCTTTTCCCCAGTGCTTGGAGCATGGATAAGAGCCCTCCCCTCTTCTGGCAGCAAAGTGTTGTTTCAGTCTGAGTCATCTTCTCAAGTTGTCTCCTGAGACAGCTTGTGCTTCGACTGACCGTGGCTTGAGGGCCTCTAGAGCTGGATCTAGTGTTTCATAATGCAGAATCAAGCATGAAGCAAATTACTAATCTGGTAACAATCTTCTCAAACAGCTGAAGTTCCTTCAAAATGTTTGCACTGACAGACTTACCAATCTTGTACTTTAATCTCCACAAGGTCATGAAGCTGATGTAAACTCCTTATTCTGTACTCTGGCTAATTTAATAAAAATGCAGTTGTGTGTATGTGTTGGTCACTCCATGGTTAAAGTTTTATTGTGTGGTCTATGGATCTGCTATTAACAATTGCAGACCAATCATGACAGTGGGTCTGATCACAAGCATACTTCCTTCAGTCTCCTCCTGCTGCTCAGTAAAGAAGGATATTCATCAGCTAACCTGTTAAACTAGGGGAGTTTATCTTCTGTGGTTATCTAAACTCAGATGGTCACTAAAAATGTAACATACTGTTGCACCCTGAGGACAGAACTCAAGTAACTTGCAAAAGAGACACATAAAAAAAGCCACATATCCAAAACACATACACTGATTAATTCATTGTACAGTGGTGAGATAAACACTCATCTGCATTTATACCTATAATACCACAAGCCTCACTAGAAACCTATTCACATCTCATAACAAGCTGTAGGTTCTTTAAAAAGTCAGTGTACTTCAAGGGAGGTATAAAGGCCATTGTCAGTCAGCAAAGCTATAATTATGATTATACTGTCTGGTGATCCATTGGCAGTTGAATTATGACATTCTTCTTGTTTTTCAAACAAACCATGGCAGTTTTAAATTTCTGAAGGGAAATATTAGCTGTGATCTTAAGGTATTGAAACGCTGTAATATATTTGGGTATTTAGTGTTACTATTTCTGTGTTTGTTTGACTTAGTTTACTGCACATGGCTCACTCCTGCAGAGATGGCTGGAATTTTAGCTTCTGAATGTTGCTCTGGTGCTGGCGGGTCAAGAATCCCTCGGTTACAGGAAACCACCGCAAAAAGCAACGGCAATTGGAAAGCGAGTACAGTTGTTTTCCTTTCCTGCACAGGTAACCAACCAACACATCACTCTCTGATGAGCAGGAGCTGGAGTGTGTGCTTGGGGCCAGACAGCCACCCACCCACTGCTGCTGGCCATGCCCCTCTCTGCTTCTCCCTTTGGAACATGTGGAATATGGAGGTACAGAGAGAATTAATGGGATAAAAAATGTTTTGGCTACATAAGATGTCAGTTCCAAGGATTTTGGCTTGATTAGAGACATCTTGTTGGGCAACACTTATTTTTACAATAGAAGATTAACTGTCGGTCACAATAAAATCTGTACTCAGTCACAAATATGCCCAAACAGGGACCTTAAGAAGAGGATTCTAAAGATTATAAAATGAGACCTGGTGACTGATTGTGTATTCGTTACAAAAAAAAAAATTAAACATTTCTGCTTAAAGAACATCCAGTATTATTGGTATTGCAGGAAACAATTGCCCAGACAGGCCCAGTGGTTTGGATCAATGCAACAGCCATTATATCCCTGTGGACACTCTGTAATTATTCTATATTTAAACAGTGGATAGAGTCTCAACCCCCCATCATCCTGATCAAAGCTACCTGCATATAATGAGGTCTCTCAAAGTCTTCCTTCCCCCACCGTACGTGCTACCAGCAAGCCTTGTTGTCCCATTTCTCACAAGCCCAAATACACTTGGCTATCTTTGCATCAAGTAACAGGATACAGCTGCTGCATTGTGGCCTCTCGAGGGAACCCACACGGGGAATTGGTGCTCTCACATCCTTCACCATTGCTACACCATCCAACCTGTGCAACCAGCTCCTGCTCCCTCCCTGTCTGCACTTCACTCTACCAAACCTGCCCCGTGTCCCAGGCCAGCTCCATTCCTGTCTCACACAACACAACAGTTCCTGTACTTTTTTGGACCATCAGACTAATTTTTGTTCTCATGGTATATTTTAGGAGAGGTCTTCCTCAGCTAAGAGCCAAAAGGGACTGTGGCACTTGCTCATGATGCAGAGCCTTTGGCACACTGAGGCTTCTCGAGGAACTGGCAGTGCTGGTAAGAGTGATGGATTTTTCCCTCCCTGCACTGTGCCTTTTGGTGCAGGTCACTCTGCTTCTGCTTCAACACAAAGAGCACAGCAGAAGAGGCCATAATGCTGCTGCTGCCATTACCCTTTCACCTCTCAGGGCAAAAGGAAAGAGAGTAAGAGGCAAAGCAAATACAGCTTTTGCTGTGCCCCACCAAGGAAGCTGTCACCCGTGTAGGGCATTTTGGTGTATTTGTCTGAGGACAAGACTTCCCCTTTTTCAAACTGCCATAGAACAAATTGCCTTTACTAAACAAGGGGTCATGGAGGCTTTTCTCAGAAGGGGAAGACTTGCTTCTTGCCAAGCACACATAGCTTTTACCTGCATCACCTAATTAGCTTCCTGCAGTCCAGTCTGCATTGCTTCAGAACCTGATAGATCCCATATCCGACAAAGTCATTCCTGTTTCTATGTCATGCTTCAATTGCACCAGTTTGCAGGAAGTATTTGGATGTTAAATTTGATTTAAGCCATTATGTTTCATTTTTATTGAGACTCTTTGGCTCACCATTTATCTAGCTGCTTTGGTTGCTTGTATGGCAGGTTGCCCATTGCCAAGGCATCAGAGAACCTCATCACCAGTTTAAAAATCAGCAGACTGACAAGCCCCAAATCCTGAGAGACTGGGCCAGATTTTACAGGGGATGATTAATCTTTCAGTTGATAACTTCCAGTTGCTGATATTGGGAGGTTTAGTCCTCTGCATTGATAGCACAAATCTCAGTCAGTCTCAGTCATTTTAGGCGATACAAAGAGATAATGTCTAAACTAGCTGACTCCTGATGTGAAAGGGCCTGCCCATGTTTATTGGTGATGTCAGGAAGGCTGTGTACTCTCTCTAGTGTCACTGATAGCCCTCGACATCAGTGAGAACAGAGTAGAGGCTGTGTGCCATTTTCTTCATGGTATCAATATTAGAAATCAAGACCAAGTGTGAGGGTTCTTGTGATAAAGCATTACATCTGGAAGCTGCTCAGAGGAGCATGCATGGTGCATTCGTTAGAGCGTCAGAGGTCCTAAGTTAGCATGTAGGTTGTGGGATATCCTGGGGTTGCTTTCTAATTATCCTGATGACAGTCTGTCTGAACAGTCCTGTTGAGAGGCAGAATCACTTCACTAGGCTGTAAAATGCGTCAACAGCAGACAAGAGTTATGACACAGTATGTGTGAGCAATGAAGTTGTTTTAGTAGTAACAAACATTGTCAGATACAATGAACAACTGAGATTTTCCAAAATTAGAGTATTTTTTAAAGTTGTCCTTAGAAAGCCTCAGAACCATTACAAAGAACTGCAAAGCCAAATTAGGGACCTTGGAGAAGCTTCACAAAGCTTTGATGTTAGCAATCAGCTATTAATGTTAGCTTCACAAAGCAATTAGTGTTAGTTTGAGACAACTATACAAAAACTTTAGATTCTCACAGTGAATGTCCTGTTAGCACCCAGGGCTTGAGGACATATTAAACAGATGCAGTAAACACACAGCCCTTGGGCATGTGGACAACAACCAAGGGCTGCATGGCATGCAGCATCTTCAGTACTGTCTGACCCACACTGCTTGCAGAACCTTCATCCAACAAGCTAAGAGCAATGCAGTTTCACATCACCACAAGTCTGGGAAAAGGCAGTGCCATCGTTTTTGGGCAATGCTTATGGCAGTCTCCATGAAGTTTTTCTACATCCTATGAGACTGTACTTAACACAAGCTATAAAGCATACAGGAACATCAGCACCTAAACTGCCAGACACACTTGAGGCATTGCCAGGTGTTTCTGGTTCTCTCCAGAACTCGTTCCCGTTCTCTCACCAACTGCTGTGATGGCTGCAGTGAAGTCTCAGCCCCACATGGGGCCATGATGTCAACATGAAGCTGCTCCTGCACAGCTTCCTGACCCCACCAAACCACAGAATCAATTAGGTTAGAAAAGACCTCTGATATTATCAAGTACAACCCCTGACTGAACACCACCATGTCAACTAGACCAGGGTAATGAGTACCACATCCAGTCTTTCCTTAAACACTTCCAGGGACGGTGACTTCACCACCTCCCTGGGCAGCTCATTCCAATATCTAATCACTGTTTTTGTGAAGAAATTCCTCCTAATGTGCAACCTAAATCTTCCCTGGCATAGCTTTAGACTGTCCTCTTGCCCTGTCGCTGGTTGCCTGGCAAAAGAGACTGACCCTCACCTGGCTACACCTTCCTTTCAGGGAATTGTCATAGGACATGCACTCCAGAGCCTTCACCAGCTCTGTTGCCCTTCTCAGGACTCAACCCAGCACCTCAATTTCCTTCTTGAACTGAGGGGTCCAGAACTGGAAACAGTACTCAACATGAGGCCTCACCAGTGCCAAGGACCAGGAAACAATCACTATCCTGGTCCTGGTGGCCACACTACTGCTGACAGAGGCCAGGATGCCACTGGCCTTCTTGGCCACCTGGGCACTGCTGGCTCATGTCCAGCTGTTGTCAACCAGCATCCACAGGTCCTTTTCCATCAGGCAGCTTTCCAGCCACTCTACCCCAGCCTATGGTGCTGCATGGGGTTGTTGTGACCCAAGGGCAGAACCTGACACTTCGCCTCGTTGAACCTCATACAATTGTTTTTGGCCCATTGATCCAGCCTGCCCAGATCTCTTGGCAGACCCTTCCTACTCTCCAGCAGAACAACACTTCCACCCAAATCAAGCTTTTAAGACAAGGCTTGCAAATGTGTTGGGGCTGTGTGATGGAAATTCGCAAACTGGTATTTGCATCTGTGTCTCCCCAACTAGTTTTGCACCCAGACAAGAGGCTGTCCTCTCTTCACAGGGCAACACACACCACTTCATCCCCAAAGTCAATGTCACAGAGGACAAAAAATAAATAGGGTGCCTGAATTGCAGGATATGGGTCTTATGACTCACATAAATTTCATAGCCCAAATGACTACTGATGTACAAATATGCTGAACTGCATAAATACCTGCATCAATGTTTTACATTATTTGGCCCTCAATTGCCTGCTTAGTGTCAAAACACTTGTGACAAACTCTGGCTTCTTTTTTGAACCTTTTTTTTAATAATTGTATTTAAAATACATAGGAAGAAGATGCTTAAAACTGTTCACATTACTAATTGAAGCATCATTAATATTAAATTTGTGCAGAATAATGAAATAGAGCAGAAACTAATCCTGATTTTGAATAAACTAGTTTCTTAACACCTTCAGCTGTGAAGGGAAAAAACAATTCTTTCTCTTCTACAACTTTTGATAGTGTTTTATTCAAAATCCAATTCAATCACAGTTACATCCAGACATGCAGTTTCTGGCCCGCTCACAGGAAGGACTGGTATAATTGGGCTGCAGGGGAAGGGTGTGCTCTTTCTTACATTTGGTTCTTTCACCAGCTATCCCTAGGGTAGCAGTATAATTTTTTTTCCTATGCCTTAGCTCAAAGATATTAAAGTTACCACAGTGAAAAACAATTTTATTGGATAAACAACAAACAACTAAAGTGATTTTCTGTGTCTGGACCTGCCTACTTGCCTTCCTTAAATTAATAGCTTCTCAACTGAAATCCCAATACCTCCTAGTGTAAAAACCATCCATCCTGTTTATTTACATCTAGCAGGGTGAATAGTTCACTTAGTAGGCTCAAAAGGAAATCATTGTAAGCATCATCTGCAGCTGGAGAAAGGTTGTGAGACGGCTCTCTGAAGGTCTTTCCTGTCTCTGTCCTGAGTCACACAACGTGCCGAGGCAGCTGGAAGATGTCTGGCAGTGGCAGAGCAGACAGGGTAGCGCTCCCTGAGCCAGGAGAGTCAGGCTGCAATTCACTTGTTGTGTGGCCCTGGTCAAAGTACCTCTTGCCCTACCTCGTCCATGGGTTGTCTGCTGGTGGGACACAGTGTCTGCGGGCAGGGACTGGATGCAGCAAAATGAGCAAGGATGCTTCCTGAAACCAGATCTGCCTTACCTGTCAGAGCTGGAGGTGGCCTCTCCGTATCTTGGAGGTGTTCAGTAACCAAACACTGGTTCATTAAATGAGACTGGGGAGAGCTTTCATTGTGCTCTAGTGATTAAAGAGCACTGACCCTAAAATTGAGTAAAAAAAATTCAAAGAGTTTCTCAGAACTGCACAGAACACAGACAATTAACTAATTCTTTTCTAGCAATCTTTACACTACTCACTTTAAGGCAGTCTTTCTAAGCTCTGTACTAAGCTACCTTATGATAAAGGTCTGGATATGAATGCTAACAGGAGATTCAACTTTCATGTTCTTCACTGCAAGCTCAGTTAATAAAATAGACCTGCTCTGGTATGCACAACTAGTCAGTCCCATTTGGGCTGGATTTGTTAATGTTTTTACTAATGTAACTGTATCTCATCTAGGCTGTCCTGTTTACATCTAAGTAAGAAAGTCTGGGATAATACACTATTCAGAGAAAATAACACTTATCCTTAGTGTAACCTGCAATTATTTCTATTAGGCAACCTGTGAGAAACTTGGACAAGAGAACATACCTTTGTCCTGATATTAATCTAATTTTCTTGAGACAAATAACAAAAAAATCACAGAAGTGGCATTACATTGTAAATCCCCACTTTTTGTGCTTTGGAGCATCTTTTAAAGGAGAAAGTCTAATGCAAGTTTCATTTTAAAATGCGTAATACCTACTGGAGCTAAAAAGCTAAGCACAGAACTGTTAGAAATTCTAGGCTCTCTGATCATGATTTTTCTCTCCTTATTCAGGTGCATTAGGTTACAATTCCTTATTTTATATGAGTATTGGGGGAGTTCAGTAGCCCCAAACAGAGTCTTTTCTTTACAAATAAAAATCCAAACTTTCCATGAATATTTATAGGAAATTTTTATAAAAACAAGCAAAGAGCAGGCCTACTTCTCACCTCCAAGCAGATGAAGCATATCTGCATGGGTATGACAGCCACATATTGTGGCAAAGCAATGTAATTCCTTTCTCCAAAAGGGGCCCTTCTAGCTAAGGGAGAAGAGGTAGAAACCATACATCTTTGCAAAGCTCTGATGCCAACTTTCCGCAATATTTTCATAAGTAATCTAAGGAAATGTGGCCCAAATTAGATGGCTTGAAGGTGAATCAGAACTGATTGAAAACTGTTGGAGACATGGTTCACCATCAAAATGCAGCAAAAGAGACTTGGTGTAATTCCACCTTTTCACCAGCAAGGAGGTCAGAGTTAACACATTGTGAAGTACTCTGCACACTATTGATGTTACATGCACAGTCCTTGTGCAGTATAAACTTGGCAATCCAAAACCATACTAGGATACTATTATATAATGTTCTCTAATTTAAAGATATTTGAGTAGGTTCCAAACCCCTAAGTTTAGGGAATCCAGTTACATAAAATATTAGCTGTTTTTGAAGCCACAGGGAGAAAAGTTAGGTTATACTTTTTTTTCCATTTTATCAGTAAGCTACTTGTGAGGCTTTCCAATCATTGACCTGACCTAATCATTCATCTAATTGCTGTAATCGCTCCTGACATCTGATACACACATTTTCTTGTATCGAAAGAAAAGCACAAAATAATGGTCTTAGAAATATTTCTGAAATGCAGGTCTGTCCTGTTTGAACAACTGCTGCCTTTACTCTCTGCAAGACAGAAAGCCTCATGATGCTCTTCCAAGAGAACTTGGGGTGAGGGAGCCACAGCCCGATCCCTCCCAATGCTTCTGCCCTCAGGTCGTGTCTGCTTCTGCCATACACTCCTCAGAAATATCCTGTGACATCTGTAGCACTCCTCCCAGAGCTTGCCCTACACTGCAGAGCTCCTGTGACTGGCACACAGCAAAGACAGTTTGGGAACCCCTGGTGTAAAATTAAGAAGTAGAAGTCCAGAGTAACAGCCTGTAACACTGATGATGCTCATTAACACTTCTCACTTATGATTTTGCCTACAGTAAACTACGACAGACTGCAAACATGGGACTAAGTTTTAATGAACAAGTGCCAAAAACTCCCCCTTCCCGCGTGTTAAAACTGGAAAGCTGAAGTGATAAGCAATGACTATGCAGTTGCTGGGGCTCAGGGGACACATCACTGTATGTCTTTCCCAAGGACTGTCACAGGAGCTTGAATTCTTCTCATTTGACTTAACATTAGTCATCTGCTGATTTCATTGCCCATGAACAAAATCTGGAACTGCATGTCTTGTTGGAGTAGTTATATAAGGAGACTTTATAGCACAGAACAAATAATGCTGAATTGCAAATATTCTTACAAAGAACTTTTTAGACCAAGAGCCAAAGCTGAGAAAACTTGCGTGAAAAAGTACTGATGGCAGACTGACACAGCACACCAGTGTTGTGAGTGTGTGCCTGACACCATTTCCAAAGCTGTGGTACCTTGGAGTGTCTCACACTACAGTGCCAGCCTTTCAGCCCCTAAATTACCCACACAGTGTGTATGTGTGCACACATTTCTGTACTTCTTGACAGTGCTCAAAAGCTACCTATTTTGGTTTTTTATTACTCCAGGGTAACACGAAAGAGGACAAAATTACCTTAGCTCTTGTTCTTTAGCAGGTTACATCAGGTTGCTCCAGGAGCAATAAACACCTTCACGTCCCTCTAAATGGGTCACCTGCACCCTTTTTCTGTATGTGGAACAATGTCCTACTGTTACTCAATGTATGGCTGTGCCATATAGCTTTGTAATGAAATTTTTTTAAAAAACTTTCAGGCTGAAGATTTTGCAAGTTCAAGTCCCGTTACCCTCAGACTGCATGTGACCCTGGGTTGCTCATCAGTGCACTGCAGGCACTGTTCCCAGCCATAAAAGAGGATCCTTCTTTCTCTTCTCAAATACTGTGGTGGCATTTGTCATCAGGAAACCTGACCTGGGGAAGAGTATAACCATCAAAATCAAGTTCCAGCTCTCCTTAGCCACTTTCAAAGTTACATCAATCAGTATATTGATGATTGATGTACACATGAACCTAACGGTTTCATACCCACCAAGCTATTACTTTTAGGCCTAAGCTGGGACACATGGGAACATGCAGAAAAGACTGTTTCAAAGCAATAAATCTGCCCTTTGGATGAAGGGTATGCATCTACTACACTAAGAGAAGTCAGAAAGCAATAACTGAAATACACAGTACTGTCAGATACCTTAAAATGAAATTATTAATAATTTAGCCAGAGTTCATAAAACTTAGGTAGTTTTTTTATATGAAGGATGCCTTAGAAGAAGACAATGAAATATCTTTGTTCTTTTTACTACTGCTGCTATCAATTGTTAAGCAGTATCCATATGTCATCTTGCCTTACTTTGTTACCAGCTTGGGAAAGTGTTTAGCTGAAAGGGATATAGGTGTTTACATAGGTGTAATAGAAAACCATTTATTAGAAATGAAAAATGTCTTTTCCCTGTAAAATTGGAAGAAATGAATAAATATGAAAATTAGTAAGGCTTTCCTGGCTCAGCGAGAACATCATACGACAAGAGTGAAGATGGGTGAAGATGGTTTAGTGCTTAAGGTCTTGGAGAGCTTTGATCAGGAACCTTTTTCACAGACACATCCCAGTTGTAAGAGCACAGGCCTTATTCTGCACTGTTTTTGTCCTATGTACTTTGTGTAATGTTTAAAATGCTCCACTCAACCCACGAAACTCTGATACAAGGTTTACATAGAACAAAGTAAGACTGTAACATCCATTTGAACATGACAACTTGATATTAGATGGGACAATATTCTAAGCAATATATACTGTACTGTTCTTAGACATAAGCTACATTCTAAGTGAAAGACATTAAAGAGATGGTTCCCAGAGAAGCAAATTATTTCATAATTATCAATTAATGGAATTCAGTCACTCTTCTCTAAGGCACCTTGCACTGGTTACTGCCAGACACAGATCTGATACACCATTCATCTGTATTCCAGTATTGTATTCTTCTCTCCCCATAAAGATAAATTAAAGTCCTAGTTGTTTATTCTGGATTTTTTTGGGGGGCGTGAGTATATGAAATGAGACAGGGAGTCAGAGAATTCATGGTTTTGAAGTTTTTGTTTCAAGGTGCTCCCTATCCCTGTTAACTTCAAATGCATTACAGTTATAACAGAAATAGTTTAACTACACTTCAGGGAATTAAAAAAAAAATTGTCACCACATCCAAAGAATTTCCACCATTAAAGGCACTGGAAACTGGATTTTAAGCAGAGCAGAGGAAAATTGTGGTAACATTTTCCTGTGCAAGTCTTGACATTCTTTAAAATACAGAAAGGCATTATTTTAAGAGACTGACATGACAACAGATTTTGAAGCCAGACATGCGTCTGTTGGAGTTGGATGGGATCATCATGCCCATGATGCCTTTATACAGCTTAATTGAGTAACAACAGAAGCAAAGCTATGACAGGCGCCAGCACTAACTGCACAAGCCTGCCAGAAAACTTTAATATTAACTCTTGCATCTAGGGCATGCCACAATGTTTATACTGAAATCATTCAGTCTCACTTGGCTGAGTGGGAAGGAGGTTGCTACAGTGACCATAATCACAGAACTGATAGCAGACCTCAGAATCAGTGAACTGCAGCCCTTTAAGCATGATTCCATCATGTCCAGCAGTGAATGAAAGAAAAGACAAAGCACAGACAAAATGTAAATCAGCTTTTTTTCACCTTTCAACAACCAGCTGCAGAACAGTTCACAAAGAAGTGGTGGTTCTGGAAGATCAGAGGCCTGAGACGTCCCATCTGTTGGAGCATCACCTGATTTCCAGAAGGCAGGCTACTCTAGGGTCAGCATTTTCCTCCCTTTCTTTTATTGCAGCTGTATTAAATCTTAATATTTGTATAGAATATTTGAACAGTCACAGTGCAACAGCTTGGCCTCTTAGGCAACCTAGCAGGTGAAATACCAGGTTTTCATACCCCATTCATGGGGAAATAAGTGTCTGTATATGAAAAATGGGTCATCAGCAATATACCCCCTGAGAGAAGGAAGAAATCAATTTGAACACTTGGGGTACAGGTGCAACCTGAAGTCAGACCTTTTTCAAGAACCAAATATTGCAACCATAGGAACTATAAACCACTATCAAGGCTAGCAGTAAGAAGTTTGGTATTTTTTATTACTTACTTGTGACCATTTGGTCAACATCTGATTTTTATAACTAAGACAATTACAATGGTATTTTTTTTTCCTTGTCAATGTACTGTTCTGTTAAGCTTGCATTATCTGAGAAGATAATTAAGGGAAAAAGTACATATCAAGCCCTAGATCTCCGTGACACCAGGAGCTGGCTCTGAGCAGAGACAGGATCAGGAAGATCATTCCCACCCAGGAGGTGTGTGGGCAGAGCACAAACACAGCAGCAGAATTGTCCAAGTGGGCAGTAAAGCTGGTGGGGCTGAAGGCTACGAATGACAAATGTGGGCAGCAGAACACAAATTAGAGGTGGGAACATGACATTTAAGTCTGGCATAGCAGCCTCCTAGCTCATACAGGGAGAGGTATAGAAAGGATTGGGAACATGTTGAGAACAGAACTGGACTAAAGGGCTGCTGCAGACATGGTCTGTAGTTGGCAAGGCCAGGGAAGGTTTGAAATGTTGGCACAAGTATGGAACAGCTGAAGGAGACGAGATGGCACACCTATCGATTGGAACAAACTGGAATTGAAGCAGTCAGCTGCTGCTGTCTCACCACAGTTAGCAGAAAAAAGTGTCTCCAGCTGACATCACAGAAGAAATATTATTGATCAGTAAATGAGACCTTCAAACTTGTAGTTCCAAGTTGCCTGGGTTAACCATAGAGGATCTAGCACTCACCACCATAGCTCAGCTGCCTCTATATGAATGCATATTTGAAGATCCACTTACTTAATGGAACATCTGTAAGGAAGAGAGAAGCAGCAGTTTCCTTCTGAAGTGTTTATCTGAGGAGCAGAGAACACAAATGAGTGATTTAGTAAGAGATGACATTACCACTCTCCCCTTATGAGTTCCATTTTGTATTTATCAGAGCCAAGCTGCTCTCTGAAGGCTGAAAGTACCCTTGTGTCTTTTTCTCTAGACTCAGATAATTTTCCCCATAAAAATATTCAATTGAGCCACTGGAGATTGATGAGATTTCTGAGTCTTGTCAGGAAGAGATTTAGCTGCTATAATTGGCAAACAGAAATTGCAGGGTCTTACTTTGATAAGCAAAGACAGTCCAGGCTGCTGAGGAGAAAAATAATTTCTATAGCTCATTGGCTTTGAATTTTCCTTGTTTCACCTTAAAAAGAGGTGGCCTGACAAGGCCTAGGGATGTTTCACCAATCCCTGACTTTGCCACAACATTTGCACTAGTACAGTGATTTGCACAGGGCCACTTGGCTGTTTCAAGATCTGATCCTTGCAGACATGACCTTTAATTTTAATGTCTTAGAAGCATTTGCCTCTTCTCTCTCCACAAGCCTACACCCACAACCTTGTCTAGCATTCCTACCCACAGCCCATACTCCATATGTCTGCTAGAAGTGGAGTTTGATTTAATTTCTCTCAGGTGGATCAGTTTGTTGGCTTGAATGATTCCCTTCCAAAGAGGACCACAAGTCACTCCAGAGAAACACCATTATGATGCAAACGCAAAACACTTAATACACTTTATCCAAGTGTGGATGTAACTCTTTAGTGCCCATGGTTAAATTTGATTCCTCACTCCCTGAAAGGAGTGAGGTAAAGTCGTAAAGAGGCAATATTCTCAGAATTCTGCGATTCATTCATCAAGATAATACCTAGTGGCAGCAAAAGAGAAATGTCTTAAAAACACCAGAGAATCACCTGCACCGTGGTGCTTTTTAAAGCAGATGCTAGTCTAAACACACTTGCAAGAAGCAGAATATCTACAAATAACCTTGAAGCTTTGTGACATATTCTCAGAATATTAGAACTATTATAGATCAAAGCTATTTTTAAAAAATGTGTAGTTGAAGTAGTGCTACATTAAGGATAACTGTGTACAAAAAGTGTGTGATTATACGCTTAATGGCCAGATGCCGTTCTTTTAATATTCTTTTGATATTGGAAACTGTATTTGAACTTGCTATTATATTTTTGCTGCAAGTGGAATTGTTCAACTTCGTGCTATATTGCTAGAGCTGGAGCAAAGTTATCTCCTATTGCTTGGGCAAAAGATGAGTGCCAGATGACTGTGACACGCACGGTGATAAGTACAAAGTTCTGGGTGGACATGGATTTGTTAAAAGGCTAACAGGTAAGTGACACTGTCATCACTTTTCCTACTACAGATACTTCTGTTACTTCTATCTTCAGAAGCTGAAATTGTAAAGTAATTTTAAGTACTTTTGCCATCAAACTTGTCTGCTACCAAATCATTAAGAGGTAAAGAATTGTCAAAGTTGGGAAGAGAGATACATAGCAGTAAAACCAATGGATGAGTGAAAAAAAAAGATTATGCACAGTGAACATATTAAAATTTGTTTAGAGCTAATACAAAGTACACACATACATGCAAGAGACATAATCATGCAATTTTCAAATGCAGTTTAGCTGAATACGGCTCTGAGACGTATCTCAATTATTCCTCTTGCACAGTCTGGTCTATGAGCTTACACTGGAGATTTCAGTTCAGCCTCATTTCCTAGAATATGAGAAACCTTACATAGTGCAGCTGTTTAATCTATTTAGTATTACTCTCTTAAGATTTGGCTACCATCCCAGGAAAAGCACATAGATAAGGGAAATATTTGCAAAATAAGGGTGAAACCTTGGAGGAGTTAATTCAAATAGGCTAAACGGGCTCGTTTTCTGCAGGAATCTTAGAAAATCCAGTTGCATAAAGTCAAGGAATTTTAACATCTAGAAATTGTTTTTACTGTAGGTAAGACAGTACCACTTGCAAATAAATCGACTGCTAGTTGTTACATTAGCTGTCTGGACAACAATAGCAATAAAACACAACCCATAAGCACATCATCAGATTGTCTGTACATAGGGCAATTGCATAGGCAGAATCCTTAGGCACTTTGTGTTCTGGTTCTTGGCTCACAATAAACCCCAGACTGACAGATCTTTACTCTTGATATTTTCCCTACTGCAGTCATTCTTGAAGCTTCTTACCCGAACATACTCCAGATCTCTTCAGTGCTGTTCCTTTTCCAGTTACTTTCTTCTGGAGGGCAAGAAAAAAAATCTATATTTTTGAACTGTGTGCATATAGACTTGCAAAGATGTGCACTCCAAAGCGGCACAGACATTAACTCCAAATAAAAGTGCTAAACTTCTGTCTAAGGCAAAAGATGTGAGGTAAAATCCCATAAGTCAAAATAAATTTTTCTTGTAGCTGTTCCCAGAGAAGATAGAATGAAGTATTCTGTATTTTCCACAAATAAAGAATGGAAAGGGGAAACATGTTTCCTTGTTCTTTTTGAGGTCATATGTCCCATCACAAATTCCATTTAAACAGGCTGCAAGAACCCTGGTATAATAATCAGGGAGAAATGGAACTTTCAATCATCTACTTTTCAATCAAATATTTTAATTTGGAAGCAGAAGACTGAAGTATAGGAATATATGGAAACTCATTCTGCTCCTGGATATTAGTTATATTAGATAACTAATTCATAAGGGTGCCACATCTGCTATATGCAGGAGGAAGAGGGAGTGTCATAAAGGCAGAGGAAACTGCCAGTGTATTAAGTAGCAAATTTCCATGAATGTCCTCAGATTTCTATCAATCTACATACGTAGACTTCCTTTGAGCACAGCTTCTGACATTCAGATCAAAAATAACGGTCAAGAGAGGTAAATGAGACTACTTGCATTTATTTTCATCAGCAACAAGTGGTTTTAAATTATCACAGTGTCACTGACATGCTATGAAAACCTCTGAGACAATCAGGAAATATCAGGAAGTAATCAGTAAATTGTGGGAGTCTAAAAAGTAAAAAAGAGGACAAGTTTAGCAGGGAAACTTGACACGAAGCACAATTCTCCCCTCAGATGCTCTCAGTATCGGTATAAAAAAAAATCTTATCAAAAGTTAGTTTAATCTACTTGACTACCCCTCAGAGTAGGAAAAAGGCTTTCAGGCATGATTAGAGTAACCATACCAACTAGAAAACATAGAAACTGAACAAAAAACCCCAAAATCTCCCTCACTACTTCATTAGGACTTTAATAATAAGCATGAAGAGAAATCAGTCACCCAATAAATGTCAGAAGTAACACTCTGAATAGGAAAAAAAACGGCAGAATTTGTGATTATTCATCTGAATACTTAAGATTTTTAGAACCCAAAAACTGAAAAAACCCACAACTAAAGAGGTTGCTGACTAAAGGAATATAGGTTACAATGGAAACAAATGAAGAGTACAAAAACTATAGCGTAGCCTCATCTATTCTCTTCCTTTCTCATGCCAGTGTTCTGGCCTGTCTGCAGATCTAATCTTTTGGACAGGCTTTCAATTCTGACTGTTTAGTTGACTGGAATTGATGAAGACCCAGCATCTGGAAGGCTGGGTACTAAACTTGGGGTCTGAACACATCAAAATGAGTAAAAAGGCAGAGCATGAATCTTCAGAACCTGTAGCTTCCCAGAAGCTCCTCTAGTCTCCTTGGCACTGACACGAAGGAACGGCAATATCAGGCAGTGACAAGCCAGCGTCATGTACTCAAAGCTTTTAACATCAAACGAGCCTGATGCTCAGGGTAAAGCACCACACATTCCTAGCAGAGCCCCCGGTGGTTGGTATTGATTGCACTGGAAACGAGGAACAGGGAGAAGAAAATGAAAATAAAATATTAAGTTCAAGAGTACAAGATTCATACTGACATTTTCACGCATTTGTCCTGTTTCAGCTGGGTAAGTGCTTACCAGGACTGCTATATTATCAGTCCATCATGCCACAGACAGTGTGCTACAGTCAGGATTAAGATGGTGCTTTTTTTTTTTTCCAGCTAACACAGCAGAGTCCTTCATCACCCCAGCTATTTACTAAAATAGATCACAAGGAATTTTAGGCCCTAGAACAAAGTCTTTTTTGGTTAAAAAAAACCCAAAAAAGTACTTGGAAGCATCCTTAACAGACCTTTCTCCCACCAGTTTGCTTAATTTTCCTTTCAAATAATTTGAATTTTTTGCCACTTACTAACTGAAGAAATTTTCAGGCCCATACTATCATTTTTGTAAGATATAACCTAAAGAAAGCAGATCATGACCCCGTGACTGAGACACTAACCTGGGGTGTAGGAGCCTAATCTTTAGAAGAACAAAAACTAGGTCTGATCATTTTTTCCAACAGGAATTTCAATCTGAATACTTGTTGTCTGTTTACATAAAGCCAGGGCCAGCATTTTCCTGTAGGATTTATCTTTTACTAAGCAAAGCAGGAGGAGAGTAAATCCAGTTACAACGAATCTGTAAAACATAACCCCCAGGTTATGCTCTGAGAACAACGTTATCATTTACTTCTCATGTGGGACATGAGTTCTTCCCTCACTCACCACTGATAGTGTTTGTCAGGAGCACAAACTCAGACACAAGAATAGCTTCAGAAAAAATAGAACTGAAGACATAAAAGTCGTCTTACTTATAGTGACGGAGTTTCAGTGAACAGAAGCATCTGCCTTTGGGCAGACAGCACACACGCAGCTTGTGCGGGGATGCGATGCCTCACATCAGAAGGGACGAGCGTCTCGATCAGCTGCTTGCTGAGACCATGGGAATTCTTAGACAAGCTCCTTACACACCCCAAAAAAGTGCTGGGAAGAAACCCCAAGGTGTTTCCTAAAGTCTGCTGGATTGTGGTGTTAAGCAGGTGGTCATTTTGGTCAGTGTCACCTGAAAAAAGACTTAATCTGCACATATGATAACATCACTGCTTTTTATTGAATAGAAAAAATACCAGTATCTTAATTTTTGAATAACATACAAACCATCTCTGGGCAAGAAAATAAATGGATAGTATGCTACTAATACTCTTATAGCTTTTTGTTTGCGGGAGACAAATCTGGTGATGATAATACTTCTATAGGGTCAGACTTTACACTTATGGCTTTCAGTATGCTGCACCAATCTTTCTAAAAGCTGCTTGGTACCTCAATATTTCTCAATGAGAAAATGTTATCAAAGGAATAAGTAATTCAAGAAATAGAGGAAAAATCACTTTGAAATATTTGAATCTCATAAAATGCGAGTTTTGAGTAATATGTTATCACAGTTTCCTATCTTTGTGAAACATTAGCCTAATCTCTGATGCTAAGTTTATGTACCAATTCCCAATCTCTGCATAAAACAAATAGCTGTTAAAGCAGAGTAAGACGATGGAATACAACATGTAAAATTCAATCTAAAAGATTCATACAGCTGCATCTATTAGTTATACTGGTATTCATTTCCTCACAGGTCTTTCTAATGTAAATGTTCTTCTACATTGTTCTCCTACTACTATTCTAAATTCTGCAAGAATCAGAAATGTGGGCACTCCAGAAAGCTTTGGAGAGAGCAGGACATCATTTTAATGCAGAAGGGCTGGCCTAATATTCAGGCCCCACAGTGGCAGAGGCCAAATAATTCTTTGGTGTAAATCTGCTAGTTTATCCACACCTCAGAAGTCTGTCTGCTTCACCCTTAAACAGCTCACACCATTTACCAAAGCTGGAAAGGAACGTGGTAGTTTGTATCTGATTGCAACAAACCTATTGCTTTTCTGAGCATTCATCAGAACAGTAGAAAACTTTTAAATCTATGATATGGTTGTAATACATAAACATATATTTTGCTTTTTCAGCAAATATTCTGTTATGGGATCCATATTGCTTTTAGCACAGATACATTGCTAAAGTAAATTTACTTTGCTTGTGTATTTGAGCTTGTGTACCTGAGCATTTTAGTAACACGGGAAAAGTCTTTGGGATAACTGTAGAGGCTTATTGGTTTGGTTATGAATCCTTAATGTCAAGTGCTAAAAAGAAAACCTTCACATGCACTCTTTATTAAAAATTATGTTTTTCAGGAGAGGCCAATTGTTTTTTAACACTGCCTGCCTGGAAGAATGAAATTCAACAACATTATTTTATATAAGATAGTACAATTATTACTCACATAGACATCAATTTTAAAAAATCTACTGCATTTTTACATGATTATTGTACTGCTCTAACTAAACACAGTCTTAAAAGTGCATTTTTTTCCTTTTATTTGCCTTTGTCATTTTTTTTCCCATTTCAATCTTTTTTAATGCTTTCAGTGGAGATAAATGGATTTCAGTATTTATCTGTTCTGTTCCTTTTATTCTACACAAGGTAATTTGGTCATTCTGCTGGACACCCTGGCACTTGAGTGAGACGTGTGAGCCTTACTTCTGTTGTACTCACACAGGAGGGAACAGCTGCCCTCCTGAGCACCCAGTGGAGCTCATGCTGAAGGACCAGCTTTTCTCAGTCGTGCCCTCTGCTCCTTGCTTTTCCTCTTCTTTCCAGTCACAGTATAAGCAAGACTCACTTTCATTTTTCAGATCTGCAAATAGTCCTGACTTTTTATTTTCCTATGTATGTGCCTTGGAAGCATTTAGGGATCTCAGATTTGAATTTTTTTAATTGCTTTTCCTTGGACTTTATTTTTTTTTAACCTTTGTAACCAACCTTTTGTCAAACTATTACAGTAACAACCAAGATGAGGACATCTATTTGATCTATACAGCATAATAACGTATCTTTATACAGTATAACTGGTTACTTCTTTTTCACCTGCTTTGCACCTTGTGCGGATGTCATCATTCAGCTGCCTTTGGAGATACAGGCAATAGCTTCTTTACTTGCCTCTATAAATATCATTAATGTCATGCAATTTTAATGTTTTTCCATTTAAAACAGAATATACTCAAGTGGTTCGTGGTGTTACCTTTGCTAATACCAGTGTTTCTGGAGTGTCTCAGAGTTTTCTCCTGTTCTATGAATGTGAAACCCTTGCAGCCCTCATGGGATGGGCTGGGCATGCCTTGGAATCCTCCAGGTGTGAAAGGGCCCCAGCTCTGTGTGCAGAGAGGGAAGCATGTGGTGGCTGTGTTCCTGTCAGAGGAGGCACCTGGTGTGGCGTGGACACATTCCCTGCTTTCTGTGGAGCTGTGGTGTAAGGGGAATGTTGAAGTGGGCTGGTGTTGGAAATATAGCTGCTGTTTTAAGGTGACCAATAGAACTTGGCTGAAAATAACTATTTTCAAGTTCAAGCACCTAAATTATCTAGATATTTTGGAAATTTTATTTGTGAAGAACTTAGTCTAAGATATTCAAGTCCTCTTCTTCCCTTCAAAAGAATACTCTGTTCCTGTAATAATAACTCAAACACTGATTATCATGCATTCTCCTGCTGCAGTTTACCATGACAATAGGATTACCATGCATTTGCTTACACATTTCTTAAAAACCAGCCCTAAAAATTCCTACTTCAGCACGCCATCAGAAAGGAGACCAGTGCTTCCCTTTTAAAAGTCCCATTGTGCATCCAGTCTTCGACATCAAGTGTCACCTCCTAATGGTAGTAAGAAGATGAGGAATATGTTTAGTCAAATCTCATCACTTTCCTTTCTGTGGTCCTGTTCTACATTGTCTCTGTTGTTTGCTATCATTATTAACTTATATTTGCTTCCAGAGGCCCCATTTAGCTCTGTGCTGGAAATTGCTTGCTGCAGTTATTGCTGTTGCCAAAGGAGTTGTGATACAACTCCTCTCATGAGTCCGTTCAAAGTTTATCAAAATCAAGAGAATGACGGCTTTACTGTGCTGACCTATTTTGTACAAAGCTCATTTTGTGTATTTAATGTGTAACTCTCCATGGTTCAGAGAGGGAGCAACATAACTTTCCTCCAGCAGGCCTTAGCTCAGGCCAGCTTTCCTGCAAGAAGGATTTGCTTATGATGGGTACTATATGGGAACGCGAAGTACATTTAACACCTTTTTTTTTCCGTCAGAAAAGCTTGAACCATAAGCCAAGACGCCTTAAACTAATGAATAATGAACTCCCTCACATTCAGCACATTCATTACAAATCCACAAGGTTTGTTTAGGGATTGAAGCAAGGAAGGTTCTATCATCTGCTGGTCACATGGCTGTATTCCTGCTGTCCTGAAGGAGAGCAGTGTTTGAAAAAAGATAATCAACAGCCTGACACATCAAGGCAAGAATGTTCTCGAAAAACCTTTTTGTCACACACACAAAAATAGTTGTACTGTGTTTCAATACTTGTAGCCAGTCAGGTAAAACATGTCTAGCATAATTCCACTTCAAATAGGATTTGATGTATAAACTTAAACATTCCATGCTGATGTTTGACTGTTTTTTTCAATCGATTTTAATCAGTAGAACAGAAATACATGCTGTGTTTTACACATGTGTGTTGGGGGCTAGGATTTTTCCTTTTCTTTCTTTCTTTCATGGAATTTTGTCCCATCCGTTGCTAAGAAACAATAACTAACTACACTTAAGAGAACAAAAGATATGACCGGAAGGAAGGGGGCGAAAGGTGCAGCTGGATACTCCCTTACCTTGGGGGGTTTTCTCTTTGGAAGGGCAAAGGTACTGCGAGATTTTGGCCAAGTGGTGAGGGGCTAGGCTCGGCTCCTCTCCCTCTCTCGCTGTTGGCATTGGAGCAGGCACAGCCGGTCTGCGGTCGCTGCCCGGAGGATTCGCTGCTGCTATAGAGCTTTTGTCCTCCCACTGCTTCTGCTGCTGTGGGTGAGCCTTTGCTCGTTAGAGCAGCTGTTTCACTGGGACCTTATTAACACCTGATCTGACTGGAAGGGACCCTCACCATCTACTCGGGTGCCTCAGGTGAAAAACCCAGGACCTCGACCCCCTCCTCCTTCCAGGAGGCCTCCTCTGCCTGGCTGCGTGCAGCAGCTGCTACGGAGGAGCCCGCCTACCGCTGCCAAGCCCCGCTGTTTTCTGCCACTGCCTCGGGCTTTTTCACTACACTCTAACCCACACCCCCGGGCTGCCGGGACACCCCGCAGCTCCTGCTACAGCTGCGGAGTTTCTGATACATTTCATTTACTACTCTGGGGTCTGCTCGTTCCTGCCGTCCCAGCCGCCGCTCCAAAGTTCCTGCTGCAGCCCACTTCCCCATCCAGCTGGCCCGCCATTATCCACGTGAGGGAGAGGCGGCCGAGCCCGCGCCACAGCGCCCCCTGCAGGCGCGGGGGAACCATCGCACCCGCCCCGCTCAGCGGGAGCCGCCAGCGCCCCTGCCGGCCGTGAGCGGAACTGCACCCAAGGGAAAGGGCCCGACAGCCGAGAGAGGCTGCGCTGGGTTCTGGTTCTGTTTGGTGGTAACTGCCCTTGTTGTTGTTGTTTGTTTCCCTTGTTATACCTACTAGTAAAGAACTGTTATTCCTTTTCCTATATCTTTGCCTGAAAGCCCCTTAATTTCAAAGTTATAATAATTCAGAGGGAAGGGGGTCATATTTTTTCCATTCCAAGGGAAGTTCCTGCCTTCCTTGGCAGACACCTGTCTTTCAAACCAAGACAGTGTGTAAAAATCGACCCAAGTCCTTCCATGTATTGCCAAACTACTTTTGTATTTTTCAGACTGAATTCTTCCAGGTGATCTTCCTATTAGATTAATCTATTTCTGTAGCTCTGGGAACACAGCTATTTTATAATATGCAACTCTAAAGGGACAGAGAGGAGTTTTATGCTGGAGAATTGGCAAATCAAGATTTACTTTTGTTTAATTTTAAATTTTTACCACTTTTCCATGAACTAATCAGTTGTTCAAATTCCCTTGGGATCTGAAAGCTAAATCTTTTTTGGCTCATATCTGACAGCCTGGAATAAAAATACTGTAATTGCAGCTTACTGTCATTTACACTTGATGAAACTAACAGGAAATGAGTGTAAAATTGTTGGAGAAACAGTGTTCAGACAACAGTATGTACAGACCAATAGTTAAGTTTCAAACAGGAAGAAGATATCAACTGAGTTTTGCAAAGCTTGCCCTGGGTCAGTATTTTTATTACTAACTTGGATGATGGAATACAGAAGACAATTTTAGTGTGAAGATGATCCCAGGCAGTCAGATGTGGCAAGGTGAAGGACTAGTATTCAAACCAATATGGATATGGGAAAGAGATCTGATAAAAACAGCAGCAATTCAATAACAAACCATGAAAGATGGTACATCGGAATAACCACCTGCATAACTGGAGGCACTATAGTTTAGGTAACAGTTTTGGAAAAAAGAATTTGGCATTGATATCATATGAAAAACTGAAGATGAATCAACAGTGTTTTAAAATAGCAAGCAGCAGCCCAGAAACAGGAACAGAATAGGTAGGTAAGATGAGGAAAATAATCGTGCTGCTCCGTGCTCTATTAAAAATGTATTTTCGGTGTCACTGTATCTCATTTTGAGCACTGTACTTCAAAGGAAAAGAAAAGTGGACCAAGGGATGAAGCACAATCTGGAGCATGGTAGAGCAGTGGTAGAAAATGTCACATAAGGAAGGGGATATTTCTAGCCTGAGATAGCAAAGACTAAGATGAGATATTGTAAAAAATAACTTCCTTTCAAAAAGGAAGGGAATATTCTGTTCTCTGTACTCAGCAGGGCTCAAATGCAAACAATGTGCCTCAGCTGTAGCAAGGGAGAGTTAAATTAAGCATCTGGGAAAATGTTTAAAATGAAGATGCTCTGCAATAGGTTGCCTGGGATGACTGTGAAATCTCTAATGCTGGAAATTCATTAGACGCACGACAAAGTTCTCCATTTTCTTATCATCGTGGGTTTGTGGATTCTAATACTTGGTATTGTACAGACCTATTACATGTGCCAAACAAGGATGAAATCTTCTGCAAATAGGGTGAAACATTTCTGTAGTTTTGGTTGTTCATGCACAGGGCCTTAAAGCCTTAGGCATCCAAAGAAGATAAAAGAGCAAAGGGCAGGGATAGAGCTGTGAATAAAGAAGTTAAAATCCTGGCAGATTAAAGGGATCTTTTTTTAGAGATGCTAAAATACCACAAGACTTGCTGTTTACCCTTTGGATCTATGCTGCAATTTGAGGAGGTGTAAGCTCTGTTTGACACCTTCTCAGCTGATGGGGCATTCAGAACTTGCTGTGTGCCTCACTTGCTTTTCCTCCTGACTTGCTTTGTGTGGTATATAAACCATGGTATATTTGGCTAACAGAAGAATTTGATGAACTAAGAAAAAGATAAATGGAAAGAAAAAAAAGAGGGAGAAGGGTCTTGCAGGTATGGACTGAGAGAAGAAAGCTGAGGGGAAGAACAAGCGGACACAAGAAGTCAGCACAGAGCAAAATCTACCCTTGCAAAACTGCAGGAAGTTTCATGGAAAATGTGTTATTTGTTAGAGTTTTTTCAGCTCAGGAAATGAATGACTACCAAACAATTCTTAGCAATAATAATCTGGGTACTTTCAATTTTAAATTGGTCTTCCTTAGAAGTAGATGATTATTTTGTAGACCAAAAAATAGTTCCTGGGCAATAACTTAGTGCAGAACAGAGCACTGCATGAGTAGAATTAGCATTTGCACAGTTGGTGGTAAAGATAAAGCAAAAAGCTAGTCACATTTCTTTGGATTATTTTGTAAAGTGAAATTAATTCTTGTGGAAAAATGTCAGATAAAGAATCCAGAAGCAAAGTCTCCATTGATTTCAGTAGAGCAGAATCCATTCCTGAGAGAGAACCCAGCCAAATCCAATGCGTAGAGCCAAAGTGCAATGGGTTGCTTGCCAAAAGAGTAATACCCCTGCCTAGGAGCCTAGGGCAGACAGACTGACCGACTGACCTTTTCAGTCCTTGCCGTCTCAGATAAGACTGCCAACAATAATGATACTTAGGGATCAAAATACCCATCTGCTTTGCATGAGGCTCAGAAAAGCAGCTGTCTGGATGCTATTTACAAAGATGTGTGTTTAACTTACAGCTAAGTATTTGCCCAAACGCAATAGTTCAGAGGAAGAGCCGTCACTTTCTCTTGGTAGGGGTGTTGTTCATTATTTCATGCAAGAAGGGCACTGTCAGTGCACTGTGAACAGATGCTGAAGAACCTTCACCAAGCAAATTACAGGTGTGTTCACTGAGACAGGCAGGAGCTACCTAGGCCTGCTTTGGAAAAGGGTGATTGGATGGCATCCAGAGGCATCTTCCATAGTAAATTATTCTGTGAATCTGTGAACAGCATTCTCTCTGTCTACTTCTGGCCCTGGGCACTAAATGCAGACCACAGGACACCCAGAGGTTAATGGCCAACAATTGCTGCTACTGCAGCACTAAGGACTCTTCTGGGCTCTACTCAGTGTCTCCCTGACCATTGCAGAGATGAGAACAATGGTGACTCCAGCCCTTGGAATGCTAACAAACCTAGCACAGCACCCACTGCTCAGACCGTCAGCTCATTGCTGCATTTAAACAGATGAACAATTACAACTTTAAAGTTCTTTCATTTGAACTGTGACTACTCACTAAGACCAAACCTCTTTGGTGAGCTGGAGAAATTACTCTGATGTAAACTTGAGTTAGGATAAAGAGGAGGATTTCAGAAGCTCCAAGCAGTACATGTAAAGGTTGTGTAAGGTCATTTTCATTTTTCCTCGTATGCATCTTTTCCTTCTAAAGATATCAAAAAGCAAGGTCAAGTTTTCTCAAATAAGACAAACAGAAAGCATTGACAGTGTTCTGTCTTAAAGCCAATGACTGGTTTTAAAAGAGGGAATACCTTTGAAAAGCATTTCAAAAGATAACATTTGAAAACTAAGCCATCTTGCCTCTCCGGGAGCTTCTGCATGTACCTAATAGGAAATCCATTTGAGTCCAGAAACTGCACACTTGCTTGGAAAGAGTTGGTTCTGCCTTTCATCAAACTCCCCCTTTATAGAAAGCTAGGCAGCGTGTGGAAAAGAATATTTCATTTAAAACCTATCTCACTATTGTGCCTCTCAAAATCTTTGCAAATTTATATTTATTCTATTATCACAAATAATTTCAAATAATGAAAACTGAAAGCACATATTAGAGTGAAACTGTAGAAAAACAAAATATAACATGGTGTATCTATTCCACAAGGTTGTTCTTAGACTAACTTACGCTCTTAAAAGTCTGCAGTGATGTGGTTTTTGTCTGGTTTGACATAAAACAGCTCTATAGACACAAGCTATATCAAAAAGCTTCTGACCACTTGGACCTGAAGTGTCATTCTTTGTGTTCACAGTTTCTCTTAAATCTAATCAAAAATAAGACTGTTGGTCCACCTTGATGAGCAATGGCTTTAATTTTCCTGGTGAAACATGACCTTTTAAGCAAATTTGGTAGATATTGTTGCCAATAGATGTTTGGAAAATAAGGAGTAGGGAAGGGATTGTATTCTTATTTCCTGGATTAAGCAAAAAAACTACTGTGAACATTCTCAAACAGACACATTGTACTTGTGCATTTGGCAGTATTTTCTGCCCAGGGAAAGGAAAACACTTGGTGATTCTCCACAGCTTGTACATGAATTGGACAAAATAACTTTACTACTTCTTGAAGAATCTAAGAAATTACTGTATTAGCCTAGTGTTAGTAACCTAGATCAAAACAACAGAAGATGCCAACTGTATTTCTTGAAAATGCTGACCCTTCTCTCAGCTAAGGCTCACTGAGCTTCTGTTCCCAGCGTGGGGACATCGGCAGGTCACACAAACAGTTCCACTTCCACAGCTGTGGGAGAGGAGTCATCCAAACAACTTAATACCCTCCACCTCCAGAGAAACTTTATTCAATTATGATGTTAATCAGGAAGCTCTTTTCCCAACCTGACCTCTTTCTCTTGATTAATTCAGTCAGAGGAATGGAGCTGGTTTGTTGTTCATGCCTAGCCCAACCTTTTCTTTGTTCTTCAATTTGTAATGTGTCAAATATAATTAGAACTGACAGAGGCCAAGGTTAAATCAAACAAAATGTAAACATTGTTTGTGTTATTTGGTTGATGCAAAGCTTTCACCATAAAAGGCTTTTAGATAAATGAATTTGGCTATTAGAGTGCTGCAGCACTGAAACTTTGCTCCAACTGTTTGAACTTTTCAGGGATGCTGTCAGGTCAGCTTAGATTCAAAACTTAATACATGGCTGGGGTTCTGAAATTGCCTAAGGGAATTAGGTACCTGACTTCTATCATAAGTCAGTGTGTGGTGGGAACTTAATTGACTTCCAGCAGGAATTAAATGCCTTTGAAGAGTCTATTCATGTCCTTGCAAAAAGAAGCCCATGTCCTTCATGAAGATAAATGAGTGTAACTGCTTTCACACCTACATACCAGGAAAGCATCTGATGGACATATTTTACAAAACCTAAACTATCAAGAAAACCCTAAGAGCTACCTCCACTTATTTAATTGTATTTTGATTAGCACTAGATATTTCCTTTCAATGTGCAATAATTATACTCTTCAATAATGATATTTCTAAGTTGTGGCATAACTATAAGGGTAAATTTCAGCAATTACTCCATTAAGGACTTTCGTTTTCAGCGTACCAGGCTGCAACCTGCAGTTTAACCCACTGATTTTAGTGATATTCCTGACCTTTTAAAGTGCAGATTCAGAATCTCAATGCATCCAAGGTTTTCCCCCAAGCATTTTTGCCTTAAAAACCCCACCTCCATATCTCAATAGCCACCATGAAAATTCATGGCCGGCAATAGACAAATACAGTACTTTTGAAAAGAGGTTTCTGTCTTGTTGGCTGAGATCATAGTGTTCAGCAATATGGCATTAAAATTTACACAGCTTTGAAAATAGATCTTTGACTATCTCCTTTAATTCCTCATTGCTGCTTTAAAAAGTAATGCAAGAAATGTGATGTCATCTGTATTTTTATTGCAACTTACTTTTCACACAGGATGGGCATTTGTCACTCCTATGGTAAATTCTCCTCTTTTTTTGGTACGTGTAAGTTTGTATCTCCACTTGTTTTGCGAATTCAGCACCTTGATACTACATTATGAACAGAGCTTTTGGGGATTTCTCTCTTCAGTGCCTTTAGAAAAAACAACTGTAGTAGTACCATGGGACTTGTAGTCAGAAATTTCTCTCTCTGATCTTAAAAGTTTTATTTATCCACACATATTCTCTAAGAATTCTACCCGTCTCCTTGGCAAAGCTACCTCATTCAATGTTGAGCGTGGCTGCCATAAGGGGAACACAGTGACAAAGTCAGAGGTCTCTTAGGGACAGGATGACATCATGGTACAAGATGGCACAGGGACAGAATAAGCTGGTCCTTCATCTCTGGCAATTGACATCTGAATAGAGATGATTAGTGCAGCTATTCCCTCATTATCTTCACTGGACATGATATCCAACCACAAAACCAATGCAGAGATCTTGCACCTGGCATGCTTGGCTCATGGGGAAGGCAGTGCTTGAGTGAGCAGCAGGTCAGGGCTGATCAGTGAAAACAGAGCTAATGTACACCAAAGATCCCTCACGGCCTTGTCAAATTTCTTTGATAAAGACTATTTATTAGTCCCTTGCTTTCATAACCATAGATGTTTTCAGACCTACTGAAACTAGCTGACAGAGATTCCTCTGTGGTGGTGAGAAACCAAGGCTGGTTACCAGAAAGAATGGGACAGAGCAACACCACTGTATCATGTCTTGAAACTATCTGAAGACCCTCTTAATGATTGCTGAAGCATTGGGTTAAGTCCTATACTATATCAGCTACTTGGCAGAGGAATACACTGGTAACAATGAGATATTAGCGTTATAGGCAGTGAACAGAGGTGTTTCTGAATGAATTTGGAAAGAAGGCTTCAGAGCAGTACTTTTCTCTTTTTATAGCCAAGTATTTTTATTCAGTGAGACAAAGAAGGCCTTGGGATTAAAAAAAAAAGTGTAACAATGTAATGGATCTTGGGTATTATAATTTAATCTAAAATAACTCAGTGGCAGTTTTTGCTAATACATAACACCCCCAAAAAACCAAATAAGACCACTTTTCTTTCAGAAGCTGGGGTTTGGAAGCTGATTCAGATTTTACATGGATGCAAATATGAAGGGATACCGTTAAGAGTATTCCATTGCTGCACAGCTGAGTTGACGGATATCAGAATTTGGACTAATGACTTCAGCTTGAAGCTTTCCTTGTCACTAAGGACAGTGGGATTTGACGTTAAATCAGGATTTTTACCCCTAATAGTGTCAAAAGAGCTTGCAATTTTTTCTCTAGTTAAGTACATTTGTTGAATATCTGGGGTTAGCTTATTATATGAAAGGATTTCAAGCTTTTGTTTTCAAATTCAAATATTGATAAAATGAGTATAAAAATGTTATTCTACAGTATTAGAAACCTAAGTAAAAGAATTTTTGTCCAGAATGAAGAAAAAGGCTATGATATTAATTCCTAATACAAATTAAACTGAAGAGGCTGTCTGCATTGTTCTGTATGAGAAAACTACATAATGGTGATCTAAATTTCCTAAAACTGCAGTATTCTGAAAGGCTTTCCAGCTGTGAGAAAACACTTAGTCCTGATGCATACACTATTCTTTTCAAGGGATCGGGTCCTTTGTGATCAATTCTGCTTATTTACACTCTCATCTATTGTTTAGCTTTAATGTGTTCCATGTTTAAAGCAGAATCAGGAATTCAGCCCAGTCTTCCTTAAATTCTTGCTAGACTTTATGTTAATTTAAGGCCTTATTTCTCCAGCTACCTAATACAAAGGATGATTTCACTGTCATTAAAGATCGCTTCTTTTCCTGTTTTCATGGTCTTCTCACTACTATTATTCTTCTCATTGAAATTTCCTTTCTAGTCATAATGAACACTCAGAGCATTTCACTGACAAAAACAGGGAGTTAAAACATTTTCTATTTCCCTAATCAAGACCCTGTCATTATTATTACTGAAAGCCAGAGAAACAAGTGAAGAATGATAGAGTTACGTGAAAGAGAAAAAGGACACTGCCAAAGTGATTCTGTGATCACAGTCATTTATGATAACACTCTGGATGCTGGCATGGCAATCTAATTGCATACTAAAGCCTGTTGTGTAAACTCAGTTACTAGTTACATTTCACAATGCTGATGCTTCAGTCACAATTGAGGCAAATATGAACAGAAATTTGGAAAGTCTTTGCTATTGTGGAATAATTCATACCACTCATCAGTATGTCAATTTTCAATTTAATTTGACACTTTTGAAACAGAAAGCCACAGTGATTCAATTATAGAAGAAAAAGTATCCTTGAAAAAAAATCATGTTTTTCAAATGAAGAAAAGAAAACAAAAGTAGGATAAATTTTTATTCTATCACTTTTGACAGTATCCTCTTATAGGAAAGACTAAATAAATTCTAAAGGCAAAATTCTCTCCTCATTCACATTACAATAGCTCCAGAATATACCTACCAACTTTCATACTATTTTCCATTAAATTAGATCTGCAATATCACAAAGGCCGATTCATCTTTTGGTCTCAGATAAGTTACTTCCAGGAAACAGGCATGATGAGAGTAAGACAGAAAGCTCCAAACAATCTCTGAATTAAGAATGTGTTCAGTAGACACATTTGGTTTCTTCCCATCCCACAGATTTCTTATCCTGAAATCTGTATTTCACGTAAATGGAGAAGAACAGGACATGGAAATTTTATCTGAAGACTAAATTAAAATCCTCCTGCAGTAACCTGCTTGAGGAGCAGAATGATGGGGAAGAAAGAAGGCTGGGACTGGTGCAATACAAAAACATTAAGTGACAGCCCCCAAAAACGTCAAGACGTCTTCCATCAGGAGGTATGCTCTTCACATCATCCCACCCTCTGGTGGCACTCTCTCCCTATCTATTTCACTTCAATCACATTGTTTCAATACCTGTTGAAATGGTTCACACTGTTTCACTGTTATTACTGTTGTTATTTTACCTATCCACACTTGTCTCTGCCAGTCTGTTATTCATAATTGCTAGGGCTCCAACCCCACCAGAGAATCCATTTTGCTTTGAATTAGAGCTCATTTGCCTTGGATACCCATTAGCAGTTTCTGACAGCTGTTTCTGCATAATGGCCAGTGAGACTTTATTGGAGGCCAGGAAGTCTTTCATGGAGATCATCTCTCCTGACAGACGGCGTCCGTCCGTGTCACTCTCATTGACAACGTCAGTCTCGATGGAGATGTTTCTCCGGCTGCGCACATTTCCTGGCATTACTACGTTCCTCCGTGAACGAAATAATCTTCTTTGGCATCTGCGGCAGCACTTGCAGGCCAACTTCTTTAATATCCAGTTTATGGACTGCTTGATGACAATAGAGATCACATTAAATAAGGAATAAATGCAGCACACCCCCATGAGTATGAAGACAAAGTTGCCAAAGCGGTAAAGGCCTTGGCTCTCATACCTGATGTTCTGGCTACTGACCAGATCACCAAAACCAATGGTGCTGAAGGCCACAAAGCAGAAATAAAGTGAGTCAAAGTAACTCCACCCTTCAATCGGTGTGTACATTGCAGAGGCACAGCAGGAAATGATGAGGGATGCTACACATAAAATCAGCATAACATAGTACACGGAGGGCTTCCAGCCTGCCAGGCTGTCCACCTCAGAGGTCCCCGAGCCCCGCCGGCTGTTGTGAGGGAGAACCCCTTTCCTCCTCAGCTGTCTTTCATGGCAGGACTTCATGACGTAAGCTATGACAGTGATCAAGCGCTCCAGGAACAGGTTAAAGAACAAAATGGTCCCTGCACATCCTATAAGGCCGTAAAATATCAGAAAAATCTTGCCTCCAACGGTGGCTGGGGTGGTCATACCAAACCCTGGAAGACAAAACAGAACAGTTGAAAAAAATAAACCTGTAGGTACCATGTTAGGACTTTTATCACATGCAAGACTGATGAACTGCTAGCAAATCCCTGTGGTACAGCTCAGCTTTGGGAAAAAAAACATTCTCCCCAGCTGTTACCCACTTGTGCTTGACTATGTCTGAGCTGTAAGGGGAAGCAACGCATGCCAGCATTTCCTCCAGAATCAGAATGAAACAAAAAGCAGAACAAAATACATGGGAAGGAAAAGAGAGTTTAGAGGAAGTCTGAATTTTGGTCTGGTTGCTAGGTTCACCCTTTCCCTCTGTGCTCTGGATCACTTCCAGGCTTCAGGGTTATCACAGCCACTTTGTTCTTTCTGCTGCTGTTCTGCACCATGGCTCTGTCCCAGGGGTGCCTCTTGCCTTCCAGAGATCCATCTGCACCCAGTCTTTGGAACACAAGGTGAAATTTCTCTGAGGCTCACTTGACTCCTGCTGTTAGTGCAGGTGGCACATCACCCAGCACTCAGCCCTCACGGTAGCCTGGCTGTGGAAGCCCAGGCTGGGAACACACACCAGATGACGTAGCCCCTGACAGGATCAGCAGCCCCTCGTGAGAGTCCCAGTAGGAGTTAAAGATGCCCTGCATCTGACCCTGCTGTCTGTCACCCATTATCAACCCCTTTTTAAACCAGCATTGCTGAAGTTTTTCTATTTCTCTGTGTCCCACTCCACAGCTCAAGTCTGCATGTGGATCTTATCAAAAGTCTCCTTTGGTCTGATTCTCTGCCATGGGATTTCTCAGGCCAGAAGTGCTTCAGTCTACTCTCAAATACTTCCCATCCTAAAGACTGAAAATAATAATTTTGTTTTGCTTAAAGCTGTTGATAAGACAACCCTGCTTTAATAAGATATTACTAAAGAATAAGAAGATGTCCAGAACATCATTGAGCAAATTGGAGTAATACTCATGACAAAATTTTGCTGGTGTTTTATTAGGATAATTAAATGATTACATAACTGACCAACTAAACAAAAACTTTTTTTTGGAGAAGACAAAAAAATCACAAGGGACACTGGGTTTTTTTTCTTTCACTTCATAACTATGAGATGCCAATTGTGGAATAAAGACGTTGGACTCTGAGAAGTAAAGGAAAATGTAGTCAGTATGATACACTAGTACTTCGGAGACAAGACCAGAGCAGTGTGAAAAGACCATGTTTCCAACAGTGCTGAATTGCACCCCTCTTCCCTTCACCGGCAACCTGCTGCCAGCACAGATTCGTCTCTAGCACTGGTCCTGCCTCACACTGTGAAGTGACAGCCCTCACCCTCACCCTTCTAGCTCGACCCCCACTAACAACAGCTCCAAGCGTGGGCTCTCCAGGGTCAATGCATTTTTGTCTGCATCCACAATCAGACATCAAGTGGTCCTACAGGAAGCTCCAGCCTCCTCATTAAATTTCTGTGCTAGAGAGAGCTGGACTGCAGCTCTGTGGTGTGCAAAACAACACAAGTGACAAACCACACAGACAAAACGTTCTTTGTGACAAGAACTTTTCCCTGTTGTTGCCTTTGGCACATAAGTATGTCCTCTCACTTTCCACCCTCCTTTTCTGGCCCATGACCTGATCCCCCTGTAATTCTAGTTTTCATGCTTATTTCCTGTGCGGGCTGGCTTATAAGCAAGTCATGACCTCCACCCTGTGGACAGACACATAAAAACAAATGGACAAGAGGAATCTCTCAGCAGCTGGTGAGATCTGCCCAAAGCAGCTGTGGGGAGGGAAGTAAGGCGCTGCTGTGTCCCTGGCACACCCTGTTCCTTGAAGAAGAGAAGCAGCTGCAGGCTCGGCAGAGATGGAAATGTGGGGAGTCCCTGGCACAGGGTGAACAGCATTAGGGACTGGTAGGCATCTCCCACAGCATAAAGCAAATTCTTTGGGAAGAGAAATGCAGTTAAGGCTCACACTCCCAGGGTGGTTTTATGCCTTTGGGCTGCTTCCCACAGATCCCTCTCAGGATCCTACCACTGGCATCATGGCCAGAGCCTGAACTCCTCAGGCTAGCTTTTTTAGTTGACTGGATTTTGTTGCTAGGTTTGTTCTGTGACCCACTAGCAAAGGCTTTACGAAGGCACTCAATAGGCATTCCAGGGAATTATGGTGAACTATGAGTAAATGACTTAGCGGGCAATTAGAGCACCAATGTGACTCATAGAGCACAACAGCGAAAGAGCAAGAAGTCACATTGCAGACTGGGAAGCAAATATGGAATGAAATTATGAAATCATATAAAAGAGGAAATAAAAGCAGTGGCTGACACTTGGAGATTATTTGAAAATACAAAATTGCTTCTTGTGATGAATAAAAAAACCAGGACACAACTGCAGGAAAAAAATGCCGGTGATTGTATGGTATGAGAGAATGCTGATTAAGTTTAGTGAAGATTATTTTACAAGTTGGGTGACATTTCTTGAAAGCACTATTTCAAGTAGCAATTGAGATTACAGTTAATCAAGTGGAAATCAGATCATTCTGAGTTGGGAAAATAGAATGTTTTTAAGGTACTAAGAAGTGTTTCAATCAATTTGTTAGACATGTCTGCAGATATAGCATTGGATTATCACCATTGATAGAAATGCATGACAAATCCTAGCTTTACCAGCCTAGCAATGAAGGCAGCATTCTCAGGAAAAATTTCAGGATCCTATTTTCAAATCAGTATAATACTGATTTGCCTGTGTCCCATGATCCATTGACTACTATAAACTAGTGTGCTTTTTCTAATATTCAGCTGAACTGGTCAAGTACATTCCTTATAACTTCAATTTTCCGCCAAACATTGTGGTTTGTTTTTTCCCACCTATTGCTTAAGCAAGAATTCAGATTTTTTGATGAATATTCATATTAATTCTGAATTTCTCTGTAGCAGATGTACTTTTTCAGAATCTGGAGGAAATTTAAACTCCAAGGAGAGTCAGTAAAAGTTTTCTAAACACTGCACATCTCCTATGGGAAACAAATTTTTAGATTTTGTTTTGGCAGCAAAATTTCTATTATGAAGTCTGTTACTGCAAAGCACTCTAAAAGTCACCTGTGTGTTCACTTTATATTGTGTGGATACTCCAAAAGGATACAGTTATATAAAAAAAACAACTAAAAAGTGAAATCACATCGACAGTATAATAGAATCATGCTTCATTTTTTCTTGAAGTAAGTACTGGGTATTAACGGAGAAAAGCAGCTGCAATTCTTATCAATAGCCAGTTTGATAAGAAGGACTGAGGTCCAACAGGAAGTTCTCCTAAAGCAGAATCATCCAACAGACAGCAAACAATGAATAACATCAAGCAAATGTTAACCTCAGTCTAACAGCAAAAAGATTATATTGAAATCTAACAAGAGGAAACAGGCATCAACTGCTTATTCCAGGCCAATATTAGGTCATTTCATCTCTGCTGTTGCAAACTGCTCCAGTGCTACCAACTGTTCTAAGTGTTTCTCCTGGAGCATCACCTACACTCATCTCCCTCTGCCTGGTGACACATGGTTTGGCATTTTATGTTTTAATTCTGGATGTCCTCACATTCACAGGTTACATTAATTAAAACTTCAGTTTTCATTTCCTGGTGCACCTGGTGCCATGAAAAAGTATGAGAAATAGTTCATCAGTCCTAATGCCTCATGAATGAAGCCTGCGGTGCCCCGTATACGTGTGCGTAGGGAGACTGGGACAAATAGATTGCACAGTTCATTTTAGATCATGCGATTGGGTCTTTCTATTGTTCTGCAAAACATCTCTCTTGTCTGAGAGGTCTCGATTCCTTTTTGAATATGTGCAGTTCACTGCTCCTGCCCTTCCCACAAAGAGGAAGTGGGTAGAAAGAGAGGGTAACACTATAGCAACAATGGTGAGTCATTGTGATGTTAGAAATATAAGTATCAACACAAAACAGAGTTCCAGTCTAGCCTACAATTGGAGCTCTTTGTGATGTTGTGTCTGTATTCCTAATGTGTTTTATATTTATTTCTTTTTCTCTTTCAGTTCTGTTTAGACACTCACTGGGGAAATGATGAATTTCCAGTGAAACAGACACTGGATAATAATCGAGGTTCATGATAGGTGTGAACCAAACTAAATAGGACAAACACTTTCAACTGCAGTGAAAAAAATCAAGAAAATAGTAGTTAGTAAAGAGAAATACAGGAAGTCTTAGATACCTGCAAAGATGCTGACCCTCCTTTTCTCAGACACATTTTGAACTGAACTATCTACATAAGGATGTTTTGTGCTTCTGAAAGAGAAGAAACAACTCTAACAGAAGCTGTACTTCAAAGATATCATTGAGAAAATGTCCTGTACTTCGCAGTGTTCCAACAGTATGTAGACACCAATAATTTGGCAGAATTCACTTCTGCCATGATAACCTACTCTGGTGCTCTCTGAGCAGGATAAGTAGTCCTAACAAAACTACTTCTGCTGGAGTAATTCTCACCTGTAGGGACTCTTGTATGAACAGCTAAAGGACTCTCAGATCATGTCACATCACTGCCCTTATGACACTGCTATGTCAGCAAGCTTGTAAAAGTGTCCTGTTCCAGAAAGGAAGGAGGACATTAAGTCCTTCTTTCCAGAAAGAGAAGAAAAAGACTCATTTCTGTGAAGACTTCCACTGTATGAGAGGACATGTCCATGGAAGCAGGCACGGTGCTGTCACAGCTACCTGACAGCAACAAACCTGCACTTAGGTCCAATTTCTGATATGAAAAAATAGAAACACACACACACGCACATGCACGCAGACACCTCTGATTTCCCATCAGTGGAAGATCAGCATCTGAACTGGCTGGTTAGACATACATCCATACATGTTGTCTTAAACACTAATTTCAACATCTTGATCTTCTCTCTTATGAGGAAGAGAGAACGAGCTAGCCATGAAACTTTCTTTTAATGCAACAATTATTTGACAAAAGAATATTTTATCTGGACAGCCTGAGGTGTGGTATCATTTATTTAATTGCCAATGCTATTTTCTTGGACGGATGGCTAAGTGGTGGGGAAAGGCTCAGCCTGTCCAGGGAGGCAGGGATACATGGCTATAACAACGTTCCTCTGTGCTCTATGCTTCTCTGTTTCCAGATTTGTCTGCCTGAGCAACCTCTGCACCTCCTGCCCAGCATCTCCAGCACTCCAGAGCCGTAAAACCTGGAAATGTCTCCAGGGCTATTTGAGCTGAGTCATAACTGCAGACGGACTGCTATGATGAGTGCTCAGCTGCTTGGTGACCTGGGACCTGCCCTGAGTGCTGCTGCTGCTGCTTCCATCTGTGCCCATATGCACCTGCTATGTCATGCACAGGCAGGCTGAGAGAGATGTAACCTTCTGCAGACCTCCTGGCAGGGTTCAGTCCATTCCAAAAGGACAAACACTGATGCTGGAACTAATGGTGTAAGATGTCTTGATGAAACAATACATATATGAGATTTTTTTCCTTCTCTAACTTGTTTGGAGACTCGTCACATGTGGCGGACAGCCCTCTTGACACTGTTTCAATGAGGCTGAAGGGCTGGTTGGAGATAATGCTTTGAGGACTGCAAGGATGCCGTGCTCGGTCTGTGCCACCACGGGGACAGAAAACTTGTGTAAGAGATCAGGCATAACATTTCTTGCCCTCTGAGAAAAGGCTTCTGTAAACCCAACCCTGTGACACAGACGTAGTTAGTGTCACACCAAGTGTGTGAATGGGACTTCAAGGTTAGAAATAGCAAAACCTTGGGCTGTCACTGATTTGTTCTGGAAGGCATAAGAAAAACTGGTTTTGTGTTACTGTGTGAGGCAATGTCTCTGTGTAACACAACGAAGTTCAGCTCACAGAGAGTCACTGTTAAACCCTGTCTGGAGAGCTGGATGCCTGTTACTGCCCTGCTCTCATTTCACATATAGAAACTGCATGTTCTGCCTCAAACAGAAACCTACCTTGAGAAAAGCTTCCAGTGTTAAGGAATCTAAAAGACATAAGAAGAAAGAATACTAAAGGGACAAAATGAAATTAACAATGTCATCAAAAACTGAGTTTTAATAGACATCTTGAAGGGTCTGTTATCATGTCTGTATAGTCCTTAAAGAACACATTTGTCATTTTCATTATTGCATGATTTTCACGTAAGATAATTTATGGAAACCTTGCCATTCTGTTTTATATAATTAAGGTTATATTTTATTTAAGGTTCATTCCAGGTCTTCTATAAGAAATGTACACAGCCTTGTTACAGCTACTGTGTGATCATAAATTCAATGTATACATGTTTTATGCCTACCTTCAGGTTTCTGTTTCTAATTTTATGTAGTTTTTGGTGCTGGAGGTGCTAGGTCTAGTGCCTTTCCATCACCCCTAGATAGATTTGTACCTCTGTACAGCTTTTGTGTTATTACAGGGATAGAACAGGGCTCAGTTTTGAAATACCTTATTATTATTTTCAAAATTCATAACTTGTTGAACAGTCATTTAAAGGTTTTTATTTAGCCTTAAAACTAAAGCATGTCTTCTCATTTAGGGGTAAAACTATGGGAAATAAAGCAGGTTTTTTGGCTCCCCTCAGGGGAAAAAAAAACAAGCGGTGCCTGCTTGAATCCTCTTGGTAACCTGAGCTTGGGGACATACTGTTAGGGGCATCTTAATGGAGGGGATTTTGTAAAATTAAAGCTCTTCCTTGGCTTTAAATACCAACAGTTTTAAGCAACAATGTCACTTGTGATTCAACTAAAGCAAAAATATTTCAGCTGTGAGTATTAAGCTCAAAAAAGTAAAGAAAAGGAAAAAGTCTGCCGTATTACAGGCTATAAGGAAGCTGGACACAGATAAGAACTTATTTTTGGTAAGCTGAAAAAACAGTACATGTGTAGGTGTGTTTGTGTGTGATTACATTTTCCTAACCCATTTCAAGCCTTATCTTGATGTCACAGAGGAAGTTTGGTGTTGCATCGGCTGAAGCAGCAGCTGTTGTGGCCGGGGGGGGGCCAAAGAGCCCAGGTACAGAGGGGGCCCGCTGGTGGACAGGCTCCAAAGTGTAAGACTCCCCCTTACCTCAGTGAGAAAGGCCCCCTCCATTGATCTTGTGACCCTATGGAGATTGGGTCTGTCTGATTGGCCAGCAGCCAGACCCCTTGTATCCCTTAGGAGGATGTAATCCAGCCCCCACTCCACCCCCTCCTTATCCCCATTGGTTCTTGTATTACCCTGCCTCCCTCCTGTACCCCTTTATGAGTGTATACGGACCGGAAACCCATCCCTTCTCGTCTGGGACAGCATCGAGGTAACAATAAACTCCGGTGCTCCGGCGGGGGCCATCTCTGACTCTTTTGCTCCTAGTGTCGCCTGAGCTAGCTGGCTCAGTGTGAGCGTGGCTGCGTGTATCCATGACACGGGTGAGAGAGATGACTTGCGAGGTGCCAAGAAGCACCGCCAGGGGTTCCTTAGCTAAAGGTTCCCCTTGGAACAAGCAGCAGCTTCTCCATCGACACCCACAGAGCGATAGTTTGGTAGCCACCCCTACCAGAACCACCATGCGCCAAGGACTTCAGCATTGCTACCTCTCAGGAAACAAAAACCTCACCCAGAAAATTAGGTTGGCCTGATGCTTGGATACATCAAACTAAAGAACAGATCAAAGGAGCATAGCATAAAAGACAGTACAGATACTGCTTTAGTTTCTCAGAGACTGACAGAGAGCCCCAAAAACCTAAGAATAAAGGAAAAAAATCATAGTACCCAAGCGTGTGCTTCAGGGACTACAAATATAAAGCAAAGCCCATGAGCTCACACTATATAGAAAAGGCTATTGGTATTGTGTGTAGTAAGGATTTTTAAATATTCCATATAAAAGCAGAAGCATATATTAATATTGTAATTACAATAAAAAAACCTGGCAGATGATGACAGACAACATTATCAGAGATTTTAGCGAATATTCATAAATGGAGAACTGGTGATGGAGAAATGACAAATCTGAGAGTGGTTGCGATGAGCATATGATGATAAACTTCAACTTTGGTTTTATTAACCTGTGTCTCAAAAGCTAGGAGTTATGAAGGGGGCAAAAGCTATTTATCACTTTTTTTACATTTTGAAAGCAAAAACTTATTCTGGAGTGGCGGTACTGATCGGTGGACACTTGTGGAAAAAATCTGAGTCTGTCAAGTAATCACAGAATTACAGAATGGTCTGGGTTGGAACGGGCCTTCAAAGATGATCTCATCCAATCCCTCTGTCATGGGCAGGGACATCTTCTGCTAGACCAGGTTGCTCAACCTGAATAATGTCAGGCTTCTCCAAAGACTAGACCACCTACAAAAAAAGCATTTTTGGCACCAGGTGCAGAAATGTCAAGACAAGATATCATAATGAAGAAAAAAAAAATCAAAGAAATGTGACAACAGTGGAAAACACAGTGAATTTTGGCTCAAAGAAAAGAGTAAGTCATTGCTGAAACCTTGTGCTGGCTTCTATCCACCTTTGTTGAAATGTCTGGCTTTTTCAAACATGAAATCACTTGCTAAGTCCCTGGCTCATGGATGTCCTAAATGTAATGCATATGTCCCTTCCTGTGAAGCCAGAGATGCTCTTTTAGTGACAGCTCTAGTGGCAAACGTCTGTAAGACAAACATAAATTCAGTGACCAAGTCTACTCACATGATTTTAACAGGTCCAAACGTTTATTTAAAACAGGACCTATATGTAAAATATGACAGGGAGGTTTAACACTGTGCTACTCCAAATCCTCCACAGCAGTCTTGGCTTGCTGTCAAAGTCTTGTGCCATTGCAAATGTAAAAACACCCACAACACAATACCTATTTCAAGGGCTGAATCTCTTCTCACCTATCTGAGTGATGATCAATCCTGCTCTCTGTGCATCAGGCATATTCGAAACCTCAGCATTTGCCTTACCCACGCAAACAGTTAAACAAGGACAAGACAGGCATGCAGAGGCGGGGAGAACTGAATAAGACTATAGCAAGATGTTAAGGAGTAGTTAAAAGCTACAGAGCTAGGCATTTTCTGATGTAACTGAACAAGTGATGTACTAAGGGCATCCCAAAATCAGACAGTTGGAAGGTTGGAAGGGACCTCTGGAAACTGGCCAGTCCAGCCCCCTTGCTCAGCAGGGCCTCCCTTGCACCCGGTAGGTGCCCAGTTGGATGGGAATTCATCTAGAGGATAAAAGAGATCTCTGGCTTTCCAGTTAGATATTTATAGATTTGTGGAAATAAAATCATACTTCAATGATGTCTGGAAACAGAGATGTTCATATATGCAAAGGTAGAACTGCAGTGAATCCTTTCAGAGGTAAAATTGTGAAACTGTTTCTGAAACACTTTTGATTAAAGGTTAAATGGCCCATAGTATCTTTTGACATCTTTATTTAAAGATCTTTATTTAAATTATTTGTTTATTTTAATAAATATTTATTTACTTTCTCTCCGCTTTATAAGGTTTTTCTCTGCAAGTGGGTTAACTGAATTAACAGCTTTTGTTTGTGAGCAATCACTGCACTGCTGTTGGAAGTGTCAGTCCTCATTCTAGAGGAGCTTTCCTCTCTGCCCAGAGGTATCTGCAGCTACGTGGCCCAACAAGGGAGATTTCCAACAGAGTATTTGAGAGACTCCAGGGAAAGTGAGCTCTTCTCTGATGACAATTCCTGAATGAAAATCATAAGGCAGAAAAATATTAGAGTAAAAACTTTGTGGTGAAATGCCTGGCTGAACTTCGAAGAGGTTACATGCACTCTGGAGGGCAATGTAGAGTGCTACTCATTTTCTTGAAGACTGAAGACCACGTCCTCACCTTCACGCTAAGGAACAGGGATTTCAGAAAGGCCCATCTTTTCAAACATAAGTGTTTAAAGAAGGAAACACATTTTAAAAAGCACAAAGATAAATTTATCACAAGAATCATCCTAGAGATTTCAGATTATTTTGGAAGAGAGTTTTTCCCAGTATTTTGGAAGCTCTTAAACCTGGAAGCAGGAAGCTTCAGAGGTTGGCAGCTTATGTACAACACTCAGCTTTGGAAATACCCTTTTCACAGATGTGGCGTGGTTTACTTGATACTGTTAAAGCTGATCAGTTAAATAACTACATTTAATTAAAATTCTTTTTCACACTCTGCTTATGAAAATGGTGAAGCTGAGAAAGCTTTTAGTAAATATGTTTATCCAAAACCACAGTAGTATCACCTATTTAATTCATTAAGTACTTTTCCAGAGGAAGAAAAAATGTCCAGTTTACTCCAAATACAATCTACTTGTAAATTTTAAAGCCCTTGAAAAAATGACGAAGTCCTGGCTCTTTCTAGAAGTTTTGAAGATGCCACCTGTACTAGTAATAGGTTTAAAGGCTTCTAACCTCATCATTCACAGTACTTATTCCCCAGAGGAACAGCACATTTTGCTTCAGAAAAGACGCACATAATTAAATAATAGGATTTCTTAGGACTCTAAGTGTCCAGTGGCTAACTGTGTGAAAAGAAATCTGAAAGTTTTGAGGCCATTTATCAAGTCCTTTCTGCACTAAGGGGATTCTGTGCCATCTTTTGTCTCTCTATAATGGCTTCCTGGAAGCCAAGTCCAAAACAGTTTGCCATACATGAAAAGGCAATAATGCTTTGATACAGCATATAATGTACATGCTGAAAAATAGGTACAAAATCCTGTGCCACAAAGGACTCTTTTCTAAAATAAAAAGCCTGTTAGTGAAATACTTGAAGAGACAGAGTCTATCAGACTTGTGAAAAAAAGGTTTTTGAACTACACAGAAAAAAATCACCCAGCCAGGAGCTGAAGAAATTAATGCTTTCAAAGTCACAGCAACTTTTTTAACAAGTAGAAAAATAAGTCACATTCTCCAAAGGAGTTTTAAATGAAGAGGAAAAGATTATGCTTTTATGGGGTGTTTTCAAAAAATTCTCAACACATATGATAAAGAATGATGTAGACAGAGAAAAATTAACCCTGTTTCAGCAGCATAGGCAAACCATAGCTGCCAAACTCCCAAAAGTGCAAAATATAGAAAAAAGCCCGAAAAACAAAAACACACCAGACTGTTGTCAGGAGTATAATATGAATTAAACATATATTAACATAAGAACATTGAATGACCATATTAGCTGGTCCAGTACAAAAATATATTGTGAAATAACAAAAGGACCAAAAAACTGGCTAGTAATTATTCCAAAGTACTCGGCTTCATCAAGGCTATTAGAGCTCCTGGGGTGCTGATACTTTAATGAAAACTATGGTTGACCTGGTGATGCCACATTCTGCTGTGTGCTAAGTGTTGCTGCCTTCCAGGATCTTTGGGAACACATGAAAATCTGTATCACACACACTGGATTTGACAAAACCCACCACTGTCCTTTCCTTTCTGATCTCCTATAAAATGAAAATTGGCTAAAGTACTTTTTGCTCAGTATATTTATAAGTGTGTGTATATTTATTTGTGTATATATATATATTTAAATATATATTTAAAGATGTGATTTTAAAGTTTGACTTTTAATAACATTTTGCTTTTGAAGTGTCACAATGGATGTTTTCTAAGAAATGGTTAAAGAAAAACTAGCAAAAAAATAAAACCAGCCACCAGCTGTCTTGCAGTCCCAAGAGTGATGTTTTGCTTACAAACACAACAATAGCATTCTTTACCAGATGTATGTCTGGACTTGCTAAAATATGTTTTTCTATAATCTTGACATGTTTATGGCTTTATGATTTATCTTTTTCAAAATGCAATGCTAATAGTTCCCCTAACAGAAGAACTGGAATGACAAGCTTTAGGTAATTCAAAAGACCTCTTCAGAGGTGGGTCTGTGCCAACTTCATGAAGTTCAAAAGGGCCCAGTGCAAGGTCATGCACACAGGTCAGGGGGATCCCAAGCACAAATACAGGCTGGGCAGAGAATGGATCGAGATTAGCCTGGGGAGAAAAACCTGGTGGTATTTGTGGATGAAAAGCTCAAAATGACCCGACAATGTATGCTTGCAGTCCAGAAAGGCAACCAGATCCTGGACTGCATCAAAAGATGCATGACCAGCAGGTTGAGGGAGGTGCTTTTGCCTCTCTGGTCTTGTGAGACCCCATATGGAGTGCTGTGTCCAGCTCTGTGGTCCCCACACAAGAAAGATGGACCTGATGGAATGCGCCCAGAGGAGAGCCATTAAGTTGATCACAGGGCTGGAGCACCTCTCCTGTGAAGACAGGCTGAGAGAGTTGGGGTGGTTCAGCCTGGAAAAGAAATGGTTCTGGGGAGACCTTACAACACCTCCCAGTACCTAAAGGGGGCTTACAAGAAAGCTGGAGAGGGACTTTTCAAAAGGGAAAATAGGGATAGGACACAGGGAAATGGCCTTAAACTGAAGGAGGGCAGTTTTATATCAGATATTAGGAAGAAATGCTTTACTCTAAGGGTGGTGAGACACTGGACAAGTTGCCCAGAGAAGTTGTGGATTCCCGATTCCTGGAAGTGCTCAGGGCCCGGCTGGATGGAGCTTTGAGCAACCTGGTCTAGTGAAAACTGTCCCTGCCGATGGCAGGAGGGTTGGAACTAGATGATCTTTAAGGTAGTTTCCAACCCAAACCATTCAGTGATTCTGTGAAATGATAAATCCTCCTGGTTAAGAAATAAAGCTTCCAAGGCTGTCCATAAGTAAAAAGCATTTAAAGTCTCAAGTGCAAAATCAAACATAAAATCCATCCTTATTTGAACATATAATGACTATTCTGGAAGAGCATGCATGGTTCAGGGAAAGAGGAATGAAGATGTCTTGATGAGAGAACAGCAAATTAAACCCCATCCATCTCTGTGAATGTGCACTGACAGATGAGCCCAAGGACATTAAGACATTCTGTCACCCCAAAAAGTTTTCTTTTGTGTAAGATCTGTTATTGCCCATATAACACTGATGTTAAGATGTCATGAGACAGAAGATCTGAATACTTGAACAACCTTCGGCTAGCAATGGCAGCTGTTTCATATACATGTTATAGCCAATTCATGTTCTCTTCCTTCTATCCTCTGATCTGCACTTCTCACTATCAGGACCCTTTCAACATCTATTTGTAAGACTCACAACTAAGTAATCTTGTAAGTCTCACAATACAACATGTAAAGCTGAACATGTCTTATAAGACCTTCTGCTGAAGACATCACTCACAAAACCCCCAACATCTAGCTTCAAGTAGTTCCTCAGTAACTATACTGCCAGTAACTGCTTCAGCTGCTTGACCGCCTCTTGTTGCCTCCTGTAGAGTGGCTGTGAAAGAGACAGCAAAACTCAAAAACATTAGCTGGTGGGATGGCCCACAGGGTGCAACCTTCCTGTAAGTTAGGGAGACATCCCAGAGGACCTTGCATTGATTATGTTAATCTATGTATTTTCCTTGGTCAGGATTGGTTCTCTCCACCCCCTTTATCCATCTATATACACCCTCTAGAAATTTCTTTTTGATTGCACCCCTCATTGGCTCCTGCTCCTTAATCTTGCCTCCTCTGGACCCCTATTGGTCCCTTTAGCCTCACTCTGCCCCCTGGCCCTCAACCTATTGGCCCTGATGCTCTGCCCGCCCCTTCTTCCTCATATATAAACCTTCTGCCCTGCCCTCTATTTTGTCTTCTGTTCTTGGGTCCCTCTGCATGTGGGCTCTGCAATAAAGCTGGTTGCTGAACCCCACACAGAAGACCCTTCTCTTCTCCTTGCTGCTGGCTGTCACTCTACCCTGTGTGAGTGTGTGTTTGTCCCACTCCATTGAGAGTGTGTGTACTTGCATTCCTTGCCTGGCCCTCTATGCCGAAGCAGATTCCTCCAACCGGGGACCCTTCCAGAAGGCTGCGGCACTCACCATTGCCCCGCACCACAGCAACCTCTGAGTCATTACCACATATCCCATGCGGTATCTGGCAGTGCAGAAGGCCTAGCAATCCCTTCACCTCCTTCCCAAGCCCTGGTATGGGTGCAGCCTGTAGATTATCATGTTTGGTTAGATCTTCACTGAGCAGGTAAGCTTATTGAAAGTCTTATTAATTTCCATGTCTACTAAACTTGTCTTGAAAAGGATTTGCTGTTGGACAAAGGGTCCACAAGCAGAGAAGATAGCTTTTAACATCCACATCCAATGACTGGATGCTGAGGGAGTACAAGGGGAATGCACTGATGACTTTGACCAGGCCTGCATCCTCAAATGGCATCATCTCCTACTGATGTTGGAATGACACAGGACTAAGGGGACCATTCATCTGGCTTTGCTGGGAATTTTTCTTGTTTTTGTAGGAGCCCTGCTTCCCTGCTTGGTCAGTCAGGCTTTGCATGTTATTCCAACTCTGCTGCACATTCTATCATTCCTCCCTTCCATCTTCTCCTTTCATTTTTGGTTAGATGTCATACTTCTGTTGTGTTCCTTAGGAAAAATATTAATTCAAGCTCAGAAAGTCCTTTTAACCTTGCTTCATTACTTGATAAAGCATGTATATTAGAAAATAGCTATTGTGAAACATCTCAGAAACATCTAATTAATCAGCTTCCAGCATTTCATAGAGATTAAACATGACATACTTACTGACACAATAAAAACCACAGACATGAGGGAGGCTGGGCTAACTGACGTCATGCACATGATTGAATTTTGGGTATCTCCTACCAAAAAAGTTTTGATGTGAGAACCAATCTGTTCTCATAAAATTATTAAGGGTATTAGCAAACCAGATTTACTTTACTGGATGTCAGTTTAAATTTGAGAACAAGATTCTGTGGCTAAAAATATATGGTTTCAATGGCAAATTACTGTAATGTCTCCATAAATTACTAGGGTGCGTGTTTCCTTTCAACACAGAATAATCATGACTACACGTATTTCAGTTTTTGTTCACAACTTAATTATGAAAACACACAGTGCTCTGTAGATTACCTCCTACATGTCTTGCCACAGCTGAGGCCTTGGAGCTTGTGGGGGAGAGGATGTGCAGTTCTTCCACTCTTGTCTTTCTACAAAACATTCACAATTTCAGTTGAAGACTTTGCCGTTTTTACCTTGGAACAATTGCCTCTGAGGAGATCTCTGATGATTCAGGCAAAGACACCATTTGCTTTGCAGCCCATTCAGCACATGGAATGATTTTTTTCAGGGATGTTGCTCGCCTCAGATTTACTGAAAGCATCAATACTTATGGAATATTACTTTTGGTATATTAGAAAATGCAACTTTAAAAAACCCCAAACTTCCACCTTTTATGTATCACCATAAAAAGCATGCTTTTAAGGAGACTGTACAGTTATGCTTCTTATAGTACAATTTAATATTGCTTTATTTGTTCTACTCGGGTAGTAAATTCTGAGGTTTTATTATGGTATCCTCCAATTAATTTTATTTTAAATAGGCTGAAGCGACTGCTTTTAAACTCAGCAGTGTGAGGGCATAGTCACAAGTTACTGATGCGAGCAGTTGTGAGGACATGACAGGTTTATTCCAGTGCTGTAGGAGTAAGCACATGCCAACACAGTGTGCTCAAGGGTCAGGTCTTCCACAACACAATGATACCAACTGATAGAGTATAGATGTCTTTAAAAATGAAACATGCTTTACTGCTTTGGCTTGTAAAATGCTAACACACAATTTTAGAACTTCTGTATTCCCCGTTTTACACAACCCTTTGTGGCAGCAGTGCTCTCTTTGGAGTGAGCCAAAGTATACAGTGCTGCCTGTACTGATCCTGAGAGCTGGGTCAGGCACACAAACAATTTGACAGGATGAACAAATTTAAAACCTTAAACCATGGGTTCACTGCTTGGAGTAGGAAGGTGTCCTGTCAGTAAGCTTTTCTACCCACTGCACTGGCAAAGAAAAATCTGGGTTCCCACTACTGTTTCCATAAGCTTCTCTTCCACGATTTATACACCTGCTGTGTATTTTCCAAGTCTCTCTAAAACCTATGCTCTACATGACCCATAGAAATTCACTTTCAGTTTGAGAAGCTATAATATACTTCTATTTTACCATGTTTATTAGAGATCTGCCAAACACATGTCTTTTCTAATTTGTGTTAGGACATGAGAACAGCAATAGCTGTAAGAATAGTGATAATGTAACTCCCTCCTATTAAGATAAATCAAGGGCAATGCACACCAAATAAGAAAACAAAGGCATTATTACCATTGATGGGGGGCAGGCTCGAGGACTTTGAATGCCCAGTTTTGCTCGAGGACCCTCAATGCCCAGTTTTGAGCTGCACCACTATTCTGAGTAACAACATACACTGACTTCAGCTGTTCTTGATCAAACACCTTGCCACATCCAGCCTTGTTAGTTGCTGTTGCAGTTCTGCTATTTGGTTAAATGGAATTTGTGTAATCTGATGAGTTAAAAGCTACAGATCTATGGTTTCACAAGAACTGGAATATGTTGGAGATGAAGGAAGAAAAGAAAGAGAATGCAGAAGGAGCTTGGAGTGAGGATAAATGACCTGATGTAGAGTGCAGATCTGAGTCCAAACATCCCAACAGTAATGTTGAAAGAGACTAGGACTTGAATCTCCAGGAACAGACTTGACAGATGCTGGCTCTGTAGCAGCATTGGGCTTCTTATACCAAACCCTTTATACCTTCAAGCGATTGCAAATTTGAGTGCAGAACTCCAGTGGATCACTGTAAGTGGATCCCACCTACCAAGTTTTGCTTGAGCCCTGTTGCTGCAGTTATGCCAGCATTGTCACATAAATACAGAAGTTGCCAGCTACACTGATAAAAAAATGTAGCTTTCTCAATTTACACTGAAATTTGAGAAGAATTTATCTCAGTGGCAACGGCAGCAGAAGTACCTCTTGCCCACTTGACCCTGGCACTGGCTTTCTTGTGCCAGTGCAGCTGTCTGTAGCCTCACATTGATCCCAAGGAGAGGTTAAAAATCATAGAATGACTTGGATTGGAAGGGACCTTAGAGACCATCTCATTCCAATCCCCCTGCCATGGGCAGGGACACCTTTCACTGGACTGGGTTACTCAGAGCTTCATCCAACCTGGTGTTGAACACTTCCTGGGATGGGCCATCCACAGTCTCTGGGCAACCTGTTCCAGTGCCTCACCACCCTCACAGTTAAGGATTTCTTCCTAATACCTAATCTAAACCTACTCACTTCCAATTTAAAAATGAACCTTTTGTCAGAGTATTTTTAACCAGTTCAGTCTTGGTCCAGCTAATTGCACAATCCCACAACAAGCAGGTAGGTGTGAGAGAGGAGGTGGTTCTGGGTGTGGAAGGGGTTTGGGACAATGGGGTGCAGCACTGACTCTGAAGAACATCAGGGATGGGGTTTCCACCAGACCAGCTCCTAGTAGGTAGGTGACTCATCAGATGTTTTTGGTGTTGGATATGTTGCCTTCTCTTTCCTGGAAACGGTTGTTTTCTGGAGGTATGTTTCCTTCAGTCCTGCTCACCGGGAGAGGCCCGGAGAGCTGAGTCCTCCGGGGAAGATGACAGCACTGGAGGCCTTTTCAAATGGGTGTTGCTACGGGCAACTGTGTATAGGAAAACGTAGGCGGAGGCTGAGAAACCCAGTGGGATGGAGCAGAGAAGAAACAACAGCCCAGCAAGAACAGCTCTCAGAGCAGGTTGTAAATGCTGATAAAACAGCATCTCAAGCAGTCTTTAGCAATTGCAAAAAACTACAGCCAATGTGCCAACGGTCTAAAAGTTATTTTTTTGCTCCTGGAAGTACACATGAGTTTTCATTCTTCGTAAAATGAAGGTGCTGAGGATGGGGAGCAGACGGAGAGGTGTACAGGCACAGCAAAGCAGTCAGCTCTGCACCTTCGTCTGCTGTCTTCTCTCCTCTCATGAAAGATAAGGAGGAGCTGGCATCTGCAGACGGAGACTTCTCCATCATGATGAATTTACTACCTTCCTCACATCTAACAGGGCACCTTTGTTTTTGTTGTTGTTGTTATTTTGTACCCATATGGAGAATTCACATTTAGGTTCTTTTAGAGAAATTTAGTTTCTCTTGCAGAGTGTGTGACAGGCATTTGTACAAGCCAGTTTAACCTGAGCAGTTCAGCTGTCCAGGAAAAGAGCAGGTTGCCCTTCTGTGCGACCCTTCATTGAAGAAAAATTTTCATTCTTTCCATTATCACAAAAAGTAGCAGAAACAGATACATATCTGAGTTTAAAAGCTGACTTTTACCTCCAGTTCCTTTGCAACTGTATTGAGGAGTGTAAGATGGACAGCTCCATGCATGCCACCATGCCTCAGCTTTGTAACCCTTCCATGACCATAGAAATGAATCAGAAAGCACTGTGACAGCAAGATAACATGTATGTATGTCAATGCTACTGCTGGAAACCTGTGACAGTGTTTTTCTTCTGTGTCCTCCAGTTTGCCTTTTCCTGCTGTCCTGGTCTCTCCTGTGGATACTGGTGCAGGGGAACCAGGAGTGCAATACTGCTGCTTCCATCTCTAAAGGCCACCTGGACAATCAAGTAATTGATTTTTCTTATTGTAATATTCCATCCCATTGCTGTTTCCTTTCTTTTCCCAGGTCCAAGATACCTCATTAGCTTGCTTGCCTGTTTAATTTTTTCTTAGGCACTTTGCTGACAGAAGTCCAGGCAGTTCAGGAGGAGGGAGAGGAACTAGGACATTACACAAATGGTCTCCTTCGGGACACACTTGTTCAGATTAGGCTCCATCCACCTCTGTTTTATATGACAGCAGTTCAGCTAAATCAACCTTTTTTTCAAGTACGGCAAATTACTCACTTTTTAACACAAACCCGAGTAAGACTAAAGTCTCCTGGGATCTTATTCAGCCAAACATTATGCATGTGCAGCTTTGAGTTTCATGCTTTATTTATTTTTTTCTAAGGCAAGAAATTGACTGCAAAGATAAATAAGAACTTATCCCAAAATTTCCAAGGAGGTCTTTAATATCTTCTCATATCATATTATTATTTTATTCTTCTATTTCCCAGAGGATAGAAGAAAGCTCTCTGAAGAAGTCATAGTAAATAGTCATTGACAGTTTATATTTCATTGCCATTTTTTCAATAAAGGATGATTTTATCCAAGCCAAACTTCAATAAATTGAACTAAATCATGTCAGGAACTGTCACATCTTCAGGTCTCCAAATATTTCCCATCATCATTAAACAGATACAGTAAAAGTCTGCTAGCAGCTCATAGAAACCTGAGACAGCTTCTAAGTAGATGTGATTCTACCTAAAGACAACATTCAGCTCTCCTGCGCCTGTTTTTTCTCTTCTCTCATTTGATACAGGCATAATTTGCTAGAAATCAACAATCTCACATTCCTCACATTTTAAGATTCTCCTCCCTACTATTTATGTACAGGTAAACTAACTGGAACGTTGCAAGGGAGAATTACAGCTTTTTACACAAAACACAGAAGAGAACAAAATTTCACTTCAAAGCAGATTCACAGCACATGTGCATCCACAGATGAAGCACTGTGTTTTAGCACACTGGATAAAATGCAATACTGACAACAAGAATTAAGAAGTAGTTGCTAACATTTCCCACTGTAGAACAAGTAAACAGTTCCATCAATACAAGCTTGGTCTTGCCAGTTTAAAGTAACAAGATGCAGGAAATTGCCACATTTACTCCTCATAGAAAGTTAAGTATCTCTTCATGGGCGATGGATACTTTTGAGTTCTTTTCACACTCTGAAATTTTCCTTTTCTGACAAAACTTTATCCTGCCTTCCAGGATGAATCCCACTGAGTGTCAATGAGCAATATTGTACTGCTATGAAGGGATGCTTCATTTTAGCTTGACAGATAGAAATTAGAGCCTTTCAATGGAATGTGCACAGATGGTGTGTGGCTTATGCCTTGAAAAAAGTGAAGTGAAGACAGGAAACGTGAACTTCAACTCTTTTAGAAAGAAAAGCAGTTGTTGATGGCATGTGCGGATAAGAAGTGAGTGTGCAATGTGTGCAGTAAGGCTGAATCTCAAAGACACAGATTTCCCCTTGAGCTTCTGACCAAAATATGAATGACTGAAAATATTGTCACTACTTTCAAAAACTTGCATATTTGCTTAGTTTATCCTATGGTGAGAAATTGCAGGCTTGAAGCTACGACAAATTGCAGTGCATGTCTTTGCTTCGAGAAAAGAATAAACCAATGGATGGCCATTCAGTCCCACTGATGATTCTTCATTGCACTTTCAATTGCAGTGGACGGATCTGAAATTTTCTTTCAGTGGTACAGAAGTCTGACCTGTGCTTTTTATTTTTTTTAATGGTTTAAACAGATCCTGATATAGTTATAACTGGTTCTCTCAGACATAACTTTTTTTCTCTACAATACAAATTGAAACTCAAGCATTTATTTTTCTTCTTCATTGTTAATTACACAGTCATAGACTACTGAAAGTGAGAAAAACAACGACAAGAAAGCATTTCAGTAATCGCCATCTGTGGGTCTTCAGAGGGTTTTTTTAGTTAGTTTGCAGTTAGTGAAAACAAATGAGTTCTGCTTTAACATCTGGACAGATTCCTGGGCTGCAGTATACAATGCCGTAATATTTTGGCTGCAAACACTACAGAAAAGTGATGATTTAAAAATACTTCCATTAAATAATCACCATATCTGCTACAATAATGTGTTTATCAGCATATGGAGTGGTAATTAGAGGCTAGAGTAAAACATTAGACTAACATTCCTTCTATTATTTAGACTTCTATTTTAGAAGCTGGAGACAAATATCTTCCACAGAGCATCTTCTCGTGTAGTTTGATGCCTAAAATGCAGATAAATATGGAAGGAGTCACTTTTTCTCCTATGTAGCACATGAAGTTCAGAAAACATGACAAATAAAAGCAAAAACTGTTCATGTCTGAAAGGGAACACATTATGTAAAATAGGAGATTATGTTTAAAGCAACAAAACTGTTTAGATTAAGAAAAGTAATAGGCTTGGCTTGGCTGAACTCAATGGCAAAGAATCAATTTGAAAACTGCAGAAGCTAATGAAATGATGATTCACAAGGCTTTCACACTGGTATTTGCTTGTACTTTTCATAACTCATAAACTCAAATATTATATTCCATTATGTATTCCACTGGAATGGAAATAGAATATATATTCTATTGTGATTAAACTGAATCTCGCTGCAGTTGTATTAGATAATTAAGCATTTTGCCTAATTTGGCAGATATTTAAAACTAAGACATAGGAGAAGTAAAGTCTATCAGCTAGTGGCAAAACTTTGACTCCCTTTTCTTTTAACAACTTACAGCACTAATTCCTTGGCTAAGCAGATGTACCACGAGTATAAAACAAGTGCTTATCAGGAAAGCATATTAAAGTAGTAAATGCAACAAAAACACACTGGAACTCATAGCATCTAACATATTAATCCCATTGGCATAAGGCATCTGCACAGCTGATCTCTAACTGACTTTCCATGGACAAGTTATTCTAGATTTGACTGCACGTACACTTCCACAGCTAAAGCTGCCGTACGCTGTTGCTGTGGGGGCAGAAAGGATGTACTGCAAAAGGCCATGAACAGCAATGGCCTCACATCTTCCTGGCCTTTCCCACATTTCCAGCCTCCCTAAGAAGGCAGCATGTTAACCCTGCAGCCCAGTCCAGGTTCGTTGGCTGGTTTCAGTGGCTGCCCCCACCCTTGTGTGCTGTTCCCCACGTTAGCACCACCTAAGTACTTCTGCACTTCTAAGAGACCCAGGCACTGACAGTCACTCTGCCTGCTACACAGTACAAGGCCATATGCTCAGCACAGGAGCCCCGTGTCACAAGCTGGAGAAGATTGTAAATGGCACAAAATAAAGGCAAAAGCATGTTTTTAGAATTACATTCACTTCACCACTCCTGTGTTACTGTTTGCTTTCCCAGGGAATATAGATACGGCATTATGGTGTTTGCATGCCCAACATGGTGTTTCCCACCTCTGAAAATAACCAGGTAACTAGTCTTCGTAAAGGGAAGGCCAGTTGCTGCCAATTTCTTACAAGACAATATGTCTACATCAATTAGAGAGGACTTTAGTCCCCAAAGCATAACTATTTACAGAGCTTATAAAATAATTAACTCTATTTGTTTATATTCTCATCCGCCATGCACGGATGTTCACAGAGGAAAATTTTACACTAGCCAAAGGGTTTAGTCTATGTTACGTCTCTTCTTTCTTACGCCTTTGTAACTCCATTACAAAAAATCCGTTTACACTAGGGAAACACAGTGATGAGTCAGACACCAAGATAAAAAATTCAGTGACATATAAATGTGCTGTCAACGACAGATGTAAAACTTTGCACAAATGACTCAGCATCTAGAAAACAAAATAAGTATTATCTCATAAGGTTGAAAAAAATTGGGGGAAAACACTGAAATCCCCAAATAATTTCAATAGCCTAGTTGAGTAATAAGCTACATAATATTTCAGCTACATCACTTTTTATATTATTCTTTACATAGCAAAAACATGAAAAAATTTAATATTCTGAAAGCTACATGTTGGACATAGCATTTCTGTTAAAATAAAGTTACATGGTATTCCTGAATTTTAAGTAGGATTCTTATTATATCAAGATTTCTAACTCACTGAAGTTATTAAATTGGCTAAAATACATCATGCAGTAGGATCTGCATAACTCCTAGCAAAATATCCCTCATTGACTCATAACATAATCAAAAATCTTTTCCTGTGCAAGAACCACCTCTTACTAAAAGTGGCGTTACATAGGTGCCTCTTCTGCTTATGACTGAGCATGTCAGTTCCCTCAGCATCTGCAATTGTAGTCCATCCCACACTCCGCTTGGCAATTAAAATCTTGGAAGGAAATATTAACAAAATATTCACAAAAGTTTTAATTGACTTAAACATAACTTAACAGACAATCCACGTATCTAGAACACTTAACAGTAAGCAACTTGTAGACCACTGCTGATTCAAACGCACAATCTGATAGCTAATGATTATAAAATTTCCAATTTTTTCCTGATATTTATCTTATACTTTTTCTTGCTTAATGTTAGTCCAATACTATTAATCATGCTTTTTTCCTGTTAAGTAAACCCACTCCTCCCATAAGGTTACATTTTCAAATACCTGCAGATTGTCACCAGTTTCTCCTACACTATCAAATATTTACAGGCTGTTACATAACTGACTCTTACCATGCAATTAGTATTTGCCTTTTTTTAATCCTCTGTCATCTATTCCCACCTTGACCTGCTGGAAATTAGTGTAGCTCTCCCTTAAGCTCCCGTTATTTGCTAAGTTTTGTTTACAATAGGAAAAAAAACAGTCAAAAAACTCTGTTTACCCAGATGAAGTCATGAGAAAGCACTTCAGGGCTCCAAAAGCCTCCTCCACTTTGGGCAGGTGTGTGAGGGACTGGCTGGGACTGGTTAAGGTGGGGAGCTGCCCCAGCTCACTGCCCTCTCTCTGGTAGCATTTGTCCCTCCTCTGCCTGGCTGTGGACAGGGATGGTGGCAGATGTTCTGTTTGCTTCGCTGCCAAACCCTGTGCAGCCCTCTGGTATCCAAATGAGCTTCTAGGAGGCTTCAAGAGACAGCAGCCTGAGGGTTTTCTAGAGAGGCTCTGTGCTAGAGAGGCAGTACAAGAGCTGGCACTACCCTGCCATCTAAATGAGGGAGGCAGAGCTCCTGACTGCAGACGTCTGCAGAGCAAGGACAAGGACAGCTTTTCCCTCGTTCGTTGTCACCTTCACAAAACTCAGTGAACTGACTAAGCAATAACTGGGTTTACTGGTTTCTAGAAGTACAGTGGAAATACATAACCTGACTTGCAAAAAACAATTGTATTTTCCTTGCCACTAAAGCATTTATCATGAGGACATGCCATTAGAGCTTTTAGTGCTTGTGACTCAGAGAGGTAAGGGAACTGTTGGGTTCTATCTTAAAGAAAATACTTTCTTAGAAAAGTGTGGGTTTATTTTTAAAAGTCTGTAAAAGTCACTTTGATTCCTTAGAGTTCTTTCAAAATTACTGGAATGTGTGATGTATTCATACCTACAACGATCACATGAAGATATTTGTCAGGAAACTCATGCTGTCTGCAGCCTAATACTGTTATTTGCTCTAAAACTCAATTTCCACTGACGTCCGTGTTCTGAACAATGATCTATTAGAGTTAACTCAGGGCAGCTCTAATGACCACTTAGGAGAAAAGTCTGTATGTAGGTCCCTGTTAAAGCTTGTGGTGACTCTCCAAAATCCGGAGTTTCAGTGGTAAACAGTTAACAGTAATTTTATCCCTCCAAGTAGCCTGTGTCATAGATTAAATTGAATTTTTTCAGGGTTTTTTTTTCTGATGAAGACTGACTGAATTAAAACTTTATTTCTAAGCATCAATTTCAAATGACCATTCATATTTACGTGCTACAATCACTATCAAGGGCTACTTAGACTGTAGCCTTTATGATTTCATTATATATTCTGGCCATGGGCAAAATTAAAAGGCATACCAAGTGCTAAAACGGCAATAATAAAAAGCATAGAGAGGCTGAGTTAATTTTATCACTAGCAATTTTGCTGTTACTATGGCAAGTGTGAAAGCATTCCCATTATTTAAGGCAGGATTTTGCAGTGCTATAAGTCCTCAACTCAGAGATACTTATGACCTTTTTGCCTATACAAATTACTTCTACTATCCACCCTTGACTTTCCCGTTGTGGAAAAACATTGTCAGCCCATGGTCTCACACATTGGTTGCAGCTTTCAAGACAGTTTCAATACAGCATTTGGATCTGATTCTGTCTAAAACTGCATACGTGAACTGGCTCTCCTCCTGATTCTGTCCTTGGCCAGGGAGACCACAACTGGACCTTGAATTTTGCCAGGGGAATAGTTCAGTAAAGAGTCTCCCTGAAGAAACAAAAATCATCAGACTGTGGGGAAAAAAAGGAAAATATATATGGAAGAAGCAGCATAAACTATAATAAAAAAGTATTTTAATGCATTAGCGTATGTATGACTCTTAACTAGTGAATGATAGTGAATGATTCATTAACTAGTGAATGATTTCTTCAGCAAACTATGCCCAGCTCTTCCCTGAGAATTTAAGTCAAACTCCATGCTTCATCTTCTAGGAGAACAATCATAAAATACTTTCTCCCTGATTTTCTGGTATGCTTCTAAACTTGTACCTGCTCATTTTCAGTGCATAACTTCAAATTCTTTTTGTCTTTCTATTGTCTTTTTATTGTCTTTAGTTTCCAAGTGAATAAGTGGTTAATCCCTATAAAGCAAGCAGCAAAGCCATCACAACAGGTAAGGAGCAAACCTTCGAATGCTCCAATGTGTCTTCCTACCTGTTGTTTAAGGGCATACTGTGAAACAAAATGCTTCATACTTGCATGGGAAGAGGTAGGATGACAACCTCATGAGGGTGGGCACTTTTCTTCTGATTTCCTTTTACCTTGGCAGAACATTACAAATGATTTCTATTTGGTTAGAGAGCTTCTTAAGAAAGCAGGGAAGGTAACACCAGCAGACCATTGATCCTACTGCAGTAAAGGCCAGAGGCTCAAATCAGCAGCATTTATGCATGTTGCAAAACATGAAGAATGTGTGTATAACACCTATGTGTTCACCCCTCACAAATACATCATAAACACTATATACACATACATATGTGTACTATCTTATGTATCTGTCATTTATTATTCCTTAAAATCTTACAAGCATTTTACTCCTGCTACATTTCTGTAAGGCCAGAAGGCAATAAGTGCTTCTCCTCATGCTGAGACATTAAGCCAGTGTTTCTTCTATTCACGCATGGTTGCTGTTGAGGTGGGATGTAAAGATCCCATAGCATTTCAAAGGTGTGGGGAAGTCCTGCAGTCCTACCCATATCCCCACCTTCCTGTCTGCCAAGGCACTCATTGCTTTCACTCTGAGAAGGGGATGCCCCAAATATCACTGTAGTATGAGATCGAATTTGGAAATACAGGAAGATCTGCAGGAAAATATCACTTCAGAGATAACTAAACACTAATTTTCAGTAGCTGGCAAATCACCCCTGACTTATATAAATGGGAACTCTAAGGTGACTGAAACTCAGATGATAGCATAGTCCACTTAAATTTTAATGTTCAAGACCATCTGTAACAAATTGACAGCAATATCTTGGCTGGCACATCTGCTTAATTGTGGGAATTAATTTTAGGGTCTAGTCTCTTGCACTGAGATAATCAAGTCCATATAGTCCAAAAGGGAAATTTTATTCTGATTTTCTACTTAAAATACCTTGTTGAGGGAGGCATCTTTGCAAGATGACGCTGTCTGCAGTATCGTAAAGACCTCAGTTAAGTCACATCTTTGGGCAATATCTGGCAGGTGTAGCTTGCTGATTTCTTGGCATGTTTCCCATTCCAAAGCACTAAGCCAATCTTAAGATATTTCAGGACTAAATACAAATCACCACAACTAACATAACTGGATGCATCAGCATGAAAATATTAAAGTACCCATTCCTTAAAGACATTCCTTACCTTTCAGATTTATGTTTATTTTTAAGAACATAGCACCACTTCTCAAGGAATATATCCAGTAATACAGAGTTCAGAATAAAGAAAAAATACATAATCCAAACTCGTGTAGGCAAGAAACTGAGATATTTCCTTTTTTCCTTCCCTATTATAAACTGACTACCAAGAAATAAAAGTGTTGCTGAGTTCTCAAATTCAGGACTTTCTAGGCTTAGGTAATTACCATCAGGCTCTAATCTAAGAAAATAGACTTGTGACTCAAAAGACACTCAGCTGCCAGCAACAATCAGTGGCACTGCCTCTGTAAGAAAGGAACTAAAATCACCATTAACCATAACAGCAAATTTCATATCCCAATGTGCTAAGCAAAAACATTACCATTGTAAGAAGTGAAATCACCATTTTTTCCCTAATGGCAGAGCAACTAATTTCATATGGCTCCTGAAGTAAAGACAGAAGTCTTAGGATGATTTGCATTTCAATATGGAAACAAGAACCTGAGAGCTGCGAACTCAGCTTCATACACTCATATTATTAGCACTGCATTAGCAGTGATCTTTTCCTAGCAACTGACAAAATTACAAGGACAGCAGGCTTTCTTGCCTGTGCCTGTGATACTGTTCTTTCTAGCTGGTATTTTATGTTGCTTCTAAATGGTGGTTCCATATTTTTAAAACTATAAATGCCTTGGTGAATCGGTGTATTTTTTTCATTCTTTACATTTCAGGGTTTATTATTTGTCCTGGATTTTCCCTGCTGGGTACTGAAAGCCCTGATAATTTATGAGCCCCAGGTTTATACTGGGGGATGGAAGAGTGAAAATCTCCCCCACAAAATTTCCCTCAACTGACTCAAAGGCTGCTTTCTCCAGTAACTCTTTTCTTACAACTGCTGAGGAAGATCCATCGTGCTCTTGATTTTAGTTAAATGTGATCATGAGCAATGTGTAAGAGTGAAAGATGATGCTGGATTTTATGGCGGAGAGAAACACAGCTGTTCCATTTTTACACAGCAAGTTTTTTCATAGTCCCATAACAATGAGGAGAAATGGAATATTTCAGCAGAAAAAACTATGAAGGTAACAATAAGGATGCCATATACTAGTTTCTAAAAATGAAAGTAAAGTTTCATCTCACACATTTTCATAAAAGATTTCAGTTTTGTCTTACCCATTTTCACTTCCAGCTCAGAAGTTGCTCAAGTTGTAATCCAAATATGTGTGAATATCCAGTCTGTATCTTTCCTTCTTATCCTTTATGTTCTAGTATATTTAGATTATTATTATTTACAAAGCAAAAACATTTTTAGACAAAGATCATGGCTTCCCTGCCTAATTCTGTCATGAGAAGCCCTCTATAATTCTGTTGAACATATATATGTACATTTACATACTACATGTGAATGCAAAACTATTCTTTTCATGCCTAGCTTGGTATTAGAACCAAGTAATTACACCCACAAATATGTTGTGAAGCTCAAAGCTTTCAGAAATCTAAAGAAAAGTTTGGCATAGGAAAATCCAGTACTGATGGCATCTAAAAAAAAAAAGGCATATCTGTAGTATTAATTGAGCTTTGCAATAAAATGGAGCTTAGGTACGCACTTGCCCCCATCTCTCTGATTATCTGTCAGTCATACTCTGCTTCAGTAATTTTTGGAGTTGTTCATCAGTCTCTGTCAAATCTGAAAAGGGGCTAGAAATCTCCAAGATAATTATGATCCTACACATTTTCTGACAATATGAGTCTGGGTGACAGACAGAGATGCTAATTCATGTAGTTCTAAAATAAGAGCAGTCTGATAAAACTTCTGTATATTATGTTTGACAGAGATCAGCATATTCACATTGCCCAGCATTTAGCAATGTAACTTCCTAAGACACAGCATGTGCTGACTTTTGTGAAATGAAGGGGATCAGAAGATATTTAACAGTTTCTGTAGAGTGGGTTGGCTGAAGGAATGAAAGGAATAAATTAAAGGAAACTCAGTTCAAGTAAAAATTAAATGTAAAAAGAAATCTGATCAAATTGATACAATCCTAATCAAGTTTCAGTAGATCCTCACAAAAAGGACATTTAGGACGTTAACACATTCACAGTCCAGTTGAAACCTAAGTTATAACCCTGCTTTCTTTCTTGAGGTTGTTACCAGATGTGTGAGTGCATCAGGTACAGAGAGAACCAAAATCACCCCTAAACTCAATTCCTTTACATGGACTTGACGGTCATCACTGGTCTCCCTATGACTTTGATCATGTACACACGTTTTGATGTTCAGTACAGGGATATTACTCCTGCATTCGATTGCCCAACAAACACAGAAGTCAGCTACATGATATATATGGTTTCTATGTGAAAATATCCTATCTGAAAACAGGAAAATCCCATATAAAATACTGATAAATTTGAGGGAAAATTTGCACGTTTGGTTAATTTTTATGTATTATTTCACTTTTTTGTGCAGGTGTGTAAATGAATACAGGTCTTTTACAGCATGGCATGTGTCAAATACACACAGAGGTGTCACAACAGCCTGGGCAGCCCTTCTCTGTAACTTCAGCAAGGAAGTAAACTGTAAATTTAGAAATACTAGTTTCTAAGAGCTGATGCACTGAAAAAAGTAGTTTCTGCCCAAGACTAAGCCAGTATCACAGCCCTGCACCTGCAGAGCAGCACAGTCTACAGGCATGGTGGCTCTGGCAGTTTGGCTCCTGGTGAGACATCCAGGCAGCCCTTGGCAGTGCGGCACCTTGTGACATGAGGGCAGAAAGGCTCCCAGTTTAGGCTTCACACTTCAGGCATAAAGTTTGACTAATGACCAAGAAACTGTTATTACCATGATTCGTCATGTTATGTCAAAGGGGACGATGATGGTTTTTCCAACAAAATGCTCGTAATTTATTGAAACTAAACTGGTATCAGTTGCAGTACAGAAAGCTACAAAGGAGATCATAATCTCTAAAATGCTGCAGGGTTGTTGTTTTAATTGCTAACTTGTGCGTGTTTTGACAGTAATCACTGAACCCTGTGATGGTCCCAGAGGTTCCCATGGTGCTGCTATGAGAAGGTTTGGCAGATTCTGCAGTCCTCAGATCAACAGTAGGAGGATTTACTCAAGAGCACATACTGGGTTTATTCCTTTACTCCACACATCAGAACTTCAAGCCTGCATATTTTTGTCACAATACTTTGAAAATCTTAAATGTAAAATTAAATGGACAAGAAAGACTTGAAATCTAATAAAGCTAAAAAATAGCTACTTTTTTCTCCTGAGATTGAGGTTTTACAGAACCCTTCACTTCCTCTTCTGTTTCATCTTGCTGTAAGAAATGCCAGCATGAAGAAAATGAACTATTCTTCATTGTCCTGTAAAGAAATTAATGGAGAAAAAAAGGCAAAAAAGAAATTTTGACTACATTTATGTTTTGTGTGTAATTGCAGAAGGAAAAATCAAAACTCATTTCTGCAGAGACCTGTTTATATGTTTTACTTGCCTCAAGGAAGAAAGCAAGTAGTTCTGATACTTCAGGGTTACTAGGTTCTTCACATGAATCTGCTTCTGGAAAAACCACTCCTGTCAGCCCCCTAGCTTATCCCACAAGACAGCTGGCTCAGGTAAAATCCTGAGGGAGCTTCTCCAGACCTCTGTCCTAGAAAAGCACTCTTCAGAGAAGCCAAGATCCAGTCCAACACAGCCTGAAACCCTCAGTCATGCTTATGTTGTCATCAGGGGCAAGGTAATGGTCAGGAAAAAATGAACAAGTAAACAATGAGGGGGAAAAAAAGAAGATTAGGTGCAAAGTCTGTGGTTGTTGAAAGCAATTTCATATAAAGTGGAAAAACCATTCATAGCAGTGTCTGTTGAACTTCTCCTGACTTCAGACCCCATAGCTTTACTGAGTCCTGAAACAAGAAGCAAGACCCAGGAAGGCTCTGAGAGGGATATGTTTCTCTGAACAAACTACTGGCAAACACAACATTCTCCATTTTAGAAATAAACTGAAATTTCGGAAATTAAAATAATTTCTGAAATTAAAAACCCTACTGCTATTGCTTCTATTTGACACAAAACTGAATTAATGATTTTAGAAAACAAAACCTAACCAGTTCATGTTACTTCTTAGTCTGATCCAGTGTTTGATTATGCATCTACTCTGCTGAGTACCTTTTTCTTCTACATTGCTTAGTTTTGTGGTATCTTGCATTGATTTACTTTTTTGGATTTCCTCTGAAAGGGCAAGTGCTAAAGACAGTAACGTGGCTATAAAATCAGTAGTCGTATGCTTCAAATGTATTTGTCATTCTTTTGATAACGCTGTTATTCCAAGTACTTAAAAGTTGTCTTTGATGTAATTGAGGCTTTTGCTTCTCTCTATCTATAGATCTTTTGATCATCTCCTAATTAATGAAGTAGTGACAACCAATTACATTTATATCTAACACAAAGCATATTGTTAAAGTTTGTCATTACCACTTTCCTTTCTTGCATGCTAACAGTGTTGTAACCTTAACATTTTCTGCCTCACTGCTGCTGGGAGCATTAATCAGTAAGGTTATTTATTCCATTTTAACATTTTTATTAACTGGCAATTATATATGAAGAGATGAGATGTCTGCATATCTCATGACTCTCAAGATGCTTCTTTCAAGACAAGTTTACAAAATACTTAAAATGCATTGGGATCCTATTGTTTTGCTCTGGACAAAGCCTCATTAAAGCTGTGAAAGGGAGCTACGCACCTCTCTGCAGGTCTACATCCATGTTTTATCACTGGTTTGAATGATCTAGTCTCTGAGTTAGAGCTCTGCAAGAGCACAAGCCTCAGAAACTGTGGGGAAGGCTGACTTCACTTTCTTAAATTTATGTTGATCAGCACTGTTGGGTTTTTTGCCAAAGAGAATTTGAATTTGGTTCTGTATTTAAAGCAGAGGTTTCTGACATCCTCTATGGAACAAAAAAGTTTGTTTTCTTTCTCTGGATTTAAGTAGGATTCTGTTGGCCACCATAGATGAACTTCGCCAGGCAGAACAAACTGACTTCTTACCAAGTCCCATAATAGTTACTTGATGTGAAGAAAAGCCCATGTTGCCAGTGGCTTGATTAATTTCTAATTTTAGAAATAGAGCATCTTTGAAAAATGAAAAACAATAAGGGAACAAAGAAAGAAAATGATTTATATTCTAATTGTTTCTCTGTAGTAGAATTAACTAGGAATTTTCTAACAAAACATTTTTTCATGCGATATAACAAAGTATCAAACCCAAGTGATTCACAGAAACGTTTTGGTTTTGACATATTTTTCCCAAAACAGAAACAGGATTCTGACAATTGAGCAGCCATTGTCCTTAGTGGTCTGCTAAAGAGCCCTGGTTTCCTTGCTTGTGGCTCAGGGACAGCCCCCTCTGTGGCTTGTCCAGTCACAAGTAACTCATAACCCCAACACGAGTTTGTCACAGAGCCAAAGGTTCATGACAGCCCAGCTGTGCTGGCAGTTCTCAGACACACAGCACTTCTCAGGCTCCCTTTGGCATGGGGAGAAACTATCCTTATTCCAGGAAGAGGTCCCCATCTGTCCCAATACCAGAAAGATTCCAGAAACCACTCTCTTTTTTAGATTCAGCAAGTGGAGTCCTTGGAGCACTTGGCAGCATGCAGAACGCCTGGCACTACACGTCTCTCTGCTCCATGCTGCTTTGAAAAATGAGAAGAAAACAAATATTCCTGCAGGTAACTTTTTGTGTGTGATCTGTAGAAACTTTTGGAGTCTCTGTGTAAATGGTATCTTGAGCCTGAACTAGCTCCATGAGGTCACCTGCTTCCCGTAACTCCTTTGAAGACAGTGCTATTGCAAACTGTCCTCTCGCACTCTGAGCAACAGCACTGTGCCCTGGAACAGCTGCAGAGTTGAGGGCTTTACTGGGCCAGTTACCAACTACCAGCCCGCTCCTTCCTCAGAAAGTTGAGTGTCGGCTTTGTAAACAGTTCTGCTAAGAAACACACTTCCATTTGATACCTTGGTCTGTATTATGCAGTAGCACTTCAGAAATGAAGACACACATATTCTGCAGCCTAATTTACCACTAAAGGATAGACAAAATAATGACGAAATGTTTGGATTTACAAGAGATAAAAAGTTTATCTCTTTATTCCAGGTCAGAAGATTAAATTCAGCTGGTATCAGGAGGAGACTGCCCCATAATACTCACCTCTTTGTAATCGGTTACCTGCATCCATGATTTTGGCATTATAGTGGAATATAGGGCCAGGGCCCACTAGGCATTACATGGAAAATAAGACTTGCAAACAGAATTGAAGAATGAGGAAGAAAATATTTTTACCAAACCCAAGTCCTTCTTCAGCTACAAGAGGCATAATCCCAAGGCAGTAGGGGAATAGTGGGCTGGATATTGACAGCCAGTAAGACAGATCCCACATCCCTGCTTACAGAAGACTCTTACAGAGACAGTACTAGATAAATGCTTGTACATACTGCTTGGCTGAGAGCAGCTTCCTTCTCACAAATCCCAGGCATCAATCAAGGCACATGGGTTCAGTTTTTCCAGTTACACAGTTTGGGCACAGCTCTAGTCAGTAGATAGGACAAAACAGCAGAGCGTGAGGAGAGAGAAAGGTGACTGTGTTTCCATCAAGATGCTATTTAACATGAAAGGTAAATAAATGATTTGATGTTAATTCTTCAGACCAATCAGAGAAGTCTTCCCTGCTGTGCATACTCATTGTTTTCCTGTAAATTCATAGTCCTTCACATTTATTCCTTTCTTCCACAGCTATTTTAACTTACAGTTTTGTCACCCAACCTTTCTAATATCATAGCAAGGCAAAATCTGGCTTCTGACCCTCAGAGCCTCCTCACTAGAGAGAGCTGTACCTCAGACCACTGGCCTGCACTTGGAGCATGTCCTGAGAAGTGCTTATGGAAGTCAGAGCAGCACTTCTACTCACCCGCATTTCTTGCTTTCATTTCTCTTTCTGCTGATAATGTGCTAATTCTCTTCTCTGTCAACTTAAAAATATCTCAAACTAATACTTAAATGAGTTTCACACCTTTTTTTTTTATTACTCATTATGTCAGAAGTTGACACGATTTTGTCAGGATTGCAAACACTTGCCAGTGCTCCCCTTTTAATCTGCTGGGGAGGTAATTCTAGGTATGAGACTGTTGTAACTCACAGCTCTAGCAGCAAATAAACACATAGAAAAATGAGCTGGTATTTTTGTATGTTTTTGAGATGCTCATTTTCATGCTAGATTTGGACTACTCCCTATTTGTTCTTGTGAAATATGTTCTGTCATGGAATAATTATCTGTTTGCAAGTGAAAGTGCTGCTGATACTGCTCCAGGAAAAGAAAAAAAATATGAAAAAAAACTACTTGAAGTCATGTATTCTAACCAGCACTTGACTTACCCTAGTATGGACAGTTACACCCCAGATGGTCAGAGAGATTGCTCTACTGCCAAGGGAATTTTCTCCTGAGCAGCTGAGTGGGTGTGAGTATGAGTGTGTATGGGTGTGTGTGGGTGGGTGTGAATGACAGCAGGATCACCCCAGGGACCCCACTGAATCAGAGCAGTTTTGAATTCCAGCTAGGATTGCACAAGAGACTGACAAAGGATGCCCCAAAAGTATGCAGAATCAGTGATAGTTAACACACTTGTGCCCTTTCTTCATCAGCTTTGGTGACTACTTAGATACCAATCTGGCTGTCTCGGAGCAAAGTGACTCATTAGCCTGGAGAAGAATTTTCTGCCATCCAGAGAGATCCTGTCAGTGGCACTCGTGGTGTAGCTGTAGCAATGTGAGCTGTATCTCTACGACAAGGACTGTGCAGAAATCTGCATAATTTTCTACATCCTTAGGAAGGTTCCCAGCATGTTTAGGACAGCACAGGAGAAGGTCCTGAGCAGGAATGCCGGGCTGAAGCTGAGACAAGAGGGAAGCGATATATATAGAGAGATAATTTTTATCCTAAATATGTTCCTGGATCACATTAGTTCCTTGTTCAAGAAATTCTTACAATGGCCACAGGTTGGGTCCCTCCCCTATCCATACAAGTAGGTGAAGTTTTAAGTTCAGAACTCTTGGTTACGATGAGATTATGCCAATTTTAAGCCTTTGCCACAGTCAAAGAAAACATGAACTGCACCCACTCCAAGTGATGATATTTTCTGCAAATGTTCTAAGGGATTGAAACACTTCCCACTGAAATGGTGAGAAGAAAACCAGGCATTTTCTGTGTGAAATAAATGGGCAGACATCATTAATGAATGGATCCTTTCATTATGTTAAAGGTCTTTTCCTCTTCAGGAAGTTAGCAACAAAGCCTCAAGCTCAAAGTCATTAATAAAGAAATTAAATGTTGTAGGAGCAAGCACCTGTGCGATGCCCTAACTGTCATGTGTAAAGGACAAAATCTATCTTAGGACTGATTATAGACTCCCAGAATCATTTTGGTTGGAAAAGATCTTTAAGATCATTGAGTCTAATTGTTAACCAAACACTGCCAAAGTGCACCACTAAACCATTAAAGAAAGTAGTCCAGGAATACACAAGGCAAAAGGTTTTGGAGTGTAGCTTCATTGTCGAAAGGCAAATGCCTACATTAAACGAGCTCTTTATGAAGGCCCATGTCTTCAAAATATGTGAAGCTCCTGTGAATGAAGGACAAAGACATTTAGCCTGGATAATATTCAGTGACACTAAAAGACAGCTAGATCACTTTCGTTTGAGCAAGTGGTAGAGAGTACCTGTGCTGCTGCTGCAGTTCAGCAGGTGACTCTAAGCTTGTGACCCTCATCCTTAACACCCGCCTGCCTACTGGCCCATTACAGGGAGGTCCTTTTTGTCTGCAGTTGCCTTGATCACTTTTACTGGCCCTTCCCTCCTCATTTCTGCCAGCTTGCTGCCCAGGCATGTGCTTAAAAAGAGTGGTGATATCCAGGTCAATGAAGCTCTGCCTTTAACATGGACAGAAGATTGAAAGTAGGATTTACATACTCTTTTGATGGGATATTTAGCTTGATGAGCCTCAGCAACAGTGGGAAGGAACTTTAGGAAGAGCAAATACATGAACTAATATTAATGGATGATATTGGATGTTTTTTATTTAATGGGAACAAAATTAAAAGTTCAAGTTTGTTCTAAAACATGACTGTAAAATCACCTAGTAAACAAAGCAGATCTGTGTGTATTTTGAGTCATACTAATGCTTTCTTTAGGGTGAGAAGGCTCTGCAGACAGGTTGTATGGAACACAGTATTTATCCCTTTGAATGCTGCTAAGATTTAAAAAAAAAGTCTTAAAATTATATGCAATAACTTCAGTGCAACAGTGTTCCAAGATAAGACATAGACTTGAAGACTAAATAAAATCTTACTTCTAAACTCAGTATTTTGTCCTTGAGTTGAGCAGTGAAACACTTTACTTTCTGTATAGAAGTACAATGCAAAAGATGGCTTTTAAAGTGATGGAAAACTCACCTTGTTATTCACGTGCTCAATTTTAAACACACCAGGAAAACAGTTCAAAAGTTTCTGCAATAAAACCTCATCCAGTTAATTTCTTTTTCCAGTACTCTCCTGATTCAGCTCTTGAGGCAGAAGATAACTCATTCTAAGGGATCAAGTCTAGTAGGAACATTTCTCCTTATAAAAAGACAATTTGCAAAGCTTTTTTTAAATGCAGCTTCAGCTGCATAAATTACAAAATATTTAGTACTTTGTTATGACAAGCCTGTTACCTGCTACCTTCTATTGTTCTGCTCTTTTGGATTCCAGACAAAGAAATTAGAAGGAACAACTGTAGGAATGTTGAAATTGTCACTAATGGTCCTCAAGAATAACTAAAGACATCTGTGAGTTTTATTTCTTTTTGCAATACTTCAATACTATAACTTCTGAAACTTATATCCCCATGGGGTGTCAGAGAATAGCCAGAATACAGTGTCCAGCTGAAAACATGGTGAAAATTCCTTTTATATACCTTTACCAGGAGCGTCAAAATTAAAATACGGGCAAGGCTAAAGTTTTACAGAGGGTGCCAGGACCATTCTAATGTTGCAGGGTTTTGGTTTATAGCTTGTCTGAAAGGCAGTATCTCCTTCAGCACGAGGATGTTTAAATTTGTGGCAAAAGAGGAAGGAACGCCAGTACTGCTCCCTGGAGCCCGCAGACAGTCTTAAGAACTTTCTCATTAAGCCACAGTCCAAACTGGGACCTGCTGACTTGATGAACTAGGAATACTGCAGCCTGAGAGGGACAAGGCAGACTCCAGCTCTTTGAGCAGATAAGAATTCCTATTTAAAGCATTATACATGAAAAATGAAAGGAAGAAGAGCAGCCTGTATAACAAAATTAACTCCTACTTAGAAAAATAATAGAAACTGGCCATTACAAAATATTTTTCTTAGAACAAACAGCAAAACAGTGCCAGTGCATAGTATACAGGGAATGGAAAAGAGATGTGATATAAGAAGACTACAAAAGGAAGATCTATTATGAAAAGGAATTATTCTGCAATATGAAAGAAAAGTTGCATATATAGAGAAGATTTTACTCTAACAGCACTATCCTATTTATATATTATGGAAATAACTTCAGAAAAAAGTATTTCTGCCTCTAACCGGACTATAATATTTCCTTAATTTCCATGCCATTCATGGAACATGCTGGTTTTGCTGTAAGTTGTTCAAGATTTTTGAGCTTGACTATATAAATAACCTCATGTGTGTGCATAAGTACATGGAACTCAGTATCGTGCCTGTTTGGTAGGCATTATCCTCTACCAGAGAGAATCAACAAAGCTCAGCTGTCCCTACAGGCAGGTATGAATGAGAGAATCACTAGCACAGATGTACATGAGGAACAGTCTATTTTAGCAAGAAGGCTGGACAGCTGCTGCTGCGAAGCTCTGACTAATTACTGCAAAGAGTCTTGGAGAAAAGTACAAAACAGATGCAAATACATGCTTAAAAGAGAAAACTGGTTTAAGTCTGCACCTACCTTTAGTACTTTTAAATTCAATATTTTGCTACTTGGTTTGGGTTTTTTTTACGATGTTACATTTTTACTGAAGGAATGTATACTTTCCACTTCTTTGGTTTTCTAATAACTGATAACTATCAGATTTTCAGCAGAACTGCTTTCTATTAAAACCAGTCACACTTAAAATAGGCATGATTAGTTCTGTGTGAATAAAATCACATTTAGGGTCTTATTAATATTCTTACCGTGAGAACAAAACCACCTCAAACTCAAAACTGGTTTGAGGTTGCAAAAAGCCTGAGCTATATTTGCAGTCAACAGCACCTACTGATATATTGAATTTTCACTTGTCAAGAAGTCTGAAACACTTCCAAGAGCCATATTCTGCCTTCAGGGATGGCAGTGTGAAATCAATGGAACACTGAAGTCTCATGAATGCTATAAAAATCTCCATGTTACAGTACTAAATATTTTTCCTGGAAATTTAAATTATAGAATAATATTTCACTATTTAGCTACAAAAGTTCTTTTTTTTTCATTTTTAATATTGAAACAATTCTGGTTTTAAGTATTTTTAATGTGCTGAAAAAGCTTTAATATATTAACTGTTGGTAAACCAGTCACCTGAAACTTTAACAGCAGAAATAGTAAGTCTGGACAAACAGTACTATATATGAGTAAACATAAATAGTACCAAAGCTTTTATTTTTATTATTTTATATCTTGACCAAACTATTCTAAAACTCAGTTAAGACAGTCAGCTAATACTGGGATTAAGTTTGCAAGCCTTCCCCCAGCATTTATGATATAATTTAGAACAAATTTCTCCCTCTTTGTCTATGTGGGTTAATCCAAGTCAAAATAGTTATTTTATATTAACAACTGTAATATACATCATTATTTATACTGACTTGTTATTAATCACTTCAATCAATATAGTCTCTTTTTTTTTTTACCAGCCTACTATTTGGCACACCCAGACCTTCTTTATCCTAGAAGACTGCTCCCGTAACCAGCAAGTAATTTGTTTAAATAAGCGTCTTTCTTTTCTCCATTCAACTTATCCCACTTCATGGCACATCTAATCTTCTCAGCCCTGATTAGGCTTCTGCTTTCAATTAAAAAAGCAATTTTTCCTCCAGGAAATAGGAAAACTTGTGTCACCACTCTAGTCAGAAAACCCTTACATGCTGAGTGCTACAGTCCATAGAACTGATCTCTAGCTCAGCCTGCAGCAGGCTCCTTATGAAACTTCTGGCTTGGAAAATTAGAGATGCCTTAGAAGTAAGTATTAGGCAGAAGTATTAGGATAATAGCAGGGCTATCAGTCCACGAGGTGAGTAGGATGGAGAGTGGCCCGGCTGGGGAATGGATGCATTCTCCAGTTGGCCCATCTGCAGGAAGGCAACACCTCCTGGAGCTTTCCTCGGCGTGGTGTTTGTATGCCCGGTCTGCCAGGGAGCTGCAAAGGCCCTGATCTCCTCACGTTTCTGCAAAGGGCTGCAGTGCAATAGCCTGGGGATGGAGGCTCCTTCCCATGTCCACCCAGAGAACTGGCAACATTTCCTTCAGACGCACAGGGCTCCTACATGGTCCCTTCTACATGTCACCCGAAGGACCACGTTCCATTTTCAGCAGTGTTTCGTGCAAAACATGGACAGTAACAGTACTTTCCTCGTGCTCTTTGTCTCCAAGTCATACCAGTATATCAAACGCAAGCAGAAGGAGGTACAGCTGCCAAAACAGGGACTTCGATCTGTAAGAGACTGAAGTATTATAGTTTATGACTTAAATGTTTTCATGAAGGACTTTTTACAAAAGCTGCAGAGAAGACCACCACACCCTGCATGGGGCTCTGAGAGGCCCTGGGCCCGCTGGCTGATAAAGATAAGATAAAGTAACAACTCAGGGCTGGGGACATTCACAAAGGACAAGCTTAACACCTCTGAGGTGGAGACCATAGCCCCAGGGCTATCAGCTGGCCAGGCTCACACAGACTCTCACACCAAAGGGTGGGGGAGAGAGGCTTTGGGTGTGCGCTGGAAAAGCCTCTGGTGAGAGGCGCAGTGACCGCCCATCCTCCGCTGTGCAGAGGAGCCCAGCTGAGGGGCCCTGCACCCGGGGGGAGCTCACCCACAGCAGAGGGGGTGTCATGGCCCAGCAAAGGGCCCCCCAAAGGGGTCCCCAGACCCTGCGCCAGAGCACCAGAGATGATGCAA
>VZTD01005999.1:1110803-1271356 GCA_013397725.1 Rhagologus leucostigma
CGGGCTGGCGGGGGGCGGCTGCCCCGCGGCCTCCAGCCCTCAGAGGGGCGGGGGCTGCCCCCCCTTCCCGCCCTCAGGTACCCGGCCCCGGGCTGTGGGGCCGAGGAGGGTCCGAGGCAACGGGGCCTCTTAGAGACACCGGCCGTGAAACCCGTCAGTCGATGATATGCCCCCGCTATCAAAGCCATAAAAATTACCGCCCTTTGCCAAAAGAGGGCACCTCCTTCTCTCTCCACAGGTCTGGTTATCCATTGCCTTCCCGACAAGGTATTACATCTCTGTCCTCCAGCGCTTGGCAGTAGAAGGGAAATTGTGTAGGAAGACAGAAGTAGCTCTCTAGCTGCAATGTGGTTTTAAAATGCGTTAGCTGCAGGTTCAAAGAGCAGAGCTCTCGATCCAAATCTTCTGGAAATATCACTCTCACTATAAGAAGGAAAAGCTAAACTCAGCAGTATCTGGTAGTTGCTACAGTGCTGAATTCTACTTTTAAATAACTGGGGGCTGGAATTCAGCTCTGCTAAACATAATAGTATACAAGCACATTCTTTCCAGTGAAAGACAACCTACGTATTTTTTTTTTAGAAAGCAGGTTAACGAGCTATAACATCTACTTCCCCTCCCCCTCCCAATTTTCTAATAATTGTGTTGCAGTCAAAATACAATGGGAATGAACATTAAGATCTTAGAAATCTCCCTTAATGGCAGATAATTGTACACTCAGTGTAATAGCCATTGATTGTCTCACAGCCTGAGGTATATTTGGGTATTGGTCTGAGCCCCAAGGGTGCACTGTTGGCAGTTCCAATGCCAGTGTTTGAGAGAGGATCAGCACCTGTGTGGCAACAGGCACAGGGAAAAAGATAAGTCCTTTTCTCGTGTTGCACAGTAAAGCAGCAGCCAGGGGTGAATTGGAGTCATGTTTCGTTTTTTCCTATTTGTTGTTATTCATAGGTGATACATCACATTGCAGGTTTTTATTCCCTCCTAATTAGTCTTTAGCATAGACTTTAGCAAGGAAATTAATTAGCAGCAGTACTGGAAGACGTTAAATAGCCAAAAATAGGAAGATGAGATGCCAGCCAAACTAAGCAGACTCTGTGCCAAGTGCTAAAGGTAACCACATGCTTCCATAAAAAAATGCTGGTTTATCTTTAAAATTATTGGCAGTTCCTATTAGAGGAAAAAAAGCCAAACCAACCTATATTTCCCTGCTTTGCCAGTCAGAAAGAAGACAGAACTCAATTAGTGCACTCTCAGCCAGCAAAGGCAGCAGAATTGAGTGAGCAGTCTCTCCACACCAATGGCTCCATCCATCAAACCTGTTCAAGGGCAGCTTGGATTAGCACAGTGGGGAGAAGAGCCTTTAGCTGCTTGCAACCATGACATCAATGTGCTTGTCCAAAGGAACATGAATGACAATAACACTACCCCAATGGAATATCCAAGGCAAATTATTCAAGGTTATTGAGTTCCTCTTTATTTACATATTATTTTGTTAGTGTGGAATAGTCATTTTTGTGTTTGTCTTGGGCATAGTTACTGCATTAATGCAGGTAAGATCATCTGGCACAGTTTTGAAAGACAAGTGTACTACTGTCATTGATCATCAAAAATTGCAAATTCCCTTATTTGTCAACTTTGATCTTGGTAGTGATTTAATTGTCTCTTCAGAAAGCAGCTTTTTAAGGATGTGCTCCCTATTAAAGGATAGAACAAGAGCAAGTTGATATTGACTGGAATCTTGAAAAAGAAAATGAGAATATGGCTTATTCTAAAGAATTCTTTCTTGCAAAACAGCTCACCATTTCCACTGCTCTTGGGTAGATAGCTAGAAAAACTGAAGTGTGCGGAAAGGATGAACAGTGTAACCAGTCACACATCCAGAACATTTAAGCAAGGTGGAATAAAGAAACACAATGTGTTCACTGGCATAAGCAAAAAAAAAAAGTGGTTAAACATGTTGCTGACATTTAAATCACCCCAAAACGAAGTTAACATCTTTTGAGCCTGAGCCAGGCAATTCCAAATGCAATGCCCTTACCCTCAGTACAGTCACTCGTGCATCATTAGGAAACACACTCTTTTCCCTACCCCTCAGCACCAAAAGCACACAGCTCCCTAGTGTCTTGTGTGTGCATGCATTTAGTTACAACAGATTGGTAGTGGTGAGGCTTAGCACAATTGTAAAACAGTAGGAAAGAAAAATCAATGTGTTTACCAGTTCTGTTGATAATATTGACTGACAGCCCTGAGTACCCCAATAATGATTACTAGTAAGTGTCTGGTCAGAGTGGAATTATTATTAATGCATCATCAAATTACTTGGAAGACTCACGCAGAGGTTTAGGTACTCTAACTGACAGTGTCAGTACTTTTTAATTAGAGATCTCATTTGGAAGTGATTAGCTGGTACACTTAACCAAAACTCACTGCTTTTCTTTGGCGAAGCTATGGAATGGCTGCAATGTACTCCTGAGCCAACTTTATACACAATGAAACATCCTGATAGAGAAGCAAATAAAACCAACCTTCCATTACCTTTCATACTGAACAAAAATTCTTCTGCAACACAATAACCTTAACACTAACAAATTAATTTGAAAAAAAAATACAAAACTTTAGGAACATGTCAAACTGGGCATCTAGATTAGGCTAAACTTTCCAAAATCCCAATTGCTTTGCTAGGAGTTTCAAAGAGATTGCATCTTGGGGAGATTCCTTCTGAATGTGAAGTAGGGAATCACAGAAGTATTTAACATCACTTAGTCCAAACATTAACATAATGCTACCAAATCTACCACTAACTCATATCATTAAGTGTTACATCCACACACATCTTCTAATACCTTCAGGGATGGCGACTCCACCATTTCCCTGGGCAGTCTGTTCCATCCAATGCCTGACAACCCTCAGTGAAGAATTTTTCCCTAATATCCAATCTAAACCTTCCCTGGCAAAACTCAAGGCTCCTCTTGTCCCCTCGCTTGTTACCTGGGAGAAGAGGCTGATCCCCACCTGGCTACAACCTCCTTGCAGGTAAGTTGCAGAGAGCAGTAAGATCTCCACTGAGACTCCTTTTCTCCAGGCTAAACATTCCTAGCTCCTTCAGCTACTCCTCAGAAGACTTGTGCTCCAGACCCTTCACCAGCTTCACTGCCTTTCTCTGGACACGTTGCAGGCCCTCAATGTCTTTCTTGTCATGAGGGGCCCAAAAGCGGACACAGCACTTGAGGTGTGGCCTCATCAGTGCCAAGCATGAGGGGACAATCACTGCCCTGGTCCTGCTGGCCACACTATTTTTGATACAAGCAATGTGTTCCATCAATGGGATGCTGTTGATTTTATAAAACACCTGGTAGTACACTTGAAAGATACGCATTCCAACCCAATCTGAAATGTACACATTTAGACAACAGAACAAAGGATATATTAACAAGACTGCCTTTATTTTTACTGAAATTTTACATATAACAACTTTTATTCCAGCTACTGGGGTCAACTGAGTCTCACAGAACAGTAATTTTTAAATTAATTACAGCTAAAAATGCAGAGAGACTGAGAACAGTTCTCATCTTGAAAACTGTATTAGGAACCACAGTAAAGAAAAAGGATATAAAAAGGTATTCAAAAATGCAGGTTCACTTGTAATAATATGGTTATAGATTCTCCAAGAATCTCTCCCTTATGAACATTTTAATGTTTCTTTCAACTACAAATTAGCCATTATAGAAGACATTATAGCTTACAGAACAGAAATTAGTTTTTGCAAGCAGCATGGCAGGCTCAGTGTCAGCAAGTGGAACATCGCAGAGTACTGGAAACATTTATGATGGAACCCACATATTTCCATGTGTATCAGGGGCATCAGTGTAAGGAATATTCCAAATCCACGGTTGATCTGTAAACCAAAACAAAAACATACTTATGACAAATTCATTTACCAAATGCAAAATTTGGTTCTCTTCCTCTTTTTCCCTTTAGACGAAGAGGATCAGATAACATCATGTGCAATTTCAGTTTAGTGGAATTTTTTGGTTTTTTTTTAAACTGTAAGATACAGAGTTTTCAAAATGCTTTGCTTTCCCCCCAAATATTATTTTAAATATAGTTATAACCCAACATGCTCCTCTCCAGCTTCATAGGAGTTATATTTCAGACAATATACAAGTACAGTCATGCAGCCAAATTTGGTTTGGCCTAGTGCCAGCAAGTTTTGTGCTGCATCTCTCTTAATCCAATGGAATTATAAATAAGCACTGTAACACATTAATATTTTTCACAGGGACAGTAAGAATTCAGTACCTAAGAATGACACTGCTTGACCTCTGAAAAGTTCACATTTACCCCTCACTTCTTCAAACATTAAATCTTCGGATGAGCAACAGGTTTGCACCACACAGTTCCCTCCCTCTCACTTCTCAGAATACAGAAGCTCTTCCCCCTCTTGGGAAAGAGAAAAGGCAACACACCAGGAGTTAACTGCTAGCTCTGAAACCTGCTCTGTGCTCTTCCTCCTACCATACATGTGGCAGAAATGCAGCTGTTCTATGAATCCAAGTTATTATTCTACTTCTCTCAGGCTACTCCTACTAAAATAGAGAAAAATCCTTCAATCCTAGTCAGTGAGTTTTCTCAATTAAGAAATTTATATAAATCCAGACTGCTTCTTCTCTCCATGTACAAAATGAGCCCTGAAGGAATACAGTGACATTAATCTGTACAATGCAGAGATTAAACTGAATTGTACCAAGGATGACAGGAATAGCTATTGATTACGATTACTGTTGTCCAGTTTTAAGTTTACAGGATCCAATGACAACTTGGACAACACAGGGAAGTGAGAATTACTGTAGCAAGGAGAGTAGGAAAGTGACAAAAACAGTAATGAAGGGTTGTATAAATTACACAACAGCACACTGTGACAAGTACCATGGCAATTAACCATGCAGCAGAGGGACCACTGCTACCAAGTACTCATTATTACTTGCTACTATAGTGTCCTTAATTCTCGTACTGTAGTTCCATACATTGCAGTAAAACATATCCCAGCTATGCAAATGTTTTAAAAAGTGTCTGTTTACAGCAGGAAGAGGACAATAGGGTAGTTGGTTGTTTTTTTGTTACACTGGACAGGTGATTTCAAAGCATATAAAAAATAAAAGGCATCAGAAACCAAAGAAACTACAGCACTTAACTCAAAGTGCATTGCCAAGAAAGCTCTCTAGGTTTCTGGCTCAACTGCAGGATATCTAGACTTCGAGTGATGTCTTAAAAAAAAAAAAATAGCACCATTACTTCCCTAAGCTTCTTTTATCAGTCTCCTGCTGGAGAGCCATGTGTACCTTTTGTATTTTAGGTGAATACCTTACCAGATAGTAAACATTAACAGTTAAAAAAAATGGGTACAGAATAAAGCAAATGTTGGGAAAAGCACTGAGGATTTCAAAGATACATTCAGATTTGAACACTGACCTCTATCTATATCAGAATAAATCCAGTCCCACTCAAGCACTGAAATCTGTCACTGAAGAGTATATTATGCAGATTAGACCTATCCATGTTCCCTACTTCCCTACCATCTGGCAGTTACTCTGCTTAATTCAGCAAACCATGCAGGCAGAGGAAAACTTAAGATGTACAGAAATAACTTCAGTCACCTCCTTAAAGCATGCTGAGAGGCCTCATACCTAATTTAGTTCTCTCTAATTGTGGCTATCTGAATAAAAGTTTCTCAAGGCAGCTATTAATGTACTTGGAACTTTGTTCCGATAATGGGATGCTGTTGTTTTTATAAAACACCTGATAGTATTTTAATAAATCATGTGTAGAACTATTGCTGATAGAAATTATAATTCAGTTATTTTTAAAATGTTAGGTCCAATTTAAGATTATTCATCACTTTTAATAGGATCTATATCAGCAAGAGAAAGACAATGACTGTATACAAATACTGTATGACAGTAGCTGCTTACTGTTGCACATGAAAATGACTGCCAAACTTCTCAAAGTTAATTCCTTTGATCTTCTTGGGGGGAGGAAATAAAAGCCCCATTAAATAATTTTTGTAAGTGTCCTTAACATAGCTACCTTCCACACATTTCAAGATCAGTGCTTCATTTCTGATACCCCAACTTTGTCTCGACTGCACCTCCCTGGAGTTAGTATTATCTACTAGGCTGGTACCACAGCTTTGCTCTTGCCTCATGTACGAGCAGCAAAACTTCTGCACTAGAGTCAGCACTCAGTAAAATAAACGGGGCCATTCCAGTCCCACTGCTACTTAAACATTATCTGAAAGCTCAGGTGGAGCACTATTTCTGTTATACTCAGATTTTGAACATTCTCTCACAACTGAATAGACTACCACATTTTACTTAAAAGTAGAGAGGCTCTGGAGAACTAGACAAGTTCTTTTTGAGTAACACCTGATTATCACTCAAAGAATTCATGCTGGCAGGCCACCTCAAACCTTCATGTTCTCATAAATATGACAGATGGCAGTACAGTCAAAACCAGGAACATGCAATTGAATAGTGAAGTATAAAACACAATGAAAGCATCTTTGTGATCCTCTTCCTACACTGTCTTTTACACTGTAAGTGGAGATCTGGATGAGAGCATTCCTGGTTGATTTCTAAATCCAGAGACTGGATCTTACCTCAACTTAATTGAAAGAGTTAGCTTCAAAGCAACAAGTATTCACATATATAGAAAGGTTACAAATAAATAACCAGAGTTCTTCAAGTCATTCTACATATACATTCCAACATGGCAAACTCACTCCCTGCTGCATGAATCTGGGAAGTTCTTCCTTAAGCATTTGCAAAAGGTGCACACTACACTTCAGTCTCTCTTGTTCCCTCCCTCTGGATGAGCACGGCATTTGAAAGGGAACTAATCTTGTTCCTCTCAATGCAAATATCGTACTTAAAGATCTCAAGAAGGAGGAAAGGCAGATGGGGAATAGATGTGGGATCTATATTAGTATTCACAAACAAGGCAACGATTTCTCAAGGCCAGGACAATGACCACTTGTTGGGGGAAAAATGGAGGAAAAAAGCACAACCCAGTACTGCAGTTTTAAACACAGGATTTGCTTTGTTTCTCAAAGTGCTGGTGTGATCAGGAAAAAAAAAAAAGAAGTATTTTGCACTTTCCTGAGGCCTCCCCCAAATTGTTATTAAAAAAACCCTTGATATACTTATGAACTAAAAGTTTCAAGTTCCCTCCACACAACAGATGATTTCCTCAGTCAGTAAACTGTGTAATATCTAAATCACAAATTAAGTGAAATTCCTTGACTACAGCAAGCAACTTGTATTGGCAAGAGAGATAATAGCAATACTGGGATTGAGATGTGATGATGGGAGCTGAATGAGAAGATAATGTTATACAACAAAATGTTATACAACAAAATCACAGTACTTGTCTAAAAGATTCTACAAGGAAACAAAAATCTGAGTACTATCAAAGACACAAAGCAATTTTATATATAAAGACATGTTGCTAAGTAAAATAGGCTGTTGTGTGCATGTTTCCCAAAAATCAGACTGGATAATTTTCAGCTTCTCTTCCAAGGAACTCTCAAGTTATACTGCTGGTCTATAGGTTTCATTTATCTTAATACTATTGATATATTGAGCTTTGCAATATCTTTTCTGTTAAGACAGCCTGAATCTGTTGGTTAACTACAGAGGCCTTCAGGAGACTGATGTATCTGTATGGTTTATTTATCTAGATATTAGGTAGTACTGTCAGCTACTAGATATTTTTTTTTTTAATTCATTAAATGTTTTGCCCTAAAGATACATCTCTGCCCACAAATGGCCTTCTGCTGTTCAGCTGACTATTGGAGGTGATCAACTGCAATTGCTCAAAACAGCAATGTGAAAGGAGTTAATAATGTACATGTTGCACACAACAAATGTTACCTGCTAAAAATTAACGAGGGCCTTTGTCATGTCAGAATAGGAATGATCTTATTCTTTATTTTAGGACTTCCAGATGTAAAATATGTATGTTATTCCCCACAGCAAGGAAACATGCAAGATATGTATATAATGCATAATACAACTCTGTTGTGCTGGTAATTTAAAGCGTTTGGGAAGAAACAGTCTCAAGGAAAAATGCCGAGGTAAAAGTCCTCTGTGTAACAACCTTAACTCTGATCTGTCAGGGTGTCATACTGTTACATTTCCTCAGACTTCAACTACTAATCTTGCACTCTGCACAAGATGGCTCAAATCACATATAAGTTCCAAAACTAGACTGGGCATCATGTATCTACCCTGAAAAAGAATACCTAAACTAAATTGCATTTCAAAAGTCTTGAATTGACAAACTATTGAAGCAAAATACTGACCATCTGGTGAATTTGCCATCTCATGAGAGTGCTCTCACCTAATAATCCGAAGCACATCTCCCTTAGCCAAGCTTTGAGCTCAAAGAAGTTGGCTAGTAACATGTGGCAAATCGGATCAGACAGTCAAGTGGCTCCTTCTGGTCTTGAAGTCTGCAACCCAACCATAACATTACATAGAAGTGGCCAAACTAAATAGTGACTCTGTAACTCAAGTTTCTTCTCATGCAAAGTGTTCACTTCTTCATGATCATTATAAACAGCTGGGAGAACAAGTGTACTCAAGTGTTACACTTGGACTCTGGGAGGCCCTCTGAGGTAGTGTCTGATGTCAAGTCCCATTATGAGAGCTTTAAAATCAAACTTCAGGTTTACCAGTCAATAATAATGCTTTTGGTTCTGCTGAGGAAGGAAACTGATACCAACACAGATGAGATTGGTTCCAACCCTGGCTTCCTCACCCTCGGCTATAAATTACAGTGACAATATACACTTGCTGCTTGAAAAATTGCAAACTAAACTTCTAAACATACTCAGATTTATATTTACCATTGCTCCGAATGTTAAATAAGTGAAGTATCTTCTGTTCAATGCATTAGAATCACTAGAACAGGACTATCTTCTAGTTGTCATCTACTAAGAGGAAAGGATATTCTCTTAGACTTTGTACCATATTAAGCACACTGAAAGTACTTGAAGTTCTCTAAAAATTCATAGAGGATGCTGCTAGTCTAGTTCTTTCAAAGCCTAGAAAGTACACAGGTTTCACACAGCTGTGCAACATTAATAAGAAAAAAAAGGTGATTATTGAAAAATATTAATTACTTTCCCAGAAGTCATCTTTCTTAATTTCTTAAAAAATATTTTAACTACTTCACAGAGAAAGTGGAGCATTCTAGAACTTAGAACAAGAAACAAAGGTGAGAGAAAGGTAGAGACCACACACAGTGGCATTTTCCCAGAACTTATACGACCTCCTGAGGATACAGCAGGTCCCTGTGAGGGAGCTCAGAGTAATAAAGAATTCCTATAGCTTTGCTGGACAAAACACTGATCTCTTCTTTTAAGCACTGTGCCACTAGCACAAAGCAGGATAAAGGAAAATTCTTTCAACTCTTTAGGTAACAGGTTAAACACAAATACATAAACCTACCAGAGCTGGAAGCAAATATGCCATGAAGTCTTTCTTCCTTTCATCCAGCACAACAGTTTATACGTAATAAATGAGATGCAGTGTTACTACAGTTTCCTGAAATCACTATAAATATTTACCAAATGTAATTTCACCATACACCCAATTCCCACTCACTGAAAACCAGACAAAATATTAAGCACTGAATATCTGAAGTTACAAGAAAAAGGTCAATTCGCTCTTCCATGTAAGTGTGGCAATGGAACACTGAACAGTGAGCAAGGCCCTTCTCAAGAGAGAGAGCTGTTCTTGTGAGATATGTTAAATATCCTTTTGTGCATCCTTAACAAAATCACAGCTGTCAGAAGTTGAAAACTTCAGCTAGAGAACTAATGAATTGTTAAGTGGACTGTCAATTTCTGCACAATGCTTGAACTTGTATTAAAGCTAATTTTCATCTCATTTCCCCACCATTTTTCCAGCCTCCTCACTATTTTTCCAGCATGAGATTTGACAGCTTTAGTCCTCAGTTACCAAGGGTAAAATAGATTTTCCCACTGGAACATAATTAAATACATCTCAATACATTTTTACAAGTTGTGAGAATCGTTCAGGAAAGAAATCTTCAACAAAGGGCAAAACAACCAAGGTAATTCATGTAATTGGCATGTAGAGAGACTAATATGTAGCTTCACTCTAACTTTAGATTCATCTCAACTGAGTTGGAACCTGTCTTATTTTCTTGCATACACATTCATTTTCTATATACTATTAATCAACTAATAGTTTCTTTCTTTGATCTAAATATATACACTTAAGAGGAAATTAAATGAGAAACAATTTTTTTATTAAAATGCATTTACCTCCCCCTATTTTATAGGGTTCTCTTCCAGAGGGTTTAAAAAGTTTCAGAGCATTTTGAACTAAGAGCTCAGAAAAAGCTTTTATAAATTCCTGCTTGTAACTCAGTCATAATTCAAAGAGCTGCCGATAGATCTATTTTCAGTTCATCCCCTTTTCAACAGTGCTTAAGAGTTCTGCAAAAAGTACACAAGATTGATAAATTTAAAATCTGGCAGAATAATAATACAAAGAAATGTTTCACCTGCTGAGGTCTCCCTAAAAACGCGGAAAACAGAGCCAATTAAACAGAAACCTCATCACACTTACCTATAACTAGAAAGTTAAGTGCAACTCACCAGGAAAAACACCAAATGAAGTAGCCCAAAATGGTGTACTATAATACAACAACAGTATGTCTTACAATATATATAAATCATAGATCCGCTATTCATTGAGCTAACTGATTATATAATCAATTATTTTCTAGCTATTTTTAGGTCCAAACATATTTTTTCAAGCATTATTATGTTTGCTGGTAGCTTTGACTGGGTGGTTGGGTTGTTTTTTGGGTTTTTTTAAAATCATCCTACGTAGTCAAAATAAGCTTCTTAAAAATATTTCTGGTATGATCTCTCTCACAGAAGAAATCTTACAAACTCCCCATCGCAACTTCAAGTGACTATGCTGCTACCAGCTATGGTTTGAGACTCAGTTAAATTTTATTCTTTGTTCACTTCAGGGAGATCAAATGACTCTGGCAAGCAGAAACAGGTAGAGTTTACCTGTTCATGTATTGTACAACATGTCTCTGTGCAAGTCTGAAATACAGCTGAAAACTAAATGAAAGCAATGGCAAAATCTTAAATATGTGTCACAGAGATAATACCTTATAATTTTCCTACAGGTGACATCTTAAAGCACATCAGTGAATCCTTCAGTGAGTACAGCCTAGCCTACAAGTACATTTCAGTGAGGGACAATCCATCTCTCTAGAAGAGAAAACCAGTACAAATCCAAGAAGTTATCTGTCTCACAATGATCTCAACTTACGTTCCTTAGAAATCTTTGGAAGAACAACAGAAAGAAAATCTTCATGACTGTTTCTCCAAGAGATCCTATTTTTCTGTTTTGCCTAAAACTTGAGTTTTAGAATGAAACCCACTGACTAATGAGGCAAACCAGGCAAAGCAGGACAAGACTTCTTTATCTTTTTCCCCCCTGTTATACTGGTGCAAGAAAAGTAGGACAGAAGCCAAATTATTTCATTACTATTGAACTTAATGGACTTTAAAAGGTTGTGGCTTTAATTATTACGGCTGAAACCAGAAATAATTATTTACATCATTTACTGGTAAATTTATCATTGTATGTCCTGAGATACATTTTATTATTTTTCAACATGCATTTATTTCACTGTAACAGTTTCCATGCTGAAGTCCTGTCCAATATGATAAACACCAATTAGTGTGACAGAAAGAGAATGCTATTGTTATATAATGTAACAAAATGAAAGAAGAGTTTCCTAGTTTGTGGAAATAATTTAATTCCAGAGATGCTTTCTCCTTCTGTCACGAAGGCTTTCTGTATAGACTAGATCAAAGTATATCTGATTTATGATTAAAATTTGTACAAGTACAGGAAAAAACAATAGTTGTTTTGAGTTTTGGAATCTTCTAAGTAGAGCTGTACTTGGCAAATGCATGGCCCTGCTCCTGACCATCTCTTCACTATTCCACCCACTTCTCCTTCCTCCTGCCCCAACAGGATTTTTCTGATTATATGAAAGTGACGTGTACTTTGTTTTCCCAGGGTTAGAGAATCTGAGTTCATGGAAAATCCCCCAGAGCCTTTTCTCCTTCAATTATAAGGATCAGTCAATATGGTTTCTTTGGGGAGAGGATAATTACTTGCATTTTTGCTTCTCAAGACTTTATTAAAATAAATCTATTTATATCACTCTCCAGAGAGTTAGGGAGTTGACAACTGTATTGTTAAGGACAGATTATTTTATGAGTCCATCCCTCAACAAGGGATTTCTTTAAACATCTTTTCCACCAGGAGGTTGATGAACTGAAACAGAACATTCAGGAAAGAGACGTGAAACGGCACAGGCAGCTGACTTCACTTCCACTGCTAAAGCCTAGACTACCTGAATTCTGACATCTGTGCATATCCCAGGAGAAAGTCAAGACCCAAAACCAGAACTACAGTCAAACCAGTTCTCTAGAGAAGTTTTCCATGCAGAAAGTGAAAAAAGTTATTTGGAAAAAAGTCTTTACAGTTAGTTGAAATATGCATAAAACTCATTAACACAATAGGTTAAATGCTGGAATTAAAGCAAGGACAATGTTAACTATACAAGTACATTTATGCACAAGGAAGAGAGTATATGAAATTTTCGAGAATATACATGGATTCTGCTAATCTTTGTTTTAAAATTTCCAAAAATATAAGTATGACCTCTTAGAAAAACCTTCCTAAACCCATCAGTCTGAGCAGTAGTTAACAAGCCGGCAGTGCATACATATCCCAGAGCACAACAGTTAGTTGATCTAGTTGTATATTCTTCCACTGTAGTTAGCTCAAAAGCCCAGCCACAATCCCTTCCACCACTCCCTGACATGACAGTAACAGTACTCAAACAGAGTATTTCATACTGAATAAAGCAGCATAACAGTTTGCATTATCACTTCTACACTGGACCAGTATTTTTTCTCTGGGAAAACTGAAACTACTTAAGAGGTCTTTTAGGTAAGCAGTAAGCTCTTAGAGCAGAACAACCATCTTTCCAAGTTACAGAAGCTACAGAACACGCATCATATTGAGGAGGCGAATGCCTGGCAGTGTAGCTGTTGCTGTATTTAAGGTTTGGACTTGTATGACCATGGGTGAGAAGCCAGGCTTGTTGGAAGCTGAAGAGATTCACCTAAGTGGGGCATGAGGCTCTTTGCCAACAAGCTGGCCAGAACTTTAAGCAAAGGCTTCAGTCTAGACTTAGTAGTGGAACAGGATGGAGTTTTGAGCAATACATAAGAGCCAAGGGCTGCTATATTAGGAGCCAACAGGAAAATACCTGTGCAATGCTGCAAAGCAATTAGGGCTTGTTCCTCTAAAAGAGTGACATGGTCAACAGCCCAGTTTATGTGGCTCTATACAAATGCACACAGCATGGATAACAAACAGGAGCTAGGAGCCACTGTATAGCTAGAAAGATCTAGTCAGTATCACTGAAACTTGGTGGCCTGAATCACAGGACACTACAGTCAATGGCTATAAACTGTCCAGAAGGAAGGAAGACAGAGGGCTTTCCTCTATACAGAAAAAAGTGGATCGACTACACAGACCTGTGAAAAGCAGCTATAAGTGAAAGTGTACAGGTAAAAAAACAGAGGTCAAGCCAACAGAGGAAACCTCATGATTGGTGTTTACTACAGATCACCTTATGAAGAACATGCTAGTGAAGCCATCTTACTTCAACTACAGGAAGAAGCATCAAGCTCAGAGTCTGATCCTGCAGCGGAGCTTCAATCAACCTGTGCCTTCACTTTTATTTACTATGTAAGACAATTATGAAGTCTGTTGACTTCCTAGCTTTTAAATGTTTTTTCTCCCCACATCATTTATGAGTTCAAAGATTTACTGAAACATTTGAGTTTCTATAAGCTATTTGTGTTCCTGTTTCAAGCTCTGCTCTAGATGCTGTCTTTCTTAGATCAAAGCTTCTCAAAAAGGAAGTTAGTTACAATCTTCTGACATTAGTTTTAAGAACAAAAGTATAAAAATTCTCTTCCCTAATATTTCAGATTGCACATCAACATTATCCTCAATATATTTTTATATTTTTCACCCATCATCACCCCACAGCCACACTTACTTATCACTTTCCTAATTTGCATGTTCTAGAGATAATCTCAGAAACTGAGACAGTTAAGATTTTGTACACCTCTTCAAGTGTTATGAAATATAACCTATGAAATATAGAATGGATCAAAAGCAACTCTTCTTTCTTCTGATTTACAGCAATTCTTTCACATTTGCACTATAGCATTTCTTTCACATTCCACTTCCACAGGATTGTTTTTAGCTCATGCCTGCTGTCTTCCAAACACTCCCTATTCAACACTCCTTCCCCTATTAGCTCTGCAAAACACCATTTTGATTCCATAAAGAATATCTATTTTCCTAATGCATATAAGAATCACAGAAGAGGAATAAAAACTAGCATTGAAGTTATTGATCCAAAACTTACACAATAATAAAGAAAAAAATTAGAATAAATAGCCTTATAGTTGCTTTCTTTGAAGTCACAAGCAGAATGTGGAACTGATATCATATCACATATAATCACACCAGAAAAAAGGTAAAATAAATCTTCGGAACACACTAGCATTCAACTGACTCAGAGTTACTCAACTAGCTTGCTTTATGTAGAATACAAGCCCACTTTTCTTCTGAAGTCACACCTTACCTTTGCTTCCATACTGTTCTGGTGGCAGGTCATAAGGTACAGGAAAATACGTTGCTGAATCTTTCCTTTCCGGAAGCTTTTTCCTTCCTACATGGAAGTAACCTTCATCCAATTCCTATGAAAGAAGGTAAACATACAGAAGAAAAGACTTATTAGTTTTGGGGGAGAAAGACAAACTTAATCTACAATAGATGCTTTCTCAGTGAGTTATTTTATTGAACAAAACCTTTTGCCTCCTTTACTGAGATTAGATACTTCCTGAAGCACCTCTATGTCCTAAAAACTCAGCTTCTCTTACTTCTACTATTTCAGCTCTTGTCTTTCTATTACATCCATTGTCTTGGCCCCACATGTGGGTCCATACTGGATATATTCTGCCTTCTCAGGCCCTTGCACATATACCAATTTATTTGCATGTTCACTAGGTGAACACCTTTGGTGTTTAATATTTAACTAAAGTGAAAAGCTTTCTCTTTGCTGCTTAGTTTCATCCTGACCACATTAATTGGTTGCTCAGTATGTTTCATGAACTAAACTAGAAATCACTTTGTGTTATAGAAGCAAGTCTCCAAATCTGTGCTTTTCAGACATCTTGGGTAACATCATCCACAGACACAAAAAAATTTAATGAAGATTTGAAACTGCTTGCACAAAAGCTCAAAGACTACACTTATATTAGAATGACAGCACTACTGTCAAACAAGGTTAAGGACTATAAAAAGAAAAAATGCAATACAGTACAAAGGCAGAGAGATTAAAAGTGATTCAAGTAACTTGGGCAGATGGTATTGCTTAGCCACTTGTCCAGAGAAATTAGATTCCAACTGTAGTGAGTTAAACAAAAGTAAAATCTCTTAGTTCTGAGATTTCAAATAGCTTACTGTCAATCAAGTACAGTTTGATGGGAACAGACTAGAAATTTAAAGGCTATCTTTATTTATTTGTAAGACATTACTGACAACTATTTTTCTTTCTAAAATCATGTAATAGTTTAGGTTGGAAGGAACCTTCAAAGGTCATTTAGTTCAGTCCCTGTGCACTGAGAGGGACATCTTCCACTAGCAGCAGGTTGCTCAGAGCCCCATCCAACCCGACCCTGAATGTTCCCACGGATGGGGCATCCACCACCTCTCAGGGCAACCTGTGCCAATGTTTCACTACCCTCACAGTAAAGAATTTCTTCCTTAGATCTAGTCTAAATCTACCCTCTTCTAGATTAGAACCATTGCCCCTTGTCCTGTCCCTACAGTTCCTATTAAAAAGTCTGTCCCCACCTTTCTTACAAGCCCCCCTCAGGTACTGAAAGGCTGCAATAAAATTTCCTTGGAGCCTTCTCTTCTCCAGGCTGAACAACACCAGCTCTTTCTGCCTCTCCTCACAGGAGAGGTGCTCCAGCTCCGTGACCATTTCTGTGTCTCTTCTCTGGACTCAGTCCAAGAGGTCCTTCCTGTGCTGAGGACCCCAGAGCTGGATGCAGCACTCCAGGTGAGGTCTCACCAGAGAGGAGAGGCAGAATCTCCTCTCTTGCCCTGCTGGCCACACTGCTTTGGATGCAGCCCAGGACACAACTGGCTTTCTGGGCTGTGAGTGCACACCGCCAGCTCATGTCCAAATATTAACTTACACTTTGTTCAAGCTCTATGGTCCACCAGTCTGAGTTTTACTGCATTACTGTTTTAGGATGCTTGCTTGTACTATCACAATTACCACTAAAAAATCCCATGGTATTCAAACACACACTGTCTGAATTGAGAGTCCCATCTGTATACAATACTGCAAGTCTTTCTTCACTGAAGTTCTAAACCATCAAATGTTATAATTTAAAGTTGGAGATAGCAACATCCACATGACCACACAAGCATGGGAATCAATGCAGCCTTGTACATTTTTCTTTAATATTCAAGAAGAATAGTAACTTAGAAAAAAGAGGGCTGCCAAAGAATGTCAGACAGCAGTTCTAGCAAGTCAGCTCAAGAATCTCCTTTAGAAAACAGATGCTTCTTTCTGTTGACCCAAAGTATGAGCAAACGACAGGTTATCTTGTAAGAAACACTATGTATTATTTCAAGGACTAGGCAAAAGCCACTGCCTTTTAAATGAAAAAACAGAGGAAACAAAAAAACAAACAAGGTCCATGCTGAAGGACAGCATGAATGAAAATCCAGTTTGAACTTCTCTTTCTTATACCATTTAAGTCAGATATTTTGATAGGTCTTCATTAAAACCAGGCTACAGCATTTTGTGGAGCTTAGCCTTGAGGTAACAAGTAATATGTTCAAAACAAACCAATGTAAATATGCAAGATTATTTTTAAAAGCTCCTAAACATCTAAGGATTTGAAAATGACTGAAAAAACTTCATAATTACTTAGACACAATGCAACAATCAAGTGGTATAGCCTTACTTTCAAATAATTTGAATCACTCAGGGATTGGTCAAAATTTCATGTAAAGATGCAAATAACCATACTTCTGTTTATAGTGGAAAGAACATGAAATATGCCAGGGATTCTACAGCTCACAAACAACAGGAACTGTTCAAGTGGTGGTGGTGCCAAGAGATTTTTTTCATAACTCACAGTAGTTAGGCTGCAGTTGGTGGGAGAGTCTGGGTGGTGTGTATTTCTTATATACTACTCACAAGGTGACTTTACATTGTCAGCATGTATGTGACACGTACGAGGTTTGATTGCCCAGATATCCTGTGAGCTTCTCTTGTCTTCTAAATGCACCTATGGAAGAAATGTGGAATGGCAGAGAAGTTTTCTCTGCTGTATTGTGAGATGGTTCTTACTCTACAACAAACTTCATATGCCTGATCAACAGCACCAAAGTTACAAAGCTGCTGCCTGGCACCATCTGAGTTGGACATTTGTGAAACCCTTGCTATCAAAAAGCACAGTGTAGAACACAACCTACTTCAGCCTCTACATACAAAGCAAGGACATTTTTCATCTGTTTTTTTTCCCCCCGCTCTTATCCATCCTTTTCTTCAACTTAGTAATATTTTTGTTTCTGCCTAATTTCTTCTACACTCCATGCCCTGGTATTACGTCAGCATCTTTCTTTTCAGGTATTTTGCTTCCTTCTCTTGTTCTACAACTTTGCTTTTCTCTGTCTTGTTCTTCCTCAGTACTCAGCAATTATATTTTCCTCTCCTCTGAGAACCTTATTTCCACTCTGATGCTGTCCTCCAATGCTGCTTGACTCCACCAGTTCATCCCAAAACTGTTTTATTTGTCTGTCAGAATTTAACCTATAGAGATCTTCCATTCAGGAAATATTCATCTAAGAAAAGACATCTAGTTTTCCTGAGAACACCCTGGAGTAAGAGTCTAGTTTGTGGAATACATTCTTTAACAAGGCTCTCTGAGGAGATTCACATGCTCTTAAAAATAACTCATGTGTCTATCTTCACACAGAAATTGAAGTAAGTCACACACTTTGTCTGTTTTGAGCATTTCCTGAATGTTGACAGCTCTCCTTGCTGTTTCCAAAAAACCAAACCAGCAGGATCTTGCCTAAAATAATTTTGTCTGACTTGTAAATTTTCCTCAGCCATATTCTATTCTTGCAGAATTTTTCCCTCTGCAGTTTTGTTTTGCTCTTTGACTGCTGCTTACAGCAATACATTTTGAAATGCTAATAGATACATATCTCAATTGGGAAAGAATTTTTTTTTGCACTTATAAAACTTTAGGTGCCGATATGGGTTCTATCAGTGCCTTAGCACCATACACTGAAAAAGCAGTCACTGGGAAGAAGAATGGGAAAAGAAAGTGTAACAGCTTTTAAAATACTGCCTTCCAGTTTTTGAGGGTTTTTTGCCTCAAACACAAAGCAGATCACAGGCTATAAAAAAGAGACCACATAAGATAAAGGTAAAAATTGCTAGCCCTACTGAAGTGGGAATTAAGACCAATATCATTAGAGCATTTAGATGCTACTCAAGTACTTCTAACAGAAGATGACTGATTATTACACTGGATGATTACGGGACTATTGTTTCCAATGCCAGTAAAGAGAAAAATAGTCCACTCTTAGGCAAAACTATTAAAAACCTGCTAGTTTGGGCAGCAAAGAATTAAGGATGCACACACACTTTACAGTGGCCATGCGCATCCGGCCAGCAGGATACACAGCAAAATCCCTCCTCAACACTGCATGCAATTACTCAAAAGAGAGCTTTATTCCACTGTACCAGAAGATTTTTTTTTTTTGTAAGAAGCCCACAGTGACAAATTCAGATATCTACACCCAAAGTTTCTTAGTTTGGAAAGTATGTGCTTGGGTGTCTTTAACACTGGAATTTGAAAACCTTGTGGCAGTTCTGTGAACACTTAAAGCAAGGCTTAACATCCTGACGTCTACATATAAAATCTTGGTTTACTTAGATTGTATTAGCTTTCCCACTCCCACTCTGTTTCACATGGGATGAAAGATTTCATCCAAAACCAGAGAAACCAAAGAAGAAAGCGGTACTACATTGCCTTGGAAGTTAATGTTAGTCAAAGAGCTTAACTGACTTGATTTTGGTTTTGCTGTAAGTTGAGCTGTGACTGAAGGTGCATGGTTCAGTTATTTGAATGCAGCAAAAATTTAAGCAGATCAATTCTGAAAATCACACATATAATGCCTGGCCGCTCTCTAATCCAGATTCAGTTCACACACCCAGCCCTACAGTCAACTACAAAACAGTACTTCACTGCAGTGAGTATTCACCATCAAATACAGCACTTCAGAATCTGAAATACTGTTGTTAGTTGTCTGAGTCTGATTATCTAGATATAATTGCAGGATTTGATAGCACTAGGTAGGCCATTATGGGTAAGTTCTCAACTTAATAGCATCTGTTATATTTCTCTGAGCTTGTATTTCTAAAAGCTGACTGGGCTCGAACCATATTCAACAAACCTTTAAAAGGCTTTACGTATTCCACAAATTTTTGTACTATTTTACAGGTCAAGCTCAGTTTCTCTTAGCATCTGATCAGACACAGAAGCTGTGCGGAAGAACTATTTACTTAAAAGGCTTTCCATTAGTCACTTCCAAGATTTTTCAAACAAACTAATTACTGGAACATGCATCCCAGAACTCCATGCTTTTTGGTCACTGCGTTCTCATTACATATTTTACCTGCTAAAGATGTACTTTATTTCAGCCTCTGGAAAGGAATCCCCAGCAGCTGAAAGAGCAAGTTGAAAAAGAGATAGTGTAGATGTAGGAGGTGAGAAATAGAGATGGAGATGGAAAGGGAAATGTAGTTCAAACACAGGACGATCTTTGTTATAAACATTATTTTTTACTCAATAGAAGCTTGTGATCTAATGCCAGCATCAGCTGATTTTTCCCTAAACACTAAAACTGTAAATGATAACAGCTGGTGCTATGTTGAGAACAACCATTCAACATATTTCTGAGAGTCTGTATTAGCACACCAAGCCAAGACTCAACCTCAAAGCATAATTCTGGAAGCATTTTTTAAAAAAGACAAAAACTGGCAGTCAGCTGACAGCAAGTGAGGAACGATCCACTTCCAAATTTGTATTCAGTAGAAAATAGAAGGCACAAACTGCAGAACTAGAGGAGTTCTTAAGATAAGTGACGTTAAGTGTGTGCTATGCAACTACACCAGGGTAGTGTGGCCAAGTAGTCCAAGATGCTGGATTAAGGCTCCAATCTCTTCTGGGACATGGGTTAGACTCCCATCACTGCTAGGGATATTTTAGTGGTTGGACTATATGATCTTAAAGGTCTTTTTCCAGCCTAAATAATTCTGTGATCCTATGATGCTAAGTCTTAACTTCTACCAGAGTAAGTGTCATGAACTTTGTGATAAAACTGCATGAAATAACCTAAAGAAACAGAACTATCAGAAAATGGCAGTATTAAATCAGCATTCCTATAGCTAGAGCATAGTGAGTTCCTCGAAGCCTAGAAAAGCTCAGTTATGTTTCAAAGCACTTCATCTAATTAATACATTGCATAACTTTAGTTGTAAACAAACTTTTCTGTTTCTAAAAATTTTAGTCTATTCCCAGTTCTCTGTTATCTTCACTTAAAACTACTTTGCCACATAGCATTTTAAAACCACAATGAACCAGTGTGACAAGCACACTAAGTTATCAAAGAAGCACTTTTTATGCAGAGTTAACTGCAGGGCATATGCATAAGAAATTCATAAACTAAGCAGTGCAACTTGAGTATCAGATAAGTGCATGTAACATAAGCCCAGTATCAGTATTAGATTTGTCTGACTACCCCCTTGTTACCAAGAGTCTCCGCAGGCACTTCTCAGCAAAGAAAGAAAAGCAGCTGCAGTGTCTCTCCCTGCTTTGCTCCCACCTTCACTGTACCATGTGACTAATCAGGTGACTTGTTCTCTTCTGGTTGCCAGTCTTCACAATTAATTATCAATATGTAGGAAACTGGGAGAAAAAGAGCTAAGTATTCTCTTCCAAAATACATACTGTCACATATTCTTGCAAGTTTTAAATGAGTTTCAATTAAGCTGTGTTCTGAGAGGTCTGAAACTCAAACATAAGACTATCTTGTGCACACTGACAGGTTTTAGTACAGCCACCTGCATAGCAGCTTTCTATAATTCACAAAGACAAGAGTGGTGAGGGCTGTAGAGAGAAAGCATTGTATTTACACAATGGTTAACTAACCTGTTACACACCACTTTGTAAAAAAATACAGAAGGCCAGACTCAGTGAAGAGAACCTTGAGAACATTGTGTAATAGCTTTACATCTGGATCTCTTTCTCCAGGATCATCTTTGCATTTTAAGTACAACCTTTGTCCCTCCACTCACCACTTCCCCAACCCAAACGATACAGAGGAAAAAAAAAATGAGAAAAGAAGTAAAAGTGATCAAAAAATCTCCACCCTAGGAACAACTGAGCAGGATAACAACTCTTAAATCTAGAAACAGAAAAAGGTCTCTGGGAAGAGAGGTATGAAAAGGATCATTAGGGATCACATGGTTATTGCATCTTTCAGTGCAAGAAAAGAAAACCTTCAAATGAGTAACTTTCAGAACACTGCTTCATGTGACATTATTAAGTTGTGGAACTCAGCCAGAGCAGATTGTGACTGCCAAAAGCTTACAGACATTTAAGAGAAGACAAGAGATGCTCACAGAATAGGCCTCTAAGTCATGAAATATGCAGGGATGAACTACTACATAAATGCCTTGCCATTATACTTTTCCACAAGCATCTGCTTTTGACCACTGAGTTTTGAGATGTTCCTTTGATATGATAAAGCCTTCTACTCCCCCAACAATGGCTACTTTAAAGTAACCAGTGTGACAAGAACGGAAAGATCTGGAAGCTTGGCTCTACTTCATACTGCACAACACATTTTTCTTACCCAGATCTGAGCCATTTATTCCTATTTTCCATCCAAAACTTCACAGACCAGCATTCTCCATAAACTCTGGCTCCAAAACCAGGCCAAAAGAAGGTTACCTCAATATGATTTCCCCAAACTGGAGCCATACGGATTTCAAGAGTGGACTGTTAGGAAGATAAGGAACTAGCTGGATGGTCAGTGGTTCTATATCCAGGTGGAGGCTGGTGACAAGAGATGTCCCTCGGTGCTCTGTCTTGGGACCAGTGCTCTTCAGCACCTTCACCAATGACACAGACAGCAGGACTGAGCACTCCCTCAGCAAGCTTGTCAATGACACCAAGCAGAGTGCTGCAGCTGACACACCTGAAGGATGGAATGCCATCCACAGAAAGCTGGACAAGCTCAAGAAACAGGCCCACAAGAACCTCTCAAGCTTCAACAAAATAAGAGCAAGGTGCTGTACCTGGGTCAGGGCAATCCCAGACATGAGCATAGACTGACAGAAGTTATTGAGAGCAGCCCTGTGGAGGAGGACGTGGAGGTACAGGCCAGACGCGACCTGGCAATGTGCACTTGCAGCCCAGAAAGCCAATGGTGTCCTGGGCTGCATCCAAAGCAGTGTGGTCAGCAGGGCGAGGGAGGGGATTCTGCCCCTCCACTCTGCTCTGGCGAGACCCCACCTGCAGTGCTGCATCCAGCTTTGGGGTCCTCAGCATGGACCTGTTAGAGCAAGCCCACAGAAGGGACACAAAGATCACCAGAGGGCTGGAGCACCTCTCCTACAAAGACATGCTGAGAAAGTTGGGATTGTTCAGCCTGGAAAAGAAAAGGCTCCTCATTTCAGCCTTCCAGGGAGTTTATAAAAAAGCAGATAGAGAGAATCTTGTGTAGAATGCAAGATTCAGGATAGAATGCAAACCAAATGTTTCTCACAGGGATTTGGAGGAGGGGGTAGTAGTGGGAGGTGGGAGGAGTTTTTGCTGTTTCCATGGGGTTTTTTAAGTGAAAAGTTTGCAGATCGGTAAGATCTAAAACAGGTATGGTCATTCTTGGCAAGAAAACTAACTCAAATATTCCTGATTTTCTACCCATTTGAAATGTTTCCCAAAATTAATAATGCACAGAAAAGCCAGAGTTAGAACAAGAAAACTCAAACTATGTTACATGACTGCGTAATTTGGTGACAAGCTATGTTTATACAAAACCCATCTTTTACTAGGTACAAATATACCAGTAGCACAAATTCTTTGCTTGGCAACACCTGGAGATAACCAACTGGAAGTTGAAGTAGCCAACTTCCAAGAACATTAGTTTATCCCTTTGAGGTCAGTTGCTGTTAAAAGTCAAATTTTTGCACAATTTTGTTTTCCCAATGCTTCATTATTCTGTTTTTAATAGTTGTTTACACAAATGGTGTTTCTTTTTTTTAGAGCTCATTGGTATAAAAAACAATGCTTCCTACTATAAGGAGCTGTAGGATTTTTCTTGTTTCACTCTCTGATAAACATGTTTTCTTCCACATAAACCATGCTGGAGAACAACATCTCTAAGGTTCACAATATCAGAGACCTCACTACTATGCAAACTCATTATAAATGTCAAGAGTGAGATACAGGAGTTCTTTAGCTGCAGTCAGAAACCATCAATCTTAATATGCAATCTCAGGAGACTACAATTATCCAGTTACTGTAGGCAAACATTTTTCCAATTTGGGACTACATTACTAATCAGCAGAAATGACAACATTATGTGATCATCTGTGAACATTATCTAGGAAATAAATACTATTCATCAGCAAAGTATTTCTAAGGACTTTTAGCATACAAATACTTTTTCAGAGAAACTTGCAATTTCTTCCCTGGAAAGAAGAAATTTCACACAGGAAGAAGATTGAATGGTTTGTGATCATAGACTAACTGCTGCTGAGAACATTTTGGTACTATCAGGCTCACCAGAGGGAAGGAAGAATCAGCCACGTTAAAAATTCGCATCTTCCCCCATGAGGTGATACATGTAAGTATGACAAAACCCTACCTAAAAAAGAAGGGAAGCTTTTTTCTTAAATACAATGTACAATTAAGGACTTCCTACCACAGGATTTTGTAGAGGGCTAAAAAGCAGCAAGTGTAGTTCAATAGGGAGCTCAATGTCTGAAGAGACAGTCACACGACTGCAAATGCATTTCAGAGAATAAGAACAGCAATTGGTGCAACATTACAAATTGTTTCTCAAGTTACAACACATACACCTTACTTCAACATGAATATGCACTCACAGCCTAGTTTTAAAAAGCACAAAAGAAGAGATTTGATCATCCTTTCCAGTAACATTTAGAGTATATGTTACAATTTTAAAATATTATTGCCTGTCAGTAAGAGGACAAAAGTCACAGCAATACCAAATTCATACGTGCTGTGTAGGAAAACAAGACTCTATGAATACTTCACATAAACTCCATTTCCTTTTAACTTCCTAATCTCGAAATACGGAACCTACTGATTGCATTATTCAGTCACGCTTGTATTCATAAATATTTCCGGATTTTGATCATATCTCAGGATTTGTGCTTGAACTATGAACTTACAAATGCTGAAGGCAAGAAAAGAACTCCAAGTTCATAAGAACGGATCATCAGTTGGCTGCCATTTTTCTCCAGAGCTCCCCAAGCTGCTTTAGATAGATTGGCACTGTGAAGAGAAACAAAGCATGTAAGTGAGGTACAACCTTCACGGCAGAAAACGTTTAAATAACATAGCTGTAGCAGTGCCCTTCTAGCAGGAGAACTTAAATTCAATCAGAACAGTCTTCTCACAAAAAGTGACTTGAGTGTTATTCCTTATTGCTATTTTTACAGCACAGTGGAAGCAACAGAGACAATAAGTAGAAAGGCATTCATAGAACCCATGTGGATAATTAAACAAGCCTATTTCTGTCATACAGATCTACAAGACAAATTCAGCCTTTTGAATCTTCTCTGCACATTTCAGAAAAATTTGGTAGTGATAAATAGCTTCAATTTGATGACTTAAGAAGATTAAAGGCTAGCTCAATTATGACTAGTTACAGTACACTTAGTACAGAGTGGGTTTGCATTTTACATTTTAGTACAGAGTGTTAAACAGTATCTTTTGCTCTTGGCATTTTGTTCTTTGATCTATTTATGAAAACAAATACTTATCAAAGAGGTATTTTTGTTTCAATTTGCTATTCAGCACCATGCTGTAGTTAATCTTTCATCAGTATCTGCTAGAAGTAGATGAATTCGGGAGTCAAAAAATATATGCAATTATGTTGTCAAAACCTACTTCTACAGCACAATACAAAACTTACACATTATGTTTCAATTGATGGACACACTAGATGCTGTTTGGTAACAGCAAATGGTAGAACAGAAGAAATATGAGAAAATAAAGCAACCATGAACTTCTGTATTAGGTGGAGTGAGCACCACATTTAAATAACTTAAAACCTTTTAAAAGCACTTTAATCACTACCACTATTGCAGGCAACAGTATCAACGAGTGATGAAATTTAAAGAGACTAAATATAAAGAGAAAAAAAAATTTAAGTAACTGAACATTTAAGAGTCAGGACACAAAGACTATAATCTATAGAATATAGGGTTGCATAAAAATCAGTTTTGGCAAAACTGAAACATATCTGTATTTTTCATTCACAACAAGACATTCTCCCTTCAAGTCAAGAAATTTCTTGCTTCTTCTTTTGGCTTCTTTAAGAACTAAACAACAGAAATAAAAAGCTTATACTTCAAGGCAGACTGCTAAACAACTCAATCTGACAAAAGATCAGATTCCAAATTCTAGGCATCTGTATGTTTTATAACAGTAGGGCAGCCCAAGGATAACTTCGGCTTAACCCATACCTATTTTGCAGAAACCAGCACATTCATACTATACCACAGCATGTCTTAAAGAAACTTAACCCAACATTTAAGAATATTTATCACTTTAGTTGGTGTTGAACCCCAAAACTGGCAGTCACAACTCAGGCAAGATTTTAGTGCGATTACCAACAGTTCCTGACACAATCATTTCAATTTGCAGCCTCAAATGGGGCAATGCAATGGAGAAACATTAAATATGGACCAAAATTCATATCACTAATTGAAGTATTATGAGGGTTATGGCAGTAACTCTCCTGTTACTGCAGCTGACAAAAAACCACATATATAAAGTTCTTAAGTGAGAGCTGTATTGGTTAGATTTTTACCTTGTTACTAAGAACCATGCAATCTTCTGGAAGTCAGGAGAGAGTCTCATGTATGTCTTAATGTGAGGTATAGCATGAGTTCGACCTGTGACCTCTGCTGACCATTTGCTAGAAAAACAAAAGGAATTCCTTTCCTATACAGTTTTATTTTGAGGTCTAAAAAATACTCTTCATACTACAGTGCCATGATTTCAGTAACACTACTTATACTTGTCACACTCAATACTTATTTCTCCTAGAGAAGATCTTAAAATACCCCATTTAACTGAACTGTTAATCCCAAATTTCAATTCTACTAGTAGTCAGAAGAGCAGGGGTTTTTTTCCCATACAACCAACCCAGAGTGGTTCTCCTCAATGAGTCAGGTTCTCCTAACAAGTTTTTTCCATTCCTCCATTCCAGATAGCACTGAAGAAACTAAGTCTAAACTTCTGGCCAATGTATCTTCTTTGAAGACTATTAAAGGTTATGACTTTAAGCAATTGAATTTGGCATCAATCTAAACCTCACAGAATTCTCCAAGTTTATAACAATTTATTATCCATGACATAGAGGCAGGGAGCAACTGGTAGATTGTTGCTGCTACTCTTCCGCTTCCCCTTTCTGTGCCCCTAAGCCACTGAGAAATTTGAGGGCTTAAGAGAATAGAGGTCATTCTACGCGTATATAAAAAAACTAGTTTAAAATAACAAGCCATTGCTGGATTAATTCAGCACCAATGTTACAGAACTAAACCGTAAACAAGCAGTAAATATATGTACATAACTGAAAGTATGTATTCATGCCATTAAAAAGCACTTCTTGTTCAAATACAATATTCTATCTACTATGAAAGTTGATCAAATGTTTCGAAAACAGCAATTAACAAAAATTATTAAGCATTGCAAATCTGTCCTCATCAATTAGTAATACTGGCAGGAAAAAACAGCAATACTACCAGAGAGAAAACTCTGCAAATTAACACCATTTACAGTAGCTAATCTAACATAGCAGTCTAGTAATCATTTGCTACAGTCAGAAAGGTAAAATCAATATTAAGTTTAGTCACATTATTCTTTTGAGAAATTACAGTTCAGAGCTGCATTATAGGCTAAATACACTCAACTGGCATAAGAGAGAAAAACAGCCCACAGACATTATAAAAATTACATGCATGGGGCAGACACCCTGCCTCTTCACATGAGAGGCTACAGGACACTATTTTTCAACTCCATTAATCTCTCCCTACTTGCAAAAAGGAGTTATTCCTTTCCTTTACTGTAAACATATAAGGTTTGCAGGTTTTTTTTTTCTTTTCAGCTCTGGTAGAATCCCTAGTTTCCTTCTGGTTTCATACTATTTTCCAGTATGAAAACAAATTTTCTAAATTCCTCTAATCCCTCCACTGCCCAACGATTTGCATTATAGAAAGTCTTCAAAACAGCTCATCTTGTCTTTAAATCTATTGAAACCTGCTGTTTTCTGTGTGTCCCAGGTTCCATGGTAAGAAGCTGATGTCTGTCTCCTGCCCTAAGGTAAGAGTTTGCATGCAGGCTCTCCTCAAGGGCTACTGCCCTGCATTATTGCAGGGTAAGGACCTGCATCTTAGGTAGGTAGTAACTACACAGCAATTATGCAGGGCCACTGCCATCTACAGCCAATTTGACAGATAAACTTGAAACAGCCCTTTTGCTGCCAGAGCAGGACCCTGTATGCCCAATGAGACAGGTATGTGGGCATTTTCTCATTGAAAAGGAATATATCAATGAATTATATCATTATTAAGTAACATTCTGTGTACTAAGTAAGAGACTAACTGAAAAAAGGTTACATCTTTTTTCTAGTAAGATTCTCATGAGGTATACGACTACAGAAACTGAATTAAAACTGCATAAGCACCTCCAGATTTATGTTTTCTTGCTTTTTGAATAATGACTGAACAATCTTGAAAGCTTCAAGTTGATCATAGCCTTCTTCCTTTGCTGAATAGGTTCAGAGGACACACTTTAAAGGCAGGAGACAAAGTCTCACATGCTTTCTGCCTGCGTTCCATTCCTTAGACATTGACCAGCAAGGCTCAGAATCATCTTCACTCCAGAATGGAGATGGTCTCTGCAACTAGCAATTCTATTTCAGTCCCCTGAATATAAACCCAACTGAACACAATCTTACTTAGTAAATATTCTTACCAGAGCAACTTCCACCTGGAAGAGTTAAAAGTTTCTGATGAAAGGAATGGGAAGTTGTGGTCTTGTAAGAGGTTACAAGTTTTATAAAGTTTTTTTGATCTTTGCAAAACAACTTTTCCCATTGTTCTCCAAACACATCTAAGTTTTTAGAGATTGAGCTTGAGGGAGACATTTGGCATGGAATGTGTCAGACTCTTAGACTTTGGCACAGCTAGTAGCACATGGAAATAGAAGTTCTTAATAGAAAATGTCAGGCATCTTTAACAAAAGATATTGCCATAAGGGACTGAGAATTTTTGCAGCAGGACTGCTGCACTTAGAAGAAAAAAAATAAAGCAACCACCAAAAAAAGCCTTCCTAATCCTGTTGTGGCTCAGTTGAAATCCTATTAATAAAGAGGCACAAGTAGGGAAAGTGAAATACAACTCTAAGTCAAAAAAAAAAAAGGATTAACATTATTCCAGTTCAGAAAAGGAAACCTTAAATAAAAGTTTACAGAAACCTAAATCCAGTAGCAACATTATCCCATATAATTTTTATAGGTAAACAGCATGTTTTCTATTGTTGGACATAAGACCCAGCAGATAAGGAACTAAAGGCCTTTATTTTAAGGAGTTTAAGAATATCATCCTTGTAACCAGTTCAACTTATTTGCTGTTAACACTCAAACATTACAGCACTGTAACTTTAAACATACAGTCTGAAAAAACCCCAAAGAACTGAGTTCTACTTACTGAAAATATGAATGCAACCATAGCTGTTTCTGTGCTGTCTGTATACTGTACGGAAGTGAGCCACCAGCTTAAGGAAAAAAACAGAACATGTACATTTATTTTTTGAAAGACATTCTAAAAGCAGCAAGCATCTTGGGGAATAAGCTATGTGTCCTACTCTCATGAGTTACTTTCAGGAAATTGTTAAATGCTCCAGTAGTATAAAATGGTATATACTTGCTGGGGTTTTTTCCATTCTTATAATTTAGCAAGTTCCTACACACTACACAGCATATTCACACTAGGAAAAAGAAGAACTATAGAGGGAGAATTATGGGTAGTTCTTTTATATGATACTCCTTCATCCCAACAGACTGGAATCATTACCTGTACGAACTATAAAGAGGAAATAAAATAAGGAAGTTTCAGGAGTAAGAACAAACCTAACAAACCTACCAAACCCCAAACAATGTTATTTTAAAAAGCAAGTACTTCTACAATGAAATTACATTTGTATTGATTTGGCCTTTGGCTAATGCACCTTGTGATTTCTTGAAGTGGATTTAACAAAGAAGAATCAGCCAGGCATACTGAATTACATTAGTGTTTTGTAGTAAAAGCATGATGCAAAGCCTACTGTATTCAACATGTCCTAGAAGACACCATAAGAACCCATTACAAAAGCTTTGCTACTCTCAGGAATGCACTAACTGCTGCTTACTTGCACAAACACAGTTGTGTAATTCACCAAGTTATTTCACAATATGAAAGAAACTACAGTAAGAAGTCACTGCGCTGTAGATAACCACAAGTATTTAAAGACACGCTAACTTAAATCTGGCAACCACAGATACTCATAAATTCTCTGGCTGCAATTTCTACGTATGTCCAAACACTAATTAGAGGAAAGACAGACTGCTGAAACCATTCATGCTAGCTCCATGTTCAAAATCCACCAGTGTTAGAATTAAAAAGATACTCTCCTGCATAGGAGCATAGGTATCCAGCTTGGAACAGGAACACTTTTAATGATTCAGCAGAGCCAAAGAATCACTGAATCACTGAAGTTGAAAGCACCCTCTGGAGAGAATAACTCTGTGCTCAAAGCAGGACTGAACAGAGCACACAGTACAACACTGTCCAGTACAGTGTCCTGCCAGGTTTTGAGTATGTTCAAAAACAGAGACTCTACAGCCTCTATAAGCAACCTATTCCACTTAAACATCAGAAAACAATTTTGGTGTAAAGATAAATTGAGATACAGGAGATTCCCATGTACATCCACTGCCTTTTGTTCTTTCCTTGGTCACCACGCAAAGTACCTGCCTCTACTTTGCCTCTTCTTATAATTTACATTTATACACACTGGTAAGATTTCCCAGGAAAGCATTCTTCTCCAGGTTCCAAGAATTATCCAGCTCTCCCAGCCTTTCCTTGTATGACAGATGCTCCAATCCTTTATTCATCTTTGTGGCTTTTTGCAGTACTTGGTTCAGTATGTCCATATCTGTATTGTACTGCTAAGTCAACAACTGGACACAGCACTCCAGAAGTGGTCTTAGCAGTGCTAAATAGAGAGGATAGGTCACTTCCTGCAATGTACTTCCTAACACAGCCCAGGATTCTGCTGGCCTGCTTGCTACAAGGGTGCATTGCTGGTTCATCTTCAGCTTAGTGACCATCACCATTCCCTGGCCTTTTTCTGCAAAGCTGTTCACCCCTGGTTAATCCCCAGCATGCGTTCACATGCCTGGGGTTGCTCTTGCCCCAGCACAGTACTTTGCGCTGCCCTCTGTTGCACTGCACAAGGTTGCTGTCTGCCCATTTCTCCAGCCTGCACAGTCCCTCTGACTGGCTGCACAATCATCCGATACATCAACCACTCCTCCCCAGTTTGCATTATTTGGAAACTCCCTACAAGTGTAGTCTGCCCCACCACCCAGGTCACTGATGAAGACATTAATGCACGACCCCAGTACCAGTGCTTGGCATATGCCACCACTAGTGGTTGACCTCCTGCAGGCCTTTGTGCCAATGCTCACAGCCTCTGAGGCCTGGCAGCTCAGCCGGTTTCCAATCTGCTCCACTTTCCACTCATCCAGCCTGTACTTTATCACATCATTGTAATGATGTTAGAGAAGACAGCTGAAGGACAAAGTGAAGCTAAACGACATCTAAGGGCACTCCTCATGCATCAAGCCACTTATCATAGAAGGATATCAGGTTAATGAAGCATAATTTCTCCTTTAAAAATCTATCCTGACTACTCTGAGTCACCTTTTTTGTCCATCATATGTTTGAAAATGGTCTCCAGGATTCCTTGTTCCATCACCCTCCCAGGGATCAAAGTGAGGCTGGCAGGCCTATAGGTCCCCAGATTCCCCTTCTTAGCCTTCCTAAAGGCAGGAAAGAATTCTCTTCTTTCAGTCCTCATGAATCTTTTCCAATTGCCTTGACCTTTTGAAGACCTCCTTCTGAGTAACAGAAGCTTCCCTGTATCAGAATACTACAGTACCAGTTCCTGTTTCAGGCTGGCTGGGGCTATGATTTTACAAATATGACTTCATGAAAATAAAAATGTGAATACTGAACAGAACAGTTGTATATTACAACACTAAAAAAAAAGACCAATAACACCTTAGCCTCCTTTGTATCTGATGTGCAGAATGACATTGCAATCAAAACAGAAGGAGAACTTGACACATTCAAACCTGAATTTTCTGCCAAAATGAAACGATGACTGGAGTAAGAGCAGTGGGCAAGAGCTGTCGTTTTCCTATACAGTGACATATGAACACGGCTAGGACAGACAAACATTACACACCAATGTCCACAAAGCCCCTTCTATTCAATCACAACAGGACAGCTGGAGTCAGAGCTCTAGCAAAAGTAGTAAGATTCTACTGGCACCCATTCTATCACACTATCAGCAAGATGAGAACTTCATGTTAAATGAACATCAACCACTACAGTGATTTTGCAGGACATTATGACCACAAAAAGCAAATAAATGGGAATTCATCTGCTTACCAGGATAGCCTTCTAGACTTTGCCTCACATTGTCCACAGTAGGATAAACCTTCATGGAGGTAGAACAAAAACACAACTTTACTTAAAGTGGTAAAGTGTACCACTTTAGTAACAGTGCTCTAAATAGATAAGCTGTCAATTTTCAAACAAACACCTTAAAGAAAACTTGAGAAAAAATAAATATTAAAAGCTTCATTTTTCAAAATTAATAAAATTATATTGCAGCTTACAACTACATTTGTGCCAGTAACAAAGAAAGTCTAGTATTTTTACCTATATAGTATATTTTTACCTATTATAGTATATTTACAGAGCTAACCAAAATTAGCTAGAAAGTCTCAAGTAAAACTTCCAAGTAGCCAAAGCTAGTTCTTAACCTTATTTTACGAGATTTTAGTCTCACACCTCAAATATGAGATATGAGTATGCAGGGGCAATCAGCACATGGTAAAGGCAGAGTTTGACCATCATTCTTCCTTGATTTAATAAGCTCCTACCACAAACTTTTCTGCTCCTCCCCTTGTGCTAATAACCAAAAGTATTAATGACTAAGGATTGAGTTACACCTTAGTAGAAAAAACAGCTGCATCTACAAAACCCGATGGAAGACAAGCTATAGAATGACAAGATAAATTTTGATGAGATGATACATAATCTAGTGTTATGAAGATGGAAATTATGGTACATTTTTACAGCAAATCATACATAACTAAGCATCACCAAGTGGCATATATATGATTTCATGATGAAAACTCCATTCCTGTCTTCCAAAAGTTAGAAGCAAACCAATGACTAAGATGTCCAAAACAAATGAGTAAGTGTTAAATAAAAGTCACTACCATCTAAAAGACATACCAAATGAATTGGGACATCACATTTACGGAAAGTTGTCACATTGCTGCCTGCAGCCACCAAGCTTTCCTGGAACTCAGAGCACAGCCATTTGGACCCATCAGCTCCCATTGAACCAATGCTTGAGAACTGTCCAACAAGAGGCCAGGATTCCTGTGCTGGTATTGACAAAGCGTGCTCCTTCAAAAGCTAGTGAAGGGATTTAAAACACTGTTAGACTTCAACAGGCAAGGAATACCTTAATTAGTTTGATATCACTTTTGATATAATAAATCCTCTATAATTCACTTCTGATAATGAAAGAGATCAACATTCATACTACATATTTAACTTTGCAATAAAAAAAAAAAAATCAGGCTTTCCAAATAAACTCACTTCAAGAGAAGATTAAACATTAAGTTTTATCCAAAAGCACCAAAGCCAACCATTAAATAATGGGTGAAAAGAATGTTAGCAGCTCTAAAAACATGAAACATTAGCTTCAGAAGTCACAATAAATTAAACAACTAAATATTTTTTATATTTGGTGGTCGTTGGCCATAAAATCCCTCTTGTATCCTAAAGCCATGACACCCAGATACAATAGAAGCCTACAATGAGAGTGGAAAAAAGAACAATTGAAGAGAAAACTGAAATGATCCTTTTAAAGGAATTCTTCAGCTGTGAATGGAATTTAAAGCCACATTAAAAACAGATGGATATAGACAGATATTAAATTGTATGTAGTTGCCACCTTTACCCCACTCTAGAGCAAACACACAATCTAATGGCTTCAGTCATCAATATAGCATCATCAGGTCTATCTGCATTGTCACTAAAAATCTTTTTAGATCACAGAAACATCTGCCACAAGACCATCTTTCTCCCTTACAGGCTTTTTCTGTTTTGTTTTTTCTTCATTCTATGTCTATGTCTAACTAGGCAAATCACATCAGACAACACGTACCAGAAAGGACAAGCTCTTAATGAGCAAAAGGATATCTATAAGAGTAACCTAATGTTGAAAAGCAATGTAATACATAAATATTCTGTATGTCACAGAAGTTTGCCACAGACAGCATTAGAACTCCATGTAAAATTCACAACAGTATTTGAAATAATGTCCCTTCAGCAGGAGGTGCAGGTTAAAAATTCTCCAATTACAAGAAGCATTTAATAGATGACATGAAGTACCTCATCAAAGTCTGGGAAAAAAAATCAAAAAACAAAAAACCCCTCACCAAACAAGAAGGGTCTCTAAAAACTTAATATATGCAATCTTGAAGATTTACCATTATGGCTTACCTAAATAAACATAAGACCTCTAAAGGCAATCGAGTTCAACTATTAACATAACACTGTCATATTCACCCCTAAACCACATCCCTAAGTCCCACATCTACCTATCTGTTAAGTATCTTCAAGGAAAGTGACTCTACCACTTCCCTGGGCAGCCTGGTCCAATGCTTGACAGCCTTTGAAGGAATTTTTCTTAATATCCAAACTGTACCTCCCCAGGCACAACTTGAGGCCATTTCCTCTTGTCCTATCACTTGTTACTTGGGAGAAGAGACCAATCCCCACTCGGCTACAACCTCCTTTCAAGTAGCTGTAGAGAGCACTAAGGTCTTCCTGAGCCTTTTTTCTCCAGGCTGAACACCTGCAACTCCCTGGGCTGCTCCTCATCAGAACCACGCTCCAGACCCTTTGCGAGCTCTTTCGCCCTTCTGGACACAACACTCGAGGTGCGGCCTCACCTGAGCTGAGTACAGGGGGAAAATCACTGCCCTAGTCCTGCCAGCCATACTATTGCTGACACAGAATGCCAGGATGCCACTGGCCTTCTTGGCCACTCGGGCACACACTGGCTCATGTCCAGCTGTTGTCATCCAGCACCTCCAGGTCCTTTTCTACTGGGCAGCTTTCCAGCCACTCTACCCCCAGCCTGTAGTGCTGCATGGGGTTGCTGTGACTCATGTGCAGCATCCGGCACATAGTCTTGTTGAACCTCATACAAATGGTCTCCACTCATTGATCCAGCCTGTCCAGATCGCTCCATAGAGCTGTTCTACCCCCCAGCAGATCAACACTCCCCCCCTCAGCTCAGTGGGCTCATTAAGGAGCCCTGGGGAAAAGAGCTTGTGACTGTCTGCCAGCAGGATGTAACTCCATTCACCATCATTCTCTGAGATCAGCCATCCAGCCAATTTTCTACCCATCAATGAGCACACCCAATGAGCAGCCACTTTTTCCAGGAGAATTCTGTATGAAACCGTGTCCAAAGTTTTACTAAAGTTCAGGTAGACAACATCCACAGCCTTTCCCTCACCCACAAGGCTGTCACAGAAGGAGATCAGGTTATCCAGAAAGGACCTGCCTTTCATACTCATGCTGACTGGGCCTAATGACCCAGTGATCCTGTACATTCAAGATGATCTGCTTCATAACCTTCCCTGGCACCAAGGTCAGACTTACAGGCATGTAGCTCCCTGGATCTTCCTTCCGACCCTTCTCATAAATGGGTGTCAGATTTGCAACCTCTAGTCAACTGGGACCTCTTCAGTTAGCTAGAACTGCTGATAAATAATTGAAAGTGGCTCAATGAGCACTTTTACCAGCTCCCTCAGTGGATCCCATTTGTTCCCATGGACTTGTGTACACTTCAGTGTTGGAGCAGGTCATTGACCAGTTCCCCTTGGGTTATGGGAGTTTCATTCCACTCCCTATCCCTGTCTTCCAGCTTGGGGAGCTAGATACATGGAGAACAGGTCCTGCTATTAAAGACAGAGGCAAAGAAGGCATCAAGCACCTCAGCCTTTGCCTCATGCCTTGTCACTATGTCTCCCCCTGCATCCAATAAATGATGGAGATTCTCATTAGTCTCCTTTTGTTGCTAATGTACTTATAAAAACATTTTTTATTGTCTTTTTTTATCAGTAGACAGATTAAGTTCTAAGTTGCAAGCTTATATACGTTATTGCTAACTTTAACTGTAACCATGTATAAAAAGACTGATGACAGCTGTAAAAATTGGAAGGCATGACGAATGCTCTCCAAAATTCTATTTACATTTTAAAGGATATTAACAAAAAAAGATTACAGTTACAGGTACCTTTCTGAGCCTAAGATGACCCCACTTTTCTTTATCACTGCCTTGATATCGTCCAGGGGTAGAACCAAGCAGATACACTCTAAAAAAAGAAAAAAACAACAGATTTTTGTAAATCTGGAGTGCTTTGGTTTGTAAAGTAGCAAGGTATTTAAGTAAAACTTAGCAGCAAGATTGAACATGCAAGTGCAACCAGAAATATTTAATCTCTCTCATGGGATTTACAACACAACGAAAAGTAGATTTTCAGCTGTGTAATTTATTATCAGCATCCTATATGGCTGTCATGCACCACCAGGCTGTTCTACAGCAGAGACAAGAACTACGTCTTTTTCAGTGTACAAAAATGCAGAAGAGAGATGATGTTAGCAATACACACAAATAGCTCGTCTGGCACATAACTGGGCACGTAATTTTAAGCAAAGTTAATCTCCTGCTACATCCAAATCAGCCGATTCAGGTATGAGTTTTCATTTGGACACCTAATAGTTCAGATGCAAAGTACAGCTTTTTCAAGTCTTCCTAATAATGAGTTTATTACCCTATTTGACTTCGCCCTGAAAACAGGGAAGAGACCTGTCCAAAGTCAAAACAAACAGATGCTTTAAGAAGCTGTTCCCTACTGCATGCATCTCATGGCTAACTTTATACATGACTGAACATCCCCTACAGTACATCAAATGGCAAGGAACCAATCCTTATCCTAACAAGTGACTCTTTCCTAGCCCATGCATAAACATCTATCAGCTAGGGCTCAACTCGTCTGTTTAAGCTCATGCTGATGATCAGTGCAATCAGAGCAGCAGCTCAGGCTGTTAGCTCACCTGATTATAAAGTACATACCCTTTTTACCCTCTCCAATCTTTTAGGACTCCATGTAAAGATAAAAGCACTTCTTTATGTATGAACTAGACAACATTTCAGCCTCTATTTTCCACCACAGTATATGACTATTTTCAGCTTTTCAACAATTTTTGGTCAGATTATAAAACAGCAATTAAGTTTCCAGGGAGATTTACACTTTCTGAAGTAAATGCTCATATTTAAGCGGAAGTACTTATTAGAAGTAAATTAAGCATACTGAATTATTTTTAAGTAATATCAGCAATGTGATATTAGAGAAGACTATTCCAATAACAGTTAGACACAACACAGCCTACCAAAACTAATCCATGCCTGTTACAGGCAAAATTCTACAGATATGTGGATTAAACTTAGCCTTACAAATACAGGAGCCTACTCTGAATAAAATCCCCATTTCAGTAACCTTTGTTTATATGATCACTCTTACAAGACAAACCCAGTACAACACAGTTTTTTCCACTGGTAATTTTACTCGAGTAAATACTTGAGCCAGATTGGCTCAAATGAAACCAAGTCCTTATTACTTTACAGCTACCTTCTGGAAAGTTACTGCTCATGCACCTTTCTTCTTTTAAAACGCATGCTTATAGAACTAGAAGTTGGTCAATTTGACAATCTACATAAGATAAATTTTTTAAAACTGTAAAAAGTTAGTCATGTTTGAACACTTAAGTCTGAAACAAGATTAGCTTACAAAACAAGCACAAGGTCTAACAGATCCTACCACAGATATTTAATTTTTAGAAAAAAAACAAACAACCCACATGTGCAAGTTACAAAAACCACAAGATTATATATACCTTGTCTCTGATAAATCATGTTCTTGAATCAGATTTATCCATTCCTTGAGTGCAGGAGAACTGTAAGCTGTCAAGTAACTTATTAGGTCAGATTTAAAATTAGTTGCAGATTCACCAGCAGAACTAGATGCTCCCTTAGGTAGCCTTGGATATAAAGGGCTTAGCCATATTCTTAAAAGAAGAAAAAGAAAAAAAAATCAGCCATACAAACAAGGACACCACACATTAATAACACATGGGTTTAGTACGTGAGTAAAGCACATCTGAAGGTCATTGTGATACCAACTATAGATGTCTTATCTTTATATCTGCAGAATCAGCTCATACTTGAATCATAAAACTAACGCTTTCAAATGAAAATAACATTCTCATCATTTATCCACACATACATTTACAGCTTTCACCACTGTTAAACTAATCAGGCTCAGACTTACCAACCATCAGTCCTTTCATCAATATTCTCTATAGGAATAGAATACTGCAATGTGTTCTGCTAAACTGTAGTGTTGTATTTTCCCCACTCCTGTGCTTAACAAATTGCCTGCCTTTCCACGTGAGTCNCTCTCTCCCAGCCTACTCTGCCTTGCGTCATCGGCCTCTGCCTGGGGGAACCATGCCATGTGCTGGCTCTCTGCCTTTGGAAGCCACCATGAAATAAAGATCTGCTGCAGCCTCCATGCAGAGAGCCTTCTCTCCTTTATCGTCACTGTGTTGCGGGGCTTCAGCCAGCCAGAGCATGCAAGGGGCAGCCTGGAAAGGCACGGGAAGCAGAACAGCCGCTCTCCCCGAGCAAGCCTCTCTGTGCTCTCTGAGAAGGCTGTGGCATGCCATACCACCGCAGGAACCTACACACCACAGCACTAAACTACTGGTTTGTGCAACTGCGCAGAAAACCACCAATTAAAGCATCTGAAAGGTTTATATAGTTTGAAGAGTAGCCCACAATAATATGCTGCCTCTCAAAAACATCCTTCAGAGTAAAATGGGATGAGCACTATGCAGGGAAAACATTAAGCATTTCTTTCCAGTCACACATTATTGCAGCCATGGGAACCAAAGATTCTGCATTATCAACTTTACAATGTGTTGATACTATCCTTTGAAAATCAGAACCACCATATTGTGATACTGCGTAACACTGCAGTATGTAAAAGCTAAAAAAGAAAAATATTTCTCGTGTTCGACGAGGGGAACTTGTTAGGTATCTCAATAGGTACTTTCATGCCTTATTAGCTTTCTGAAAAGCTAACTGCTGTAAGATACTAAAGCCACCCATAAGATTTAAAGGCAAAAAAAAAAATCAGTGGCTATTTTTGCCACCCAAAGAGCTTGTCTCAGATGCAAAGTATCAAAACTCTGCCATATTTAACGGCAGCAAAATGGATGTCAAAGTGACAGTAACTTCTGAAAAGCAGCTTTCCATTAGTTTGAAGAAATTTTATACCCTGATTTATTGTGGTCATCTAACTAAAAAACTGCTCCCATAAAAATAGCCAAAAAACTGAAGAGGTTGAGGACCTTTATATTAACATGCCACTTAATCCTGTTTCTTGTGCTCCCAACACAACTATGTCCCTAGCTGGTCATTAAGTTTAAAAACTTCTTCCAAGAAAATAAAACAGGAAAAAAATTCGTTCCCAGGAAAGGATAGCGGGCAAATACTAGGTCATCTACTGTATTACGGAACCAGTAGTGCCCAACATTAATCAGACTACATTCTAGATGCAGTCACAACAAAACCAGAACATTTGCACATCCACAATATTCTTGCAGTATTAAGATAATTTTAAAATAGTTGCTTTAGATCCATATAAATGGTACTTTATAGCTAAGAAGTTTTTTCATAAAGAGACAGCACAGTATAATAAAATTTTATATCACTCAGACTGATTTTAAGCTATCAGCCAACTGGGAACACAGTTTTGTTTACAGGAGAAAGCAAGTAGAGTTCAAACTTAGCTACCAGCATTCTAAGTCCAATTTTTTTTTTTTTTTAGAATAGCTCTATCTTAGGAGCGTAAGGCTTTCAACACTAGATCACCTGACCTAATATCCCATCTCCAGCAGTAGCAAACACCTAGGAAAGTATTAAACATACACCTGCTAGAGATTGTTGCTTACCCCTGAGTTTTCTGATGCCAATCTTCAGCAATAAGATTGGATGTATGTATCACAACTCGAAGACCTTCTTCATATAACAACAACATCATTTTCCTTTAAAAAAAGATATGTAACTCTTCATCTATTTCAAGTACAATGAGAGTAGGAGATAAATTAGCAATTCATTAAAAAGCCTCAAGGTAATTATTTTCAAAAATCTGTTCTCCATCATGCAAGCACTTATACTTCAATTCATGTGCATGCCAAACTCACATGGCAGTCATTAGACTATCCCCTTATATTTTATTCCAGAGTACATCTTAACATCTCATGCAAGTAATTACCCACAGCAAAATGAATGCTTGCAGAACACTTCCTATATTTGCACAGTTCTTCAGATAAACTTCTCTCTTTGCAGGTATTCAGAAAAAGAATTAAGGAACACTGAAAGGCCTTTACTTACAGCTGAATTTACTAAAACCTAGTTACTTCCTCTTAAACTGACTTTCACTTTAAAAGAAGGTATGTATGTAGCTAACCACAGATGGCAAAAAAGCTATTTATTCATAACTCTTAACTCAAGCTACAGCACAAAGGAATTTTAAAACTAGTAACTGAGATAAACATACATATCTGTATTTTTTGTAAAAAAACTGCTGAGATTTTCATAACAAAGTTTTCTTTAGCTGTATAAAGACAGGATATCCATGTGATCCCAAAAGATGAGATCTGAAACCCAAACTGAACCCAAAAGATCTTTGCTAAAACATAAGATTAAATCTGTTCTTATCTGTAGCTTTCTATCTATAAAATTCACTTTGTGACACTTCTATAAGAACCAATTCAAGTTTTTTCTTTGAGAAGACACCCAAATTGACTAATTTTCAGATCCTCCACAGGAACTGAAAAACATGATCAGTGAATCAGTGTTGTGTCTGCCCTGCCTATGACTGATCAAGTCTGCATTACAGTTTTGGTATTAAGGCACGAGTTAAGAGCCAGGACCTGCAGTCCACCTGTCTTAGACCAGTTCGACTTCAACTGTTTAACCTGCACATCTCATATCTACTCAATAGCTAATTTGTCTCATTAAGCTAGAACAATCCTGTCATCTCTAAATATAAGATGTTTATGAAAACTTTAAGACTCGACAATTTCTATGAAACCCAGTTTTGCTGCACACCTTTCTGCTTCATAGTGTTACTTACGTATGGTGAGTTCCAAATGCAATATCCAGTTTAGCCTACAAAATTCAAAAGTTGATCATTAAAAATTGCTATTGCGCATTGCTTCTTCATTTTGTTTCATTTCACTGCTCTCTAGTGGACAGATCACAAAATACATTACCTTCCTTCTCAATACTTCTAATGCATTCTCCACTTTCTACAAGCTAGACTTCAAATGGTAATGCAACTCTTGCTGGAACTGTTCCAGAATTTGTGCCTCTCTTACTAGCAGCATTTTCAGAAACAGTCAGCAGAAGGTAACGCAAGGCTCCTGCTGGACACCAAGCTGCACAGAAGCCAGCAGTGTGCCCTTGCACGAAAGATGACTAACAGGGTCCTGGCCTGCATTAGAAGGAGTGTTGCCAGCAGGTCAAGGGAGGTGATCCTTCCCCACTGTTGAACACCAGTGAGGCCACACCTGCAGTACTGGGACCATCAATTCCACAGGAAACTCAGGATTACTAGACTGCTTCAGAGAGAACAAAATTCCAAGATCATTCTAGTCCTAACAAAGAGCACAAAGTCCCCGTGATCATTAATATACTTCACCTGGCAAATTCTTGATACACTGGCAAGTTGCCATCCCCCAGGATGAAGCCAATGCCTTCATGACTTAGGGACAGCAAAACAATGAACATAACATCAGAGATAAAATGGCATGTGCCAGGAAGTGTGCTCACAGCAATTTTAACAGTATTACTGAGATTATTTGTATCAGCATTTTCTTGTGTAAAACATATTTGGAAAATAATAATTCTTTGATGAGATTTAAGATTGTAATGACACTAGGACTAAGTTCTGTGCTTTACACAAAAATAATGCTTCCTTTTCAGCCTCTGTAAGAACTTGAGTGTAACATGTTGGTGGAGAAGGTGAGCAGCTCTTCCATGAGCCCTGTGACATTTTTGTGGGCAGCCGCTCTGTACAAACTTTTGTAGGTGAAGCCTGCCATAATCACATCCAACCAGGATCATTGTTACCATGTTCCTATGGTCCTGGCACGGATATTCTTCAAAGTATAACAAAAAACTTCCCACATAAGGTGTGTCTTTTCATCAGTACCAAGACTGAGTCTAACAGATGGCTTAACTTCAACCAAAGGATGATACAAATGTTAATTACCTGACAAAAGCTAATATTCTCATAAGGCCGTGCTTGTGCCATTAGTTCAGCTTTGGATTCTCTCTTCTCACCGTGAACTATCAGCAATGGCTTCTTCCTTAAACAAAAGGAGATTACCATTAAAACATCAAGTGAATCAGCAACCAGTCTAAACCATTCTTTACGAAGCTATGACATCTGGCCCCTAAATCTGATAGCCTAGCAGAAAGATGGCACTGAAATCAATATGCCTTATTAACTAACTCTAAATAGCAGTAACTACAATAGAGCCACTACAGAAAAGACACTGGAAAATTTCAACGGAAAAACAAAGGAAAACAGGAAGTGTGTTGTAAAGCAGACACCAAAATAGAAACTCCTAATACAAGATCATGAAAGAAACTTGTCCCTATGGCTGGAAACAGACAAATGTAAGCTCTCAAAAGCACCAATATGCACAATGTGGATCTATGACAATTTAGTAATTATTATCTTACAGAGAATATAGGAAGATTGATAGGGAAAAGGAGATAGTTAGGTCTATTCTGGCAGTAATTTGGTGTTCACTTCCTAGAACTAAACTTCTGGTCCTGCCAATCAGATCTAATCCATAGGGAGATGTGTTCCCTCCCTGGGGTCCAGGTAAGAGACACCACCAAGAAAATTCTCAGCCTGGCTCAGCCCACTAATTATTATGGGTTTTTCAAGTGAGTACCAACAAAGTCCCAACAAGACGGCAGACGAGCAAAAGGGACCTCAGGGCCTTGGGAGAACTGGTCAAGACATCTGGAGCAGAAGTTGTGTTCTCTCCTGCCAGTTACAGGGAATGATGGAAGAAGATTGGGATAACTGCAACAAGTACAAGCAGCTGAAGACATAACCACAAGACAGGACTACGGGGCATCCCTTTGCACCCTCACTGGGACATTGGCACACTCAAACACTTCTATAAAGCACCTGTATACCATAGAACAGGAAACAAACAGGAGGAACTCAAGATCTGTGTGCAGTCACAGGGCTTTGATCTCACTGCAATTACAGAGCCACGGTGGGATAGCTCACACAACTGGAATATTGTCATGAAGGGCTACATGCTGTTTAGGAAAGACAGGAAGGTGCAGTAGTGGAGTTGCCCTCTACATGAGGCAACACTTGGAACATACCAATCAAGACATTATGAGTTAGGATAAAAGAGCAGATGAGTAAGGGTGACACTCTTGTGGGTGTTTGCTGCAGGCCATCTGATCAGGAGGACTAAGTGGATGAGGCCTTCTACAGGCAGCAGTACAAGCAGCCTCAGAGCCACAGGTCCTAGTTCTTGTGGGGGCCTAGCTACCCTGAAGTGCTGGAGAAGCAACACAGCAAAGTGTCAACAGTCCAGGAAGTTCCTCGGGAGCACTGATGACAGCTTTCTGACATATGTAGTGGAGGATCTCACAAGGAATAGTGTGCTGTTCAACCCAAAGTGGTCCCTTCCAGCCTCATCCACTCTGTGATTCTGTGAACCCTGGTTCTACTGCACTTCCACTAAAATGAAAAAAAAAAAGCAGCCCATTATATGCTCACTTCATCTCCAGGAGTCTGTAATTATCAGAAAGGAATTTCAAGCAAACAAGAACTGCTTTTATGACAATACCCACCAACTTACTATATCCTATCCATGAAATCATCCTGATCTTTTTCATACAGTTTTCTTGTGCCCTTCCTACATTCTCTCCTTTCTCTTGCACTATCTGGCTCTTGACTCAGTAAACTGTATGGCAAAAAGCTTCTTGTTCCATCTTTACAGGTCATCTACTGCCCTGTCATTGTGGCCCACAATGAGACCTCCTCAGTGTTAACTAATAAAAATCAGAAACCAGCTATCCTGAACTCTGATCATCTAATAGTCTTGAAAAGAGTCAAGAAATCAGAGAACTACAACTGTGGAATAAGAGTAGAAAGAAAACTAAGAGTCTATGCATATGCAATTAGTAACAATCATCTGCAACTGCAAACAAGTGTTTATCATTCACTTATAACAGGACCTTGTATGAACAGAAATTATCTGGAAATTGCATCATTTCACCTTTGTAAAATAAACATACCTGAATTCCTGTGGGTACTGTCTTACAAGCCATCCCACATCAATACAGTAGTTAAACTTGTATATAAGAAAAAGAAAACAGACTCGTTAAAAAGCAAAAAAATTTGCTACATCAGTGGACTACAGCAAAAATGCTTCCTATGTAAAGTCATCACACATTACTGCTTACATCATATACAGCATATTCTAAAAACAGGTGTATTTTTGACTTTCACATCTTTTCTTTCATTTCTCCAATTCAAGAATAAATTTAAGTTTCTTAAAAGTGTGCATTAGTGCTCGTAAAATTTACCATCCAGGAAAAAAAAAAGAATCACACACACATAATGTAAAAGCTTAAGTTCAAGGATCATCTCTTTGCCACCTGTTTATACCATGAATAATAGCAACAGCTTCTAGGCAATAACAAAGATATCATCCCTAGACTGCAAGGCGGTTTATCTTTAAAAAAAGATCATTTATATAAATATAAATACACACTTTTCATTTGCACATTCCTCAAAAACAGGAGAAAGTAGTCTTATAATTGCCTGAATTCTACAGCAGAATTTAGGATGATTTTTATAGTTCAATAAATTGTTCAACAGTTGAAAATATTTAGAATTCCCTCTGTACTTTAACAAGGTTCCCTGCTAATATCAGCTACGTGGCACAAACATGGATTATCAAGTTTAAGGTTAATAAAGTGAAACAAGCAAGTGAAATCAGTATGGCAAACAGGAAACTCACCTGGGCAGAAGATATGAGAGTTCCAAAAAGAGGAGACAAAATATCTATTAAAAATATTAAAGCATAAATAAATAAAAAAAGTTCAAGTAAACATTTTGCATCTCAAACAACTTGATAACTACCACAGCACAAGGGCCAGATTGTTCATAGACTTGGTGTCTATGAACAGAGGCATTCACAAGTTTACTGTTCCAAGTACTCAAGTCACTGACTCTCCGGTGAATCACTTAGGATCACTTGCTTATAAAAAGTATTAATCCTCTCAAAGCAAAAAAAAAAAGCTTCAAAAGCTGATTAGGAAAAAGTCCAACATCATATTGAGAAAGGGACATTAAACTACTCTCTCCCCTTTTGAGTGGGCTTGAAGAACTGTGGCAGGGTAGCAGCAATAAGGGCATAGTTAATGCTTATTTATCTGTTGCAGACTGATTGTAGGGTATGCGTATGCATAGTTCAATCATAGTGACACAGGAAACTAAGCCAACTGGGGATTTATAACCTCAACAACTGAAGCACAGCATCAACCTGAAAACATACCGGACAAGTAACTTCTAGGATGTGCAAAGTATTTAATACCTTAGCTCTACAGAAATCTGGTTTAGCAGGTTAAATAAACAAAAAATACTACCTGTCCACCAGCTCAACCAATCACCTAGCAGGACTCCAAGAGATGACAGGCCAAAAGCCACAAATTCACAAAGCATATAAAAACATACTGCAGTAAAGCAACTGAAGTCTCTGACACCAGCTGTGCTCATAGGCATGAGGTTGAGGAAAAGTTACAACCTAATTGTATAGGTCTTGAGTAATTTCTTCTCCCTCAAAGAACTACATTTTTTTTCTGCCTTATTTTATTGTATTTCTATACACAATTCTCTTATTAGTACTTTTTTCTGATTCTGTCTTGTGGCATGTAAGATTTTACTTCTAACTACAGGGAAGTTTACAGGTGCACAAAGCTCTTCCCCCTTACATCAAATGACAACTACAGAGCATTCCTGAAGCATCAGTATTGTACACCCAAGACTTCACTCCATCTTGACTGATGAACAGCTCTCTCCCAGCTGAATTGAAACGGACCCATGAATCCCAGACACAGAACTTCAGAAGTACTGCATCGAGTAATAGTGAATTACTAGGTGCAAACCACTCAGCAGCATGAAGGCAAGTGCAAACAACTACTCAGGGAGTAACGCACCCAAGAAAAGCACCCCTATAAGTGCCACGAAGACAAGCAGTTTTCCCCAGATTAGCTCACAAGGAAAGCAGCAATAAGAAGCAGCATGACTTGCCTTGATTAGAGCTCTGCAGCCTAACTCAAGTTACAACAAAGTATCAGCAAATAATGCTTTATACACTATACTTCTAAAAGAGAAAGGTCCAGATAATAGAACCAATTTCTACAAACCCGTACATTCAGAATATGAAACCTCAGTGACACCAAGAAATACATGCATTTAAAAATACCCACAGACTAAAAAAAAAGCATTCTCTTGCTTTCACCCAAAAGCCCACTTCCATAGAAGCCACTTGTTCACCTTTTATGTGCAGGGCTCCAGAATTACAGCTCTGTTCAATTCCACTGACTTTAGTAAGAAAAAACCTGAAAGGATTCCCTCCATTCACCAAATCCCAGATATCTTGGGCTTCACTGGGTGTTTCATTATACTCCTCTTCTTCCAGATTCTCTGAGAGTTTGTCATCTTTGCAAAGATTCAAAGGATGCTCTTTGGACGCATCAGATTTTTCTTCTTTCACTGTTTCTTTGTGGGTATGCTTTTGCTCATCTTCAGGTTCTTCATCACTACTAGAAAGACACCAACCTGAGCCTTCTTGGCTTGGTCTCTGTTTTACTGCTGGAGGTGCTTCTGTAGAAAGACTTTTATCAGTGAGCTTCAGGGGAGAAGCTTTTCTTTTGTGAGCAGCTTTCCTAGCTTCAGAGCACGGATATTGTGGTCCACTTGTTCTACCACATGCAGCATCCGGTAGTGAAGATGTACATGGTTTTTCACTGTCAGAATTTTCCTCGGCACTTTCATCACTGCTAGATACTGTCCATTTACCATGTGCACCTTCCTGAAGCATATTCCTTGCAACGAAAAAGCAAAACACCAAAGAGCAATTGTACGTTTTTCCTATGCTCAAGTGTGTCTCCCCTCCTAGCTCCCATTTGTTTATTACTAAGGAACTGTGCTTTGGTATTTGTCAGAATCACCAGGAAAATTTCATAGTGTACAAGGCTCCTTTCTGTGCCCGGGAAACAAAGAAACACGTGCAATGGGGGCAACCATCAAAGGGGAAGCAGCTCATGTGAAAACCTGCACATGGAAAATGGGCATGGATAGGGGCACCTATGGGAAAGCATTCCAAAAATCAGAGGTATGATTTCCACGATACAGGTATTTCCCTCTGGCTGAGCGATCCAGCGCGCTCTGCTGAACGGATTCAGGAGCACGGGGCCGAGCCGGGGCGGCGCTTCCTGGCAGCCGCGGCGGGAACACTCCGGGACCGCGGCCTCCCTCCGTCACCCCCATGTCCCCCCCGCCGCGCCTCCCCCTAAACCGCGGCGGCAGAACCCAGCCACCGCCGCGTTCACCGCCGCCAAGGGCCGTGGGGCCGCGACCGCGGCTCCCGCCGCCGCCCCACNCGCCGCGCTCCGCGGCCACCACCACTCACTCACTCACTCACGGACTGACTCGCAGCCGGTCCGGCGCCGCGGCAGCGCCCGCGATGCGGAGCGAGAGCAGGCCCAGGCCCGCCCTACTCCCGCGCGGCCCCGCCCCTCCTCCCGAGCCGGTGGCGCGCGGCTGCCGTGAGGCGGTCAGGCGGCTGCAGGGGCTGCAGCGGCAAAGGAGGCACGTCTCAGCGGAATTTTTCTAACGAGCCTTTACCTGACCTTAATATTAGTTATGGGCAGGTGTGGTATTTGCATAATGGCTCGTTCGGCGCGGTGCTAATTACTGTGTGTGAAGTGCCCCGCTAATGAGATAACTGCGTTAGGACGTCGGGAAGGAGGGGGAGGAAAGCAGGTGTAAAATTAATCAAAGGAGGAGCGCGGCCCGCATCAAAGCGCACTTTGGCTTCTGCAGTGAGCTGAGTGCTTGGTTCTCGTTACTCTTAATTTATTGTAAGCTTCTGGCTGCAGTTAACAAGTTCTATAAGCGCCAGCACGCAATAAAATCGGCAGGCTACTCTAGGAAAAGCATTACTGAAAATTCAGCTGCTTTGTGTGATTTTCTTAGTGCTTGTCCGCAGAGTTGTGTATAATGCTTTTTCCTGAAACGCTCTGTGGATATACCTTTTGCTACTCTAAGATATAATACTGCGTTATCAACCCTTGCTGAAGGTCTTCTGCGGGAAATGCTCTTAGAAAGGTTGGATGGTTTTGTATGTTATGTGCATAGTCTCTAAGTATAGGCTCTGGAAACACTTGTTTTCTAGAAGTACTTCAGAAAATTTGATGGTTTCTGACTACACTGGCATTGCACTCTCTCCTCGTAGTTCCTGTCACTGTAGTGACTTGACTGAGAATTAAAGCTACTTGGTGTTTTGCAAGAAAAAATTTAAGATCTTGTAGAAGCAAATTTAATGCGATTTGTTTCCTAGAAATCTGTACTATGTATTCTATGTTTGCAAAAAGCTTTTTCATCATGTGCACATGAAATGTAGAAGTATGAAAAATTTTACTTTAACCTAAAAGTCCCAAACTGAATGGACTCGGCCCATTTTCAGTTTTACTGGAACAGAGTAGATTAATAGAGTTTATTCAACAAGTGCCTATTTTATGTTTCCTGTAACAGTTATGCAAAGTAAAAAATCCTAGGTTAGGTTTATTGGTTTTTAATGCAAATCTCTTTCTGTATGTTTTTGAAGCGTACAATGAAGATTAAATAAACAGCAAAAGGCTATTTAAGCAGAGAAGACTCTACAGTTGGTCTAGTAATTTTTTTTTGCTAGAAACCCTCAAAGGTACATACTTTTTCATTTATGTTCTGAAGATCCAGCTTATAGATGTCTCACTATTGAGAACACTGTGTACTGACTGGTGTACACTAATTGGGTTGGATTGCTGTAGGTGTGGTAAACAGAAATACCTACAGATCCTAAAAGTAATTTTCTAATCTGCACGTATTTATTTCAAAAGGGAATAATCAAACCCCTGCCTTTTCTGCTGAAGACTGTGATGAGCAGGAGGATGTATTGTATTTCATGTGTGTACAAGACATGTGAAGTACATGACTTACTGAGCTTGTTACTGGTTTTTATTAGTGGTACATTCAGTTTCTTTATTTCAGTGGTTTCAGTAAACCTGAGACTGCTGCATGTCCCAATAATAAACATATATTCTCAAAAATATATCTGGTTTTAGTTTCAAGTAATAGTTGGACATTTTTAGTCATGACTTCTCAGATGTAAATCTACAGCTCTACAAAAATCTTAAGAACAGAAAGATTAATTGAGAGAAATAATGTGTTGGCATACTCAGAGGAAAATACAGGATAAATTGTATAGCTTGATGTAGTTTTGCAGGTCATATTTTTACTCAAGTAAGTACAAGTGAATTAAAAAAGCATATGAAGAACACAAAAGATTTTAGAATAAACACAATGTCTGTGAGTCTTTCTCATGGCATGTCAATAAATGAGACCAATCTACTATAACATATATTATATATATAAAGTATAGAAGTGATGAATCATCTTTCTTTTCCAGCTTGAGCAATCTTCTTCCCCAAGGACCACTTGGGATTAATTATTATTATTATGTTTTTAATTGAATACATATTTTACAAAAGTTGTCTTGACAAGGTCATAAACAAAATTGTGTCTATGATAATTTAGAGTAAAACCCACAAAAATATTTTAGTAAACTATGAAAGCAGTGATTTCTGATACATTTCAGCTGTGGGTAAACATTTTCTCGATGAACTATGGCCACATCTAAAAATGCTTAAGGCTTCTAACATGAGCCTTAACTGCTGAATTATGAATCTGAAAATGCTCAGCTTCTTCCTTATCTATCTTCTTCTAACTATTTTTACTGTACAAAAATTTAGTGTTCTGTCAAATTCCCTGGATGTTTCTTCCAGCAGTACTCAAAACATGCTTAAGGCATTTAAACAAGAGCAGGTTCTGTGCATGAGTCACTGATGGCATCTCCTTGGAAAGAGAATAGAAGTAGAGGACTCCTGGGAAAACAGGAGATGCAGATTTAGTTATTTCTTCCTGAAAATGTGCCAAGTCACACCTGCTGTGGCTTTAGGCACTACCATGACCACCTGTTAGACCATTTTGTCTGTGCAGCTGCACAAAAATTAATTAAGAAACCTTTGTTCTAGGGCTGATTCTGTCATTTAGTGGTTTTGCTAGCTCCTTAAGTGGGCCCAATTCCAGCAACTGTTGCCCTTTACCTGATTACTGCTCATTATGGAGATCCCTAAAAGGTCCCTGAGGAGACAGATACTTTTTTTTGGTGGCTTTTGCTAGCACGCATTAGGTAAGCTTTGTGGCACAGCCACATGTTTTGCTTTTGCTGATGACTAGGTGCTGTGTGTGTTCCTTTCAACATGTGTGTGGTTTTTAATTTAGTTCTGAGAAACACAACTTTCTCTGTGCACCAGAGACAAACCAAACGCAGATGTTGCAATTCTAAGAGTTGATTGTTAGGATCCAGTTATTGAGCATACTATTGTGTATATTCATTGAAAATTCTCAGAATCCTAGGCTATAGGAACAGCCCTTGTGTTTTTTTGGAAACTACTAAGAACAGGCCTGGCAAGGAGAGTCCTTTCAATTGCTTTTGCAAGACATGGAGAATAGTCTGCATACATTACTTCTTAAGGTGAAATTGTTTCTTCAACTGCACTACATACTAACATAGTTTTTTCAGTAGAAATGGAAATTGCTTAGCATCATCAATTGCAATCAAGCAACTGAATTTTCAGTAAATTGTTGCTGCATATTTTTTTGGTCATGTTTGCATTTATTCTATAAATTAAAAGTAATACTAACTTTACCCACTAGATGTCATGAATGAACTCTTCACTGGGAAAGGAGAACCCTGAGAATTTGAATCACATTTCTACTCCACTTGATTTTTCAAAATAATTTGTTATAACAATGCTCTGTTATTTGTAAAATATTATTTTAGTGTGGTTATTCATATAAATTTTGAACTTTCCTGAACGTTAATGTTTAAAATAAAGCCTTCTGAGGCAAATAATTGGGAAAAATGAAAACAGAGATTAACCTCATTGTTGAACTGATACTGTATGTATATTTGCATATAAATAATGTCATTTCTGGAAACTAGCAAAGTTGTAGGAATCATGTCTACGTGCCTTTTTTTTTCTTTCCCTGGCAGTTTGGTTCAGTGATCCTCTTTTCCCCAAAATTATTTGAAGTGATCTAAAATGCCCTTATATGTCAGCAACCATTCAGCTAACTAGCTGCTAGCATTTAATGTTTCAAATGAAAAGGGGACTGCAGGAATTGTGGTCATGAAAACATGTCATTTCCCAAGCTGAAGTTTCCTTCCTGGTACTGTTACATTTACATCTAACTAAAAGCACACTCTGCACCGTTCCTGGGAGTCCAGGCCCCCAGTGTCCAGTGTCTTCCTTGACCCAAAGCTGTACCTTCACAGGAGAACACCAGTAGGTTGGCAGCTGCTGCTGAACAAGATGCCAACAGCAGGACACCGTGGCTTCCAGAGTAGAGGAGGGCAGTCTGAGCTCAAGGCTGCTTCCAGCTGCTCTTCTGGCATATCTTATCAAAGCTTTCTATAAAAGACTCCCTAGTCTGACATAGTCATAGGGAAAGTGCTGCAGGCCAGGTGGAACTTACAGCTTCAGCTTAATTGGTCTCAGCATGTTTGACTTGTGCTTTCTCCAGAGTGGAGTTAGGTTGCTCTGGAATCTGCTTACATGTGGTCTCCTCTTAGGTGGTTGTTTCAGTGCTGCAACTATGTGCAGTCTTGTACTCTGATACCACAGATGTAAGAGTTTAGACTCATAAACACTCAGTCATGTCAAAAAACTATATAAATATAGCTCAAAGTGGAGCTTTCTGCTTTATTTGGCTATATACTCCCTCTCTGTTCCTTATGTTGTTCAAAGATGTTTTGCACAGATCTCTTGGTCACCTCCTAAATCAGTTCTGAAAAATCTTTTTTTAATTGTTTTCATCATGTAATTTAGCTTATTGCTTTTGTATTACTAATGAATCTTGGTAACACACTAATATTAGTGAATCTTGGAAATTTGCTAATCAACGTGTGTCACTCCAGTGTTCCTATCTGATAAAGTTGTGAGGTAAGAACCTATTGAAAGACACTAAAGGAATTATATAGTACATAAAATAAGATGGGTTTCATAAAAGCTGTAGAAGAATGATGCAAACATTTTTTACATTTCCTCATTTTTTTGTGCTCTTTTTATTGAAGTTTTTATTTTAGACAGATTTACCAAATTAATTTTGATCCAGCTAGTCTTCAATAAATATGGTTTCCAATCAGAATATTAAAACAGAAATTTCTTTCATTGTTTAGAGGAAATAACAGATGTGGGTGTTGATGCTCCAGAAGTTAGATTTGAATATTACAGTTCCTTTGTGTAGAAAGAACTCAAATTTGTATAAAGTTAAGCATATTTGTTTAAACATACTGAGTTTGAGATTTGGATATTGATTAGGACTCTATTAGGACTACATATATACTTCTTTTTTGGATAAAAATGTGGTTTTATTTTAATTAGAATAAAATATTTTCTTACTTAAATGCCATAGATGCTACTGTTGTATAATATGTATGAATCACCAAGCTGGTGAAGGGTCTGGAGAGCCAGTCATACGAGGAACACCTGAGGGAACTGAGGTTGTTTAGCCTGGAGAAGAGGAAGCTCAGGAAAGACCTTATCACTCTCTGCAGCCACCTGAAAGGAGGTTGTAGCCAGGTGAGGATCAGTCTCTTCTCCTAACAACAAGCAAGAGTCCAAGAGGAAATGGCCTCAAGTTGCACCAGTGGAGGTTTAGATTGGATATTAGGAAAAATTCCTTCACTGAAAGGTCTGCCAAGCATTGAAACAGGCTGCCTAGGGAAGTGGTGATGATTCTGGAGGTATTTAACATACATGTAGATGTGATACTTAGGGACATGGTTTAGTGGTGAACATGGCAGTGCTGGGTTAACAGTTGGACTAAATGATATTAAGGATCTTTTCCAACCTAAATGATGCTTTGATTCTATAAATGAGCTGATCATGGCTATTAAAGAGATTTCATTTCATTTTGTAATACTTTTAGTGTTTCTATGTTACATTTAGCTTGAACTTATTCTTGCCATTCAAAGTGGCATTTCTTAATAGCAACATTATATTGATTAATGACAGAAAAGTATTTAGTAATTTTTAGTGTTCAAGTTGGTAAGTGATGAAAATTTCTATGAGATTTTTGATAATGATACACTATTAACTTGAGAAAATACTGGAGTCATACACCATAATTCGATAAATAAGCTTCTCATTTATATAGTCCTGCTTGGGTTTTTTTGTCCTTGACCTTACCAATTACACCCAAACTTCTGTTTGTGGGGTCATGTGGCAAGTCTTATTGGATAAATTATTCATATAAAAAACGAAGTGGCAGAAAATGGAGGTTGCTTTCATCGATAAATTCCCTCTTCCCTTTTGCCACATGGCTCCACAGGTATTTATATCAATATATTTGAAAGGCATTATGGAAGCTGATTCTGTTTATTCTAGTGTTGGTGCTAGAACACATGCTCGTTAAGCCACACCCTTACTTGTAAATCTTTAATTTAGGCAACAAATACAAAATAAAGATTTTTTGGTTTGGTTTTTTTTCCAAGAGAAAAACCACGTGAATGTCTGAACCAGAAATATTGAACTAAGATACAAAGATAGATTATGGATTTGTTAATACCTAATGGCTTTTATAATTTTTAAGATGTCCTTATTGTGTGTTGACAGAGCTCTGCAGCCTGTTCTAGTAGCGCGTGAGTCGGCAGCTCTCAAGATCAATGAATAGGCGGGACTCTATTATAGGAGTCATTCTATAAAAGGAAAATTGTATACTATAATTTTCTGGGCTCTTATGTTACTCTGAAAGAGAAGGAATAAATGGATGGAAAGCTTATACTGCTTTTTATCGTTTCACTTCCATAGTTATCCAATTGAATGGAAAGCTGCTCATGCAGGCAAGTTCAGCATGTTTAGGCAACCTCTGTTATTACAGAAATGGTGCATGTACAGAACCTAGCAGTTGAAAGCAGCAAGACTGTGTAATCCTGGAAACTGAGACGGTAATAGTTCTTAATATATGATTTTCCAAGTAGAAATAAGCAAAGAGGCACTGGAAATCTGTACACTTGTACACAGATTTGAACTGAGACAGCAGGTGGAGCTGAAGGAGTTGTGCTTTTGAACCACTGCAGAAAGACGAGGATATGAATGAATCAAAAGAAAAAGAAGTGCAGAGCTTTTGTTACGTTATTAGATAAAGGAAAAATTCCTGTAGGATACAGTCATGTTGCCTTCTCAAGAAAACAAATTTGTTTAAAAGGAACATAAGTCATGTATCAGAAATGATGGAATTGAGTATTGATCTGTGTTTAAATATATGGCTAAAGTGGGATCCCTTTTCCAAAAAAACACGCATCTGCAGAATTTTATCATTTTTGCGTGTTTTATGAAGAGGCCTCAACTTTTGGGGGTCAGATTTTTGTTTCTTAATTTTTGTTTTACTTTGGTTTTAGAACAAATGGTCCATTAAGAGCTTAAAAACAAGATTTACATTTTAATTTCTTTCATTTTCTGTTCATTAGAAAGGTGAGATAAATGTACAAGTAGACTTTCATGTAGCGTACAGAAGGAATAACCAATTCAGTTTACGCTTAATTTTATTATGAGTTTCACAGGAATCTATAGCTGAGGTTATATATTATTTCAGACTTTGCTTCTGGGAATGATGCCAGATAGATTGTTTATGCAGCATGGATCTTTATCCATGGCATGCAAATGCTATTGGCTTAGAAAAGTCCAGGTTTCTCTGCAGTATAAAGAAACATGAGATGGCAGGTAACAAGAAAAAAGTAGAGGTAAACAGAAGCATTATACTCAAGTACAGAAAATATGTGAGAAAAATTCAGCTATATTGAAGTGTTTTAATGATTATGCTCTGGTTTGAAGGTTATTGTTTCAGTTTTATTTTTATTTATATAATTAAAACTATTCATAATCGGTAGACCTTAGTCATACATATTTTTAAGGAGAAAAATGAAAGCGGCTGGGGTTTTTTTGCAGGGAGATTTATTTATATTTTACATTTTTCTAGGTCCATTATTTGAAAAAGTTTTAATTCTCATGAGTGCAAAGAAGGTTGCACAATTAAACAGTAATGAAACAAGTAAATATTTACAGCTCTTGATACGCAATGTAAGGATTTTTTCTTCTTAATATTTGGAATATTAATTTAATTCTGAAACAATTAAGCAAAACAGAACATGTGAAGGAAATAAAAAGATGAGATGTCCTGGATCAGCAAAGTTAAATAAAGCAGTACTAGACTAATAAAAGTGGTGATGTTGTTATTATAAATGAAGTCAGAGTCAGTGGACTGCGGCGTTCTAGACTGTAGCTCTGTCTGCAGTAGTAGGAGCTCCTCCAGCTGTTAAAGGAAATCTCTGGCCATTCACCCCACCTATTTGCTGTTACTGCCTCGTATTATGTCTCTATGACTCATATTTCTCCACTCATTTATGCCACAGGTTTTACCAGTTTCCTGGGTTGTGGCTATAGATCTTTTTTAATTCTCACAACAGACCAAGGAAAGGAAACCAAAGTAAAAAGGTTTTTTTTTCTCATTCTTGCTGGGAAGGAGATGTGGAGATTGTTTCTCATTCATGTTAAACAGCAGAGGATGTCCCATCACCAAACTGAAAAAAAGGAAAACTTTATCAGGAACCTCTGAGCTGATGGAATTTCAGATCCTCTGCCTTTTTCTTCCTGATCTCAGATAGGACTATGGTCCTTGAAAAGCAGGAAAGTGAAACATATGGCAGATCAGATGTTGGGATGATCTGATAAGCATGCATTCAGCTTTTTGCCATGAACTAAAAGTAGCTTTTGAAGTGTTATTTTTAGTGAGTTATTTCAAAGGACTTAACTGTTTCAAGCACTGTGCTTTTGTTTGTCTTGCTGCCTGCTGCACACAGTCTACAGTAGCCCTGTTTGAAATGCTTTTTTTTCCAGATGGATCTGGAAGTGAATTGATAACATAAGTGATTGATCAGCTGATACTGCTCTGATATAATGCATTCAGCAGGGTTAAATTAAACTAATAATTTGAATAAGTGGATTGTAACATTTATGAAAAAAATTTAAAACAAAATGTTTAAAGTACCTAAGTTGTCAATTAAAAGGGTAGATTTGAAAAGTAATTTTGCATATCTTATACTCTATATTTTCAAAGCTTTGCAAATTTGAAATTTTCAATTTGTTTGTTCAATTTTTCAAAATATCTACTTTTAAAATGAAAAATGAGAGAGTCATAGATGTTGTAGGCACATTACTTTTGAACAGAGTTCACAGTGGCAAAAAGGAATAGTCAGTATAAAATCTTTTTTAGACTGTTCATCTTTATATTGTAGCCTTTCTAAAACATTTTGCTAATGCAGTAACTTAGAGTGTATCATTATTTCAGAACTGGGAATTGATTAGCTTACATGCAAACATTGTATTAAGTAGTTTTAAAAAACACCGTAATTTACATTATTTTTCTCTTGCCTAATCTTGATCTAAAAGATAGAGGATTTTTGGCTTTTGAAGACTTCAAGAGAGCCTTCAATTCTGTTTCTCCTAATTTATCTGAAAAATTGTGTTTGAAGCTGTCAGGTACGATTAACAAATTGATCCATGTTCCTGGATAGCAGCCTTTTTGTTGTTTCAGTTAATTGAAATTATTAGATTCTATCATGCAGCTGAAGATGAAAGCTTCAGCACCATCACTGTTTCAGTGCCTTTATTAATAAAGATTCTACAAAAATTAATGTGTAAATAATGTAATAATTAATATAAATTTTATAAATAGGATTTATAAAAATAAAAAATAAATAATAAATATTAACAGGTAAAAAAGGTAATTTGTTGCCTGTACTGTTTCTTAAGAAGATTAAAACTATTTGCTTTTACATTTTCCTCCTCTAATCAGGAAATCCATGTTCAAGAGCTGTCTTGAAAAAATTTAGTTGAACGGTAGTGCATATGGCAAGGTAGTAGTGGCGAGATTCCTTGCAAGGTGAGATTGGCTCAGAAGTGTGGATGTTGAGCTATTTAGGGAAACAGAGCTAAGACTTTTGTCCTAAATTGATCTGTACAATTGGATTAAGACTGTATGAAAAGAAAGCCGTAAGAAATATTTTGGACACAGATATTTGTCAGAAGCTACATGTATTTGTGACACAGAATCTGGATTACAATAGATTCCTGTAAGAAACAAAGCATATATCTTTTCATATTTGTGTATATGTTTCTTGTTCTTCCCTCTTTTTACCACAGACATCAAAATTAAATTTTGGAACTGAACATAATTTTAAAATATTTCTTTTTTGTTAAGTAAAATAATGTACAATACATATAAGATCTTTAGAATTTTTAAATGTGACGATTAATTAAATGTGAGTTCTAAAATTGTGTGTATATTAGCAATTAATACAGCACACAGGGATCAGGTCTGTAGAGCAAGAAGTTTATGATGGGGACCCAATATCTGTTTTGAGGGGGTTACTTGGCCTAATTCTAGTCTAGTCAACAGACTGAATGATCTCTAGAAGTTGGAGTCCTTTGGGTGCATGCCGGGAGCATATCCTTCAGTTTAATTCCATCTGGAAGAAATGCAGTTTGTGTACTGTGAGCACTGTGATGTTCCCCATAGTATAGTCAGAGATGAAGACTGGGAAATTCAACTCAAAAAAGTATTCCAAGTCTAGAGTAAAAGATACATAAATATTGAGATGGGGGGGGAAGCTTAATTCGTATATTTCAGAGGTCTGTGATAATGTTAAATGAAAAGGGATTTTTTTGTTTATATATAAAATTTTCTCTTTGGTGGAAATGCTGTCTTCAAACCTTGTCAACTACTGGTTCCTTTAATTTGGAATGCGTTATTGCGTGCATTATTTTCTTATACTTTAAACTAAGTAAAATGTTGCAGTATAAGCAAAGTCTGTGGCTAGTGTCACAAAGGCAGGAACGGAAGGGAAGTAGGAAAAAGGTTCAAGGCACATTCGTAATACTTAGCTTCTCTACTTACCATACGGAGCAGGGAATTTTCTGCTATGGAGTGTAATTCTCAACATATTTTGAGACGTAAAATTGAAAACAAGTGTATTCAAGCTGTGCAGAACACAAGGAAGGAATAATACCAGTAACTGATTTGCATGAAGAATGAAGGGCCCCACCAGAATCATTTAGCTTTCAGAGAAAGTAGACTTGATTTGTAGGTATGCAAAATGCTCATAAGGGCATCCATACATGTTGAACTAATTTTAACAAACTTGAGGCTTGAAAATAGAATTCTTATATTTATCATTCTTATATATGCATTATTAATATAAAAATAACCTTAAGATGTGCAATATAATATAGCAAGAAGGAATAACGGATTATTCTGGATTATTCTTCTAACCTACCTGTAAACAGCTTTTATGCTCAAAATCTTTGTATGGCTACAAAGGAGACCCACCTGATACTTAAAAGCCAATATTCATCTTTACTATATACTAAAGTCTTAGCAATCTAATAAAAGAATTCTTTTTAGTACAGATTTAATAATTGGAAAAAAAAGAAAACAAAAAAAATACGATGCAGCAAAATGTCTCAATGCAGTTAATTATGTTATGCACCTCCTAATGTGTACCCCTTTCTCTGTAGTTACTCTCAATCTCCCTCTGTCCCTCTCAGTCCTGAGGCTGATAGGTTCAGGGCAGGCATGGTAGAGTGAATTACCATTATCCTGACTTCTTCACCAGAAGGAGTATAGTATTCATGCTTTCTTCTCTCTCTAGCATCTATTTTGGGTCATTTGAATATATTTGCCCAACCAGTTTACACCTTCTTCTTTCTTCTTAGGTCTGCAAGCCCACATTGCATCCTAATTTACTATATATGGCACATATATATTTCAGATATTTGTTCTTTGCTCTGTCACCTATAAAAATACTTTTGTCCAGCTCCTGTGTCTTCATGTCCTTAACTGACCATTAGTGAGTTTTTAGTCTTGGTCCCCCAGTGTTAGCCTGTGCCCTGTATCTTAACATCCCATGCCTTTTCTACTCCATGCCATGTCTTGACATCTGCTGTCATGCCAGGCCTGTATTTCTCTACATAAATATATCATTTTACATAGAAGAAATTCCTGTTACTACTATCTGTGTAAAGCTATGTTTATCCTGTATAAAGTTAAGGAGAATGAATTAGACATAGCCACCTGGTCCCTGAAAGAACTGTTACAACAGTTAAAGCAAGTAGAATCTCCAGGGAGGTCAAACAAGTTCAGAAAAAGCCTGATAAGCCTCAGTCCTCACTACAGAGTTTGTGGCCTGTTATTAGCAGGCTGTGCTGAATTTACTGAAATCTCTTGAGGACCATATGTAATGTCATCTCATACTGATAAAATAATATTTAATGTAGATGTTCTTTCTCCTCAGGGGTTGTTTTCTGACAAATGTCAGTATTATACTGCTCATAGCTGTTGCTAAAGTTTGGAGAATGTGGACAAGTTTTCAGTTTATGTTTGATTGTATTAACTGACTGTAACCTTGCCTGAACACTAGAGTAGCATTTATTGTTTCTGATCTAATTTTGCAGTCATATTGAACAAAATGATCAAGAGTTCGTTATGCACCTGGTGTGCATCTAATTAGAATGCCATTGTATCATAAAAACTCAGCATTCTTGATACAGGAGTAACAGAAGTGCATGCTAAGGTAAGTGGTGTGATGATACGTTCTTTCATGGTGGGGTTCTCTGTAATGGGTAGCACACAGAAGAATTGCTTTTTACTAGTGCCGCTGATCTTCATGTAGCTACGTGTATATGAAGTGTGTCAAGTCCTTTGCAACAATAATTTGTGATAAATGGCCGTCTGTAAGTGAATATGTTGTCTTTTAAAGTGGCATTCAAATTCTTAAAAAACCATTTTAACAAACTATTTTCCTTTTTTGTTACGAATATGAATGTCATATTTGAATTACACAATATTATTAATTACAGATGCTGAAAAAGTATTTGTTCTAGCTGTAACATTTGCTCAGAAAAATAGTTTATTTGTATGCTAAAACCTGAGAGCATGGTAATGGAAATAGTGACAGAAGTAAGCTGAAAAACCAACCGCATGTGAACGTGGATGAACCTATAAATGATGAAAAATGTCTTACAAACCAAAAGTGGACAGAAAAGTCTCATACAGTTTTTAAAGGTGGAAAGCATAACTCAGATCTTAAGGAAGAAAAGCAGGCATTCATGGTCTGCTTTTTGTGCTACTGTGCCTTTAGATTGATAGTATCACACAGTAGAGGTATATTAGTACTTTTGTATGTATTGGTACTTTCCATACAAAAAATGACCTAATTGTCTCATATTTCTTTTATGTAATTATCTAGTAATGAGAAAATAACCTGTTTTTCAGAGCCACCCCATGGAAGAAATCTTATGCTCTTTTATGCAAGTTTGATTTATAGACATGTACTGCAGAGCACAGTGAATATGAGACATTCATCTTCCTATGGCTAGTTGCTATGGAAACATAGTACACAGTACAATGTCATTCCAGCTCTGGTGATGCCTGCAGTAGTTTATCCCTTTGTTGTTCTTGTTCCTTAAGCTACTGTCTTGCAGCCTTTCATATTATCACACTTTATCACCTATACAAGTCTTTTTCCTTATCTCTTGAGGACCATATCTAATAGAAAAGATCCATTTTTTGTCTACCTGTGCACATCAGTGTAATTTTTTTTCAATCATGGGTTAAAAGCTTGTCCCATGCCCACAAATAATATACCATTGCACTAATGTTGGTAAAAGAAGATGCAAACCAGACTGCACATCAGAATGTAAAGGACCTGTCTCAGCATCTTTATTTACCATTTCCTGTCAGGGACTAGAGTTAAAAATGATTTTCTCTAACCAGTATCCCACCCAAGGAAGACAGAAAGGAAAATTAATCAGACTCTCCTACCTGTCCTTAGCTGGTATTTATGAAGTGGATGAAAGTCCAACAGCTGTCTTAAAATACCCACTCTGTTTCACCCTTGTGAGGGAGGAAGTGGGGAAGTAAAAGGAGATCCTCATAATTTATCTAAAAAAATACTAGGGGTGTTATGGGGAACAAGAGTCAAATTGGATGTTTTTTATATTGAGAGGCTGTACCCTAACACAAGTTCTTTTCAAGGCAGTACCTGTTTCGTAATTCATTGCACAGGGAACCGACACATTAATTAAGGGTGCGTGTGTCCCGGGCTCTGCGTAAGTGAGGTGATACTTTGCAAGAAAATGTTACAAGTTAACACCTAAAGATAGATATATCTTTTGGGTAGTAGTAGTACTAATCAGTTTTGTTTTGCTTTTCCTATCTCTAACTCTGTTGCCAATTCTGTCATCCAATTACTTAACAACATACTTTGCTATTTGTGGTGGGTTGACCCCAGCCAGTGACTCACTGACTGCCCCCACAATGGGGCGGGGGAGAGAATCAGAAGAGCAAGGGCAAGAAAACTCGTGGGTTGCGATGAGGACACTTTTAACAAGTGAAGCAAAGCTGCGCATGCAAGCAAAGCAGAATACAGAATTTATTCACTGCTTCTCATCAGCAGGCAGATGTTTAGCTGCTTCTTGGAAAGCAGCACAGCAAATGGTTACTTGGGAAGATAAACTCCATAACCACAAACTTCCCTTCCTTCCTTGTCCGTTCCCCAGACTTTTATTGCTAAGTATAATGTCAAAGAGTCATAGAATGGTTTAGGATGGAAGGGACCTTTAAGGATCATCTAGTCCAACTCCCCTGCCATGGGCAGGGACACCTTCCGCTAGACTAGGTTGATCAGAGCCTTCAGCATTTCCAGATGTGGGACATCCACAACTTCTCTGAGCAACCTGTTCCAGTGTCTCACAACCCTCACTGTAAAAATTCTTCCTTGCAGCAGATCTAAATCTACCCTCTTTTATTTTAAAACTATCGCCCCTATCCTGTCACTACAGGCCTTGGTGAAAATGTCTGTATTGTAAGCCCCCTTTATATATTGCAGGGCTGCAAAATGATCTCCCTGGAGCCTTCTCTGGGCTGAATGGCCCCAACTCTCTCGGCCTTTTTTTTTAATTGCAACAATAGTGATACTTTAAGTCACTTTACGGCCTGAGCAATGAATTTCATATGCTAGGGAATATCCCTTGGGTCAGTTTGAGTAAGCTCTCCCAGCCGTGTTCCTACCCACCTCCAGCCTACTCACTAGGAGAACAGAGTGAGAGAAATAAAACCTGGAGGATGTGCAAGCAACTGCTCAGCAGTAGCCAAAACACCTGTATGTTATCAATACTGTTCTAGTCACAGATCCAAAAGACAGAACCACTTATGTTACTGTGAAGAAAATTCAGTCCATTCCAGCCAGGCCTGCACATGACTGTAAATTCAAATTATTCATTAGTTCTACCATTTTTCTAGTCAAAAACATCACTAGCTAAATCCTGCAGGAACTGGGCCTACTGTTCCTATAGAGCAGCAAGCCATTATAAATCTGTGTCACACCCAGTGAAAGCATGAATCTCTTGCTGTAGATAAATCTGACACCAAATCATCCTAACAAAAATTTTAAATAGGATTTTTAGTGGTTATAACCCAAGTCTATCTATTATCCCAGTCCTACAGAAAATTCATTAAAAAATCTGAATGTTTTTGCTTATCACTTTTTCTGAAGAAGATTTTGCATAAGCACAGGTATGTATTTTTTTAGGTTTGAAAGCAAAACCTAGCATGCGAGTGTTGTACAATGTGCGACAGACATTTTTATTCCTTCTAAATAGTTCAACATACGTTTTTCTAATTTGGGCAAAATTACTACATGAAATAAATATTTCAATATTTTAAGTTATTAATTTAAATTTAGTTCATATTTAAATTAAAAAATTGTGCTTTTTCTATTTGTGAGGCTAGGTCCAAACAAGTACTTAAAATTACGTTAGGAAATTTAAATAAGTCACAGGTTCCTACCTCTTAGTTATCACTCCTGCCTTTCACACTGACCTTCTTTCATTGGTCCTTGAGGTTCAGAGTAAATTGTTTTAGCAGAAACCATTCTTATTTAACATGAATCCTTTTTATTTTGTATCGCTGCAAGTAGGGATATGCATGTGGTCAGTTGCCATAATATATTCATGGTAATACAACTTATTAAAATATGTTAATGCCATCATAAGTGCTTAGCTGGTCATATCCTCAGGATTCTACTTTCAACCTATTTTCTTTCAGATGTGATAAAACTGTGACATATAATAAAACTATTAGAATGTGGCAGCTATAAAATAGACATCAAAGATTAATTTTTTTTTATTATGATTAACATCTGTGGAAATAGCAGCACACCTGCCAACATGCCTCAAATGTGAATCAGTTCTTTTAGCAATAGCTTATATTTGTTCAGTTTGGTGATGTCTTTACAGGGACTACCCACACAGATGTTGATGATTTTTTAATTGAATTGGATGATAGAAACTGGAAAAAAGACTGACCCAACCAAACTCATTTCAAATAAACTATTAAACAGCCATTAGATGACAACAATTCATGTTCATTTTCATCCAAAGCTGAACCTTTACCCCGAAGGGAAAATTATTACTTAAGCTCTTTCAGAGCATACATTTCATTAAAAGCAGAGTTTTCTCCAGAATTAAGAACAAATGGTTTATTTTCAAAATAAACAGCATCTTCTATTTGAAGTGCAATTTGTGATGTATGCTGATAGACTGAAAACCTGATCTGTTTGGATTTGTTTTACTTTAATCAATAGAATAGAATAGAGTATTTCAGTTGAAAGGGACCTACAGTGTTCTTCTAGTCCAACTGCCTGACCAGTTCAGGGCTGACAAAAACGCAAAGCATTGTTGTTAAGAGCTTTGGCCAAATGTTTCTTAAACGCTGACATCCTTAAGGCATTGATCACCTCTCTAGGAAGCCCATTGCAGGGTTTGACCACCCTCTTGGTAAAGAATGCCCAGTGTAAGTGTCCCCTGATGGAGCTTTGAGCCATTCAAATATCCTGTCACGGGATCACAAGGAGAAGAGGGTCGGCACCTCCCTCTCCGTTTTCCCCTACTCAGAGAGCAATGAGGTCATCCCTTAGCCTCCTTTTCCCCAAACCAGACAAGCCCAAAGTCCTTAGCTGCTCCTTAAGGACGTTCCTTCCAGCCTTTTTGTCCTTCTCTGGACACATTCAAGGATCTTCACATCATTCTAAATTGTGAGGCCCAGAACTGCACCCAGTGCTCAAGGTGAGGCCACACCACAGCTGAGTACAGTGGGATAACCATCTCTGCTGACCAGCTGTTTGTGCTGGGTTTGATGCACCCCAGGACTGAATTCACCCTCCTGACTGCCCGGGCACATGGCTGACTCACACTGAGCTGCTGCCAACCAGCACCCCCAGATCCCTCTCTGCAGGGCTGATCTCCTGCCACACCTCTCCCAGTCTGTGCTAGTGCCTGGCACTACTCTGTCCTAGTGCAGAATTCAGCATTTTGACATGTTAAATTTCCTCCCATTAGTCATTGTCCAAAGCCCCAATCTATCTAGATCCCTCTGCAATGTCTTCTGTTCCTCGAGAGAGTCAACAGTACTTCCCAATTTGGTATCATCAGTAAACCTGCTAATGGTGCATTCAACTCCTGCATCTATATCATTGATGAGTATGTTGAACAGACCTGGTCCTAGAATTGGACCTGTGGTACACCACTGGTGACCAGATGCGGCCCCATCCACTACAACCCTTCAAGCTCAGCCCTTCAGCCACTTCTTCACCCAGTACAACATGGAACTGTTCATCCCACAGCTGGACAACTTGTCTGGAAGGAAGCTGTGAGGAAGAGTATAAAAGGTCTTATTAAAATCCAGAAAAACTACATCCACTGCCTCACCTTCATCCACTAGGTGGGTGACCATATCATAGAGGGGTATCAAATTGTTTAAACAAGACTTTCCACCTGTGAGCTTGCACTGACTGTGCCTGATGTTTGCAGTATTCTTTAAATACCTTTCAGTATCACCCAGTATGATGATCTCAATAATTTTTCCAGGAACTGAGGTTAGACTAGCTGTAGTTTCCTGCATCTTTCCTCATAGACTTTTTATAGATGGGCATAACATTGGCTAGCATTCAGTCAGCAGGGATCTCCCCAAACTCCCTTAACAGATGACAGAGTGGGATCCTGCCATAACATCTGCTAGTTCCTTTAGAACTCTGGGATGAATCCCATCAGGCCCCATGTACCTGTGAGCATTCAGCCTTACAATTTTCATGTCCACAACGGAAAGTCACTGTTCCCACACTCATGGTCGTCAGACTCAAGGGCCTGAGCAGCCCAAGGTCTACCAGTGTTATTAAAGACTGAGGCAAAAACCCACATAGAATACAGTTGAATAATATAGTACAAATAGTATGAATAATATAAATAGCAATAACCCCTTTGCAGTAGCAAAGGAGTAGTCTAAGGTCTCTTTATAGTAGGAAAAAAACATGACAAAAATAAAAATGAGCCAGTCTGTGGCATGATAAAAGAAGAGTCATGTCAAACAGGTAAGCAGTTTTCTTTGGATTTAGATTTTTTCTCTTCTCTTGCAGTCTATGCTGCATTTTGAGAAAATGAATCAGCATCAGAAATGCAACACAATTAAAAAGGGGATATTTTAATACTGCATCCTAAAAAAGCTTAAACTAACAAGTAGTTTAAAAAATACCTGATGACAGCACTTTTTTTTAACAGGATGAACTATGTTATTATTTAATTTAATAAATTTAAGTGGCAACATGTACTCTTTATAACACAGCTGCACAGTGTCCCTTCATCTTTAGTATTTTGTTTAAATTAAGGATGTTATTAATAGCATTTAAATGATGTATGTGCTATTAGCAATCCATATATTCGTGAATCGAACAAAGTTTTTTAAAACATTACTGTTTCAACTTTACAAGAATTTCTGTGGGATTTTTAACTGTCTTCTTACAAGGCTTATAGAATAATGGGTGTCCACGTACCTGTGGGGCTTACAGGCTGGTTTCAGTGGGATCTGAGATCGAAGAAATAATTTGACTTCTGCAAGTTTTATAAAAGTAGGTGAACAAAGGGGAGAGATGCTGCAAGTGCCCCAGATGGAGGAAAGGGATGTTATATGAGTTAATAAGTAAGGCACTGCAGAATCTTCATGGAAGCAAGACCTCATGAAGACCCAGCTGTGGAGAAGCTTCAGACAAAGATTTCATCAGACTCTAAAGTTAGTCAGTCATAACATACAAATATACAAGAAATCAGGAATTGTTAGTTCAACTATTCCCCGAATTGTTTGATATGATCTATAGCTTTGTATTCTTTTCTTGTAATATTTCCCTCAGAAGTTTGAAAAGCATAATGCCATAAATCCTGGAAGTTAAAGACAATATCTGAGTTTTTGAAATGTATCCACTGATTTTTTCTTCCAAATCTCTTATACCTTGTGCAAATTCTCTTAAAATAAACTTATTGTCAAGAGAAGATTCCCTTTTAATCACGGATTCCTAGAAAAAACAAGATTACATTTACACTTGACCATATACTGCATCTTGTGTTTTGGTACGTTGATGATACTACAGAAGAGGAGTCAGTACACCACGATGCACCATGACAAGAGGCAATGTGTACACATTGTGTTGGGGAAAATTCTGGCTGAATGTGAGAAAAAAAAAATCTTCATTGTTGAGAATAGCCCCAGTCTAGATTTCCTTCTCTCAGATGGGGCCAGAAATTGTGTCTTCAGATTTCTTCAGTGTGTTCGTACACTGGAGTCATTGTAGGAAAGATAGTTGATTCACACTAAATTCTCTATTCCTTTGCAAAAAAAGATCTTTCATGGCAGTTTCTCACCCTATTGGTCTTTGGTTTCTAATCTCTTAAAATTTTTTAGTTCTTCATCCCATCCCACCCCCTCTCTCTGAATTCACAACTGTTTTTTACTGTATTTATTTCTTTGTCCATTTTGGCTACTAGCTAGCAATAGGAAAAAAAACTTGTTAGAGAGTAAAGTGCTCCATAATTATTCTTTATTTGGAACATCTGATGATGCCCACTGTGACAGGCAGGTAATGGGGGAGGAAATTACTTACTCATCAGATATCCTGTTGTTATTGCTATGTTGCTGTTGAAAAACATTCTTTTTCCTTAGTTCTTCAAAATTCCATTTCAGTCAGGAACTGTCCCTGTTCAGGTTCTGTATCCTAGAACCGAACAACAGCTGAAATTGTATTCTCTGCATAGACCCTTCTAAATCAATTATTTTTATTTATTTATTTTCAGACCCTGCCAATGCTGTTGAAGGTTTAGGTTTCCAATTCTATTATCACATGATATGGTGTGGGAATCACCTCATGTGGCCTCATTACTTACGTTTGGACCCAGATAGATATTAACAAGACAAAATGAGCCTTTTGTAAAAATCTGGTGTACTACCAATGCTCTAGGTCCTCTGTCAGGACTACTAGGCCTGACATAATTTTTCTAATCTTGATATGGGATATGCTGTGTATATGCTGTACGGGTATTGCAGGTGTATTATATACCTGTATTTAACAAACTCTAAATGTTGACAAATTCATTTAACAATTAGGATCTGTTTTTTTTCTCTTTCAGGATGTTTTCCTCTAAGATAATTATCAGGTACCTATAGGCTTAGAGCTTTAAGGCACATTGCTGAAACCCGAACTGTTGGTTAGCTTAGAAGCAGAGATTCCCCTCTTTTTTTCTTCTCCAGTTCCAACTTGCCGCTAACTAGAATTCACCAAGACTTCCTTGATAAATCGGGTTGTGGGTTTTATCCGCTGTGGAGTCTCTTATACCAGTTGAGGTGTTTTCTTTACAGAATTTGGTTATAAGAATTATAGAATAATTGGTTTGGGAAATTTAAACCAATTTCAAAAAAACCAAGGTTTTACTTGTCATGTTTCAATCAATTACTTGGTTGACTTCCAGTTGAAAGCCTTGCCAGAACTATGTAAGTAGAAGGCATTAGAATACATGTGCACTGTTCAAGCAGTAGAGAACAATCCTGGAGTTGCTTAGACACGTGCAGAGGTCGTATTTCTTACACTCAAAAATGCATACGTAGACGAATTCAGATCTTACTATCAAGACAACCCAACATTTCATATTGCCAAATGGCCTGCAGAAACAGGTAAAGAAATTATTTCAAGTTCTTCATGATTCAAAGTCTTATTCTCCAAGCTACTTATGAGTCTTGCTGAAAGCAAGCCAATTCCCATACTCAGAATGCAGTTTTGCTGTTGAGAAAGCAATCAATGATCTCTGTAATTTAACTAGTAAGTACATTTACCAAAGCAAAATAATGATTTTTTTGTAACTACGTTGTATTAAGGATTTTTATTTTTTGTTTTTAGTATATTCTTAGTCAGTCTGTCTACTGTGTTTTATGTGTGTGTCTTTGTCCTCTGATTATAAACTCCTAGCACTGTTAATCTCTTTTGGAATCAAATAATTCTAGGAAATGAGCAAATTAACAGCCCTTGTTTTCTTGACAGATAGCTTTGATTTGTCTTGTCTACTGAAACTAACTGTGTATCTTGCTTAATCTAATAAATACTAAGCTGTTTGTCTTACACATCTAAATCACAAACTTGGCAGCAAATCTCTTCTTCCTTCTATTGGTTTTTATCTTCTGGGTTTTTCTCCCGTGAGTAACATTAATATGGTATATGCACTACGATGCCAAATGCAATCTTAATTCTTTACCTAAGTTAGGGAATGTAAATACATAGTGGCATTGTCTTCTGCTTATGCATAAATATACGTAATACACTATGACTAGAATTTTTGAGCATGAGTGTTATTCACATTTAAGGACCTAATATATTTTTTATATTAATTTTATAGTGAAAAATAATAATTTGGAAAAAAATAGCATTTTAGTGTAATTTTAAAGGGCATGATATGTTTTATTTGAAAGAAAGAGAACATCTAATCTTTGTTCTTTTCCTCCTAGCTTTTTATGTTGGAAGGTTATTACATTCTTCAGACGAACACTTTCATGCTGAAAAACTGTGCTTCATAAAAACTTCAAATGGAGTCATGTCTGGAGTCATCTAGTAAAATGGTCAGTAAGGAGTCAAAGATGCATTTCAATGACAAGACTATAATTAACTAATTTCTTCTCTGGCTCTCACCTTAGCGTTCTTTTTTCCAAAGATTTATCTTAGTAAATGTGTTTTATGCTTGTTTCATATATGTTCATAGCACAGCCATACTGTTTTACAGACTCATTCCTCTGTTTCTCGTGTTTAAAATCCTGAGTGTTTGGGACTGCAGGATTTTCACCATCAGCCCTTTCTCATAGTCAATTTCCTTTTGCTTTTGCTCATGTCTGTCATTTAGAAGAGAGTAAACAGTAGTCATATCTCACATGTATGCCTACAGATAGCTTAGGAGGGTATGAATTTTAGTGACTGTAGTTTCTGAGGTCAAGTGACTAATATTATCAATGCTCAAAGAACATTGATTTCCCCTGAGCAGTGTCCATAGTTATACTTTAATGAGTTTGGAAGATGCTGTTCTTACATGTTAACTCCTCTTCATAGTAATAGCTTGTAAAAGTGGATATTTTTTGTATTTTATCTTGCTTTATACTTTCACTTTTAGGAGTGGAATACCTACACAGAAGCTGAAAGTAACTTCTTCCTATTCTTATGTTAATTTAGTTTTTGGTAACAACAAATGCTAATTTAAGTCCAGAACTCAGTAATTAATGTCAAGAAATACGGTGACAATGCCATAAAACTTTATCAAAAGATTTTTTTATGGAACTTGATTAGGATTTTTTCACTGGCATGAATTGAAATGATGTTATCTTGCTCAACTGAATGCATAATGAAGCCTACAGAGGCACATGTATACATTTATTGCTTATTTAGTACATATGTTATTTCATTTTCAAATCTTCATGAACTTTCAATGTAATAAGATACCATATACAGCCTCCTAGTCTCATGTGATCTCCTTCATAGTCTTGTGACTTGATAACTGTCATGGTTTAATCCCAGCTGGAAACGAAGTACCCCACAGCTGCTTGGTCACTCCACCCCCAGTAGGGACATGAATCAGGTTGAGATAAGAACAGTTTGATTATTGAAACAAATTAAAATAATTATAATAATAATAGAAAGGAGAAAGAGAGGAATAACACCAGAGAGGAACAAGTGATGCTCAGTACCACTGCTCACCACCCACTGAGTGATGCTAAGCCTGTTCCCCAGCAACAACTGGTCCCTCCCAGCCAATCCCCCCAGTTTATGTACTGGGCATGATGCTCTGTGGTATGGAATATCCCTTTAGCCTGTTCAGGACCCCCGTCCTGGCCATGCTCTCTCCCAGCTTCTTGTGCACCTGCTCACTGTCAGAGCAGAGGAAACTGAAAAGCCCTTGACTTACGGCAAGCACTGCATAGCAACAACTAATACATCAGTGTGTTATCAACAGAATTCTCATACTGAATCCAAAACACAGCACTGTACCAGACACTGGGAAAAAAATTTTCTCTGCCAAAACCGGGACAGTAGTACAAGGCCTTTCAGATGTTACAGAAAATATTATCTACAACTGCAGCTTTAATAGGGAATCCTGAAGCATTCTTGATAGTTTTTAGGTTCATTTAGATTAAGTGTGTTTAAACTTCTGAAAATTCAGGAAAATCCAGCATGATGGCAGATGTCCAGCCACATCCAGCTCTGATTTACCTTAGGTGACCAGAGGAATATGGGATCTTTGAGTTGGCTGGCTTGTTTGCTGAGGCTGGTGCTGCCATGTTCACATATGGATGGTATCATGTATTAGAGAAAATCTTAGGACAAATTGTTGTATCGATGGAATTTCTGGTTTCTACTCCTTTCTTCCTAAGCCGTTTTAATGTTTCTTAGTCCCAGGAAGACATGTACAAAGTAGAACAAAATTTTTTGAATAAATAGAAAAACTTGTTTGAGATGAAGTTCCATGCCAAAAAATAAAGCTTTCTTCTTTGTGTCAAAACAGTGATTCAAGACTGACATATCATATAACTGCAACTTATTAAAGATCTTGTCCATTGCCTGGGGATGGTGCCATTTGGCATACTTTCACAGAGGGATACAGAATACTTTTGTCAGTGCTTGAATATAGTATTGATTTAAGAGGTCAATCTTTATTGTATAATTCAGTGCCAAGTTAAAGGCAAAGTTAAAAGCCTTGTGAAGGGACTGTGTATGTGCTGACATGTAGAAGAAAGACTTAAGAGCGGGTAGCTGGGGCGAATTACAACATGCTACCTACTCTGGAGTAGAGAGACACCTTGGCTTTTCATTCTATATGGTGATTTTTAATCAATACTAACTCTATTTTTTCTTTCACTGTATACAATTCTGCTTTTCTAGGGAAGTAATTCTAATGTGTTCACACTTTCTGCCTATCCTGCCCTAATTATTTTTAACACATTGTCCAATTTCAACCAAACTAGAGACAAATAGAAGCTAAACCTTCCTAAGTTTCTGCAATTCAGCAACATGTATTGTTTTCCAGCTGAGGCAGAAGTTCAGTCTGAGAAATAGAAGCAAATTATCTTTTAAGCCTGTATTTACTCATTTCTTGCATACATATGATTTTTAAACATACCTAAGGCTTCAATCGATTATGGCATATAGTGTCTCTTACTGAGCCAAACAACAAGGAAAAAGAAAAGGGTGAGAAGCATGAAGTGAACCAGAAATATTGTAAAGTGAGAAGTCACTGAGGAATCAGGTTATTGTGGTAGGTAGCTGAAGCAAGTCTGTGGAAGGCTAGATTCATTATTTCTCTACTCATTAAACAACTTGTTTCTGCTCCTCTAAGTAATTTTTTTTCTAGAAGAGAAAATTGGATTGATGCTGACAGCATCTGTTATTGGCAAGGCTAGTTCCTTAGGACCTTATTAACCCCTTTCTACTCTGCTATAACCCTGAGTGCCTTTTTGAAGAGAATTTATTAAAATATTCCATGACTCTGAAATAATGTCAGAGGACAAAAAGGGATAGAGTTATGGGAGACTGAAGGATGGCGGGTGATTGAATTTCTTTCATGTTCTGTAATAGTTTATGGCCAAGTTTTTTAATTTTTAGTGTTAGTATGGATGCTTGAAAGTAGACACCTGGAATGTCTCTATAGGAAGTCTTAACAGTCTTCTACAGAAAGCTTACTGAAGTTAATCTGTGCTATTCTATGTATCTTACAAGACAACATACAGTACCAAAGTCTTCTGTTTCCTAATGGATGAAGCAATTGGTTCATCCAAAACATCCTGCATTTTAACTCCTACATTTGCTCCTGTGTCTTAACTACATCAGATTTACTCTCTTTTCTACCTCCAAGACCCTGTTATATTTATGAAACAAGGTCCATCTTGGGTACTAGCTCATGGTGTCTTCTACCCTTCCTGCAGGTCTATTTCTGAAGGTTTTTCTCTTTTTTGTATTCTTGACTTTGTATCTGTGTCCAAGTTAACAGATACATTTCTTCATACAGAATATTTTGTACATTATCTTTCTTTTTTAATTAAATTGAGATAAAAATCAAAGAAATACCATCAACAGTGAGTATTAAAAAGATATTGGCTGTTTAGGAATTATTTTTAAAATTCTATGAGTATTCTTAGGCAAGTTACTCTGAACAAGGTGTGAAAAAATGTGGAAATAACAGCAGGATGGAATGGGAAAAAATATTGGAAAAGAATGACACAAATAGGAAGTAGAATGTGTTCAAAGATAAATGAATGTATATCCTAATGTTATGCATGTTGCTTAGCAACAGGCAGTAAAAGTGTGGATGAACAAGTGAGCACAAAAAGTAATTAAATGAAAAAGGCATGTCCATGGCATGGTATGGATAATAACCAGAAATACAAAAAAGATGAGTAAAGCAAAGATGGAGAAAAAAAACAGATTCAAAGAATGTGGAGAGAAATATTGAAACTTTTTTTATTCTTTGTAGACAGATTTTTTCGCTGTAACATTAACTAGAGAAAAAAATAGGCAGCAACTTCCTCTGTAATAATGCCTCACTATAATATAGCTTACTCTAAGGAAAAATAAATTTGAAAATGTGAATTGACTATGAAAAAAAATGTAAAACACTCCCACAAAATAATAAATGGAAAATACAATAAAAGTTTATTTGGCAACATAGAATTATCACAGAGTTTTAATTACTTCAGTTACTTAGAAAATGAGCATTTGAAATAATACCATTCTTTTTTAGCAAGAATCCAATTTGCCTGTCTCTGAATCGCTTCTCCAAAGAGTGTGTCTATGCTTTTTCTTCTAAAGCCTTATTTTCTAATGCTTAGGCAAAATGTCTTATATTACAGTTGTTCACTTAACTGTCTTCAAATATGGTTAATAATTTTTTATAAAAAATCTGTAGAGTATTAGCCTTTTTTCTTCTCTTTAAACATTAGCTGAAGATAGAGTATTTTATAATCAAAGGTAGAATAAGATATAGTTCTAGAGAGCGTGATCAGTGGAAACTTCTTAAATACCTGATTAGTATATAGTACTTCTCATCAGCACATCACAAAGCTCTTTGTGTAAGAGAGAGTGTCATTCTTTCATTTTGTAGAAGTGAAATGTGGTGATCGCATGGTAAAATATCTATCATCTTTTAAGTGTTCTTTAGATGAAAAAAGTATTTTCTTTTGCTTTTTTTTTTCTCTTCACTCTTGTTTACAGTTTTTGGAAGGTATAGGAATGTTACGCTATGAACGTTGAAACAAAATTTCTCCATATTTAAGGATCATAAAAGGTCTTTGAGTTGGGAGCCTGCTTTCAGCTTTCCTGGATATAGTAAGAGAATGATGAGACAGGGTTGTAAATAATATTTTCCATAAAAAACTTGGTGCAGTTGGAAAAACTGAAGGTTTTCAGACATAACAGCTTTTATTGAGGTCAGAAAGCCAAGCCTTTCTTTATCAGTCTTGTGTATAAATTCAATCTTGATGTGAATTTGTGCCAGAATTAATGAATTGTGAATGGGTATCTAATTATTTAGGCTGAGGCACCAAACCTTAGCCATCTCACACTCATGTTGTTGCCTAGAGAAAACAGCAAGGAGAAAACTATTCTACCGTAATGACTATCTAGTTTGGATTTGGCTTTTGATCTTAACTCTTCAATCTTTCTTTAAATCTTGTACAAGTATATATTCCAATTGTAGGCCTGTATATAGATAAATCAGTGATGCACTCTTGACTGAGATCCATTGATTTTAACAGCTGCACTGGTACTTCAGCATATGAGCAAGAATCAATTGGTTAACGAATACTGCTCTGCACTGGGCATTAAGAAACACAGGCAAGACTCCATTTTCATGGGTACACAATAAAATATACAAACCTTTGGCTTAGATTTAAGGTAAAAATTCTGTAAAGTATTAGTTCTATAGAGTTGATAAGAGGAATTTAGACTTAAAGCACTTCCAAATCTTCACATTCTCTTTCATTTTACTTCCTTGGTAATATATATATTTTTTAATAGTAAAAATCTTTTCAAAAGATTGTTGCTTCCGTTGTAGAAACAGAAGCTCTAACCTAAGAAGAAAGAGATTCTTTAAAAATATGTTTGTTAAAGCAGACATAGCCATGTACTTTGCTCAGAGGGAATAATCAATCTTGTGGTAATTGCAGCTAATGTAAGTCCTGACCAAAGACAGAATAAGTAGAACTGTGATGCTTCAGGGTCCATTCCTGGACCCACGTGAGGACTAATTTTTCTGCTGTTGAATAGGAAAATAGCCAGTGAAATGTTGGGTTTTGAATGGGAACCCAATTTTACATTACTCCCAGAGGGTGATTTTGCTATAGTATTATCTAAAAGAACTCTACCATGTACATAGTATACCAGACTAGAAGGGACCTCAAGGATCATCTGGTCCTACCTTTACTGGCAAAAACACGGTCTAGGTAACATCTTCCAACACCCTGTCTGGATCTTTTAAGTGTCCATCACTAAGGAATCCACCACTTCCTTGGGAAAATTATTCTAAGGGCTGATTTTTCTCATTGTGCAAGAATTTCCTTTTGGGACCATTTGGAATCTCCTTAGGAGTAACTTGTACCCATTACTCCTCATCTTTTCTATGTAACTCCTTGTAAAAAAGAAGTCTCCATCTTGTTTGCAGCCATCCTCTATATACTGGAACATGGTAATGAGGTCTCTAAGCCTTCTTTTCGCAGGGCTGAACAAACCCAGATATCTCAGCCTTTCCTCATGTAACCAGCTGTTCCAGTAGCAGAAGGCAAGTAATTCTATTCTTATTGCTTCTAGAAACATTTGTCATTGGTCATATTAACATATTAATCTCAGTGATAACCCTCAAACAGCCTATACGGGTGTGTGTAATGGCGTACCCAGCTACTAAGCACATCCGTAGGCATGTCTCACCATTCTCAGAGGATGTCTTCAGGGTACTTCTCAGGCACTGGTTGCAGGCTCATAGGATGATGTAGGCGTATAGCCAAGACCTCTCCTAGCAGCAGCACTGTAAATGATGCTAGTGAGACAGTTCAGTGAGATGCAAAAGTATAGTTTCTAGATCTGGGTCAAAACTAACCATCTGCTTTGCATTCAATGTCCCATACCAACAATGAAGTATAAGTGCCATTGAGAGTTCCCATCTCATCTAGTTTGAACAAAAGGAATGGCATTTAATTATAGTTTTAATAATGCTGTTTAGTTAACAAGTTTCTGAAGTGTCCCTTATTCTTCTTTGGCTCAAACCTGAACTTTCTGGACCATTACAAAGTGCTGTTAGCGTTTTTTATAAGTTACAGGAAAGACCATGCTTTTTCCAGCTACCATTTAGAGGCAATATGAACTATCAGACAGTATAGCCAGGTTCTTTATGTTGTTACATACTCAAATGGAATTATACCAGAGCTGAGGGAAATGAGAAGTGAAATAAGTATGGGGTTTAATTCTTATCTGACAGATCAAAAACTGAGTCGCAGAAATGAGACATACAGACAATAACACACAAACTCTGGAGGTGAAACATAAACTGAACACAGAGTTTATGAGTGTAGACAGATATAGGGACCCCAAAGTCATTCTCTTTTCCTTGGACAAGTCTTTTTTCCCCTTGTTTAACCAACCATTACATCATCCATTTTCTAAGACATTCAGTATCATAGTTCTATTACTCAGTGTGCATGGGTCTATGTCCTTCAGCAAAAGGAAACAAATTCAGAGCTACTGCATGGCTCCTGCCATCTTTTTGAAATAATTACGTGGGGGGTTGTATTTTGCCTCAGGTTCTGTGTGTGCCTCACCTTCATTAACTCTGCTCAGAAAGCAAAGTAAGGCACAAACTGAATTTACTGCACCATAGCTGCTAAAATTAGGCAAAATTTGCAGTTTTGTCATTGGAGACCTGGTACTAACCTTCATTTAGTCTTGCTACGTGGTTACATAAAGGTGGACACTGAAAAAACCTAGAAACAATGGAGACGAGCAGAAAAGGAAATAATTACCTGTTTTTTATGCTAACATTGAAGAAGAAGTAGAGGTAAAGCCAACTGCCTTCTCCTTCCATCTTCTCTCTACAGCAATTAGTAATAAAACACAGTTCTCTTCAGAGAGTCCTGAGTCTTAAAACATGTGTTGGCAGGGTTATAGGTGATATGGTAATTATTTAAAGATGAATCAATTATGGACACTGAAGCTGTAGGCAACATATTACTTTGACTCATATTTCAGAATTTTCATTAAAACAAGTGGTCATATAATGCCCATGATATGAATAGATTCCACAGTTTTTTAACAAGAAGTAAAACTGTGATAACTTGATCTTTGAGCTCTGGAGGTCAAAAATGTAACCTTTTTGTAGAGCTCATTAAAATGAACATGATAGATATGTGCAACCATATAAGAAGTTTAGAAGACTCTGTCAGTAAAAAGACTTTCTTTAACTAGAAGCCCCTACCTGCCCTATGTGCGTATTTTTTCATGATTACTCGACAGTACTAATTATCTTACCCTCATCTTCTCTTTCATAAAGACACGTAATCAGTAGCAGGAGTTCTGCAAGATACCTAAGAAAAATATGGAGCCTGAAGCAGTTTCTTTTATATGTACTGGGTATGGCTGAGGATCTTAAGTTTAATGTGTGAAATTTCTTGTCCACATAAACCCAATAATATCTTGTATTTATGTTTTTTTTTTCTGTAAAATAAGTACCATGAATGTTAAAATTCCCCAGAAGCATTACAATTGAATTCTTTAAGTGGTTAAAACTGTGGAACTTTTATGGACTCTGCAGATCCTGATAACAACTTGAAATTCTGTGCTCCAGTTTTGAAAATTAAAAACATAATGTTATTAAAGGTCAGAAGAAAATGTTTCAAAACCATGCTCCTAGCATACTTAGACAGTAGTAATATATAAAAGCTTAGTGGATAATAGTTTAAATTGAGTAATACTTTATTGTAGGAATCACAAAATTATTAGGGTTGGAAGGGACCTCTTGAGATCTAATCTAAGGCACTGCCACCTAGAGCAGGAACTTACCCAGGTGGGCTTTGAATGTCTGTAGAGAAGGAGACTCCATGGCCTCCTGGGCAGCCTGTTGCAGCGCTCTGCCACCCTCAGTGGAAGCAAGTTTTTCCCTGTCTTGAGGCGAAACTTCTTGTGTTTTAGTTTATGGCCATTGCTTCTTGTCCTGTCGCTGGGCACCACTGAAGAGAGTCGGGCACCACTGAAGAGAGTCTGGCACCATTCTCTTGGCACCCGCCTTTGAGATATTTACATGCATTGATGAGATTCCCTCTCAGCCTTCTCTTCTCCAGACTGAACAGGCCCAGCTCTGACATTCTCTCCTAATTAGAGAGATGCTTCACACCCCTCAGCATCTTTCTGGCCCCTGCTGGACCCTCTCCAGTAGCTCCTTGTCTTTCCTGTACTGACGAGCCCAGAACTCGACACCAGCACTCCAGATGTGGCCTCTCCAGGGCCAAGTAGAAGGGGAGGATCACCTCCCTTGACCTGCTGGCCACACTCTTCCCGATGCACCTCAGGATATCATTGACCCTCCTGGCTACAAGGGCACTGCTGGCTCATGGTCAGCTTGTGTCATACAAATCAAGGAAAAATAATTCACAGCTCTTGTTTCTTTGTAATCAAATCAAATATTCAAAAGTAATTCCATAATCTCAAATTATCCAAACCAGGGCATTTCTGTCTCTTAGATGGTCAAGATTTTGTGTGAGCATACAGAGATACCATGCATATATGGCCATACAGAGTGATCATACCTAAAATTAGATGAAATCATGTTTTATTTAACTGAATTATTTACTATAGGTATAATTCCACTGTGTTCTGTTTTACACTGGCCATTTCTTGTGCTTCAAGCCTAGGCTGGAGGAGCCCATTGTAACTGTCAGAAAATCATGCCATTTTTGTGCTGATTTTATCACTTGATTCCTGTGTTTTCCTAGCTTTTACTCACTAGTTTCTTTGCTGAGACTGCACAGGGAGCTGTTGTAGGTGGTAGGTTTTTGGCAGAGGCATTAACTTGTAAGAAACTAGATTAACACTGTCACTGGGTAATAATTGTTTTAATGGTTTTAAGAACTTTAAACATCATAGACAAGATCTGGTAAATTGAAGGTGGAGTCCTCTGTCCAATTATAAATCTCTTTGAACGGAGCCCAATTCCTCCAAATATACAGTTGTTCAAAATACTTAGTAGTATGAAGAGTAGGGAAAAAAGGCAGAAATTCCATACTTTGTTGCATTTTCTTAAGTTTCTTTGATCAAAATTGTGTTATTATACACAGCAATCTGAGAATTTTTTGCTTTTGGAACAGATTCTGTTTTAATATGAACACATAAAAGTTGTTACATGTGAAGAAATGTGCATGGCTAATTCCATCACAATTATTAATTCCTCTTGTATTTGTGGGACAGGATTTTGTCCAAAGACGTGGAATGGAATTATAATTTGGTCACTTGTGTTCTCAGTGACATCTCTTTAGATAAGCTTGGGAAGATCTTTCCAATTTATTTTTATTTCTATGACAGTTTCTAGTGCTTTTGAGGTCAGCTGACAAGAGGGTCTTTCATGCTGGAAATCATGATTAGTGGAGGCAAAATGAGTGTGTTCTCAACAGAATCTCTTAGGTTCTTGGGTGTTTTCTTGGACTTCCTTTTGGACTTCTTTTAGCAGATATGAAAATGATGTGCCACAAGGTACTTCCTTTTGGTGCAAGTTCCACTTAGATATTTCATTATGTAAGTCTAGATTCATAAAAGAATCCTACATATTTCTACTATGTAGTTGCAATTATTTGGTCTAGTTTATGCAACCTGTTACTCTCTTCCTGTTCTTCTATTTAATTTTATTTACTTACTCCCATAGATCTTGAGATTTAACAGGTTTTTTCCCTAAAAATTAATCCCAGCTGTTCTTGTGTCTTCTTAGTGAGTGGTCTGTTGAAAGCTCCGAACAGCTAAGAACATATACCTACAAAAGTAGATTTGCCTGTCCTCCTGTTCAAAGGCAAGACGTTCCTCACCACATTCACCATACCACATTTATAAAGATATAAACCCCAAAACAGGCCCATTCAGCTATTGCTGCATTCTGTTTCTTCTTTGATTGGACATTTCTCTAAGCACCTGAATTTGTAAAAGACAAGCAATGGATTTATACATTATAATGCCTAGAATAGTCTATTTAAGTGCTTTTCCTAAAAACCTGTCTCATCAGTGGTTTAAAAGAGGAAGTGTGCAGTTCCCCAGCACTCCTAAAATCCTTATTTAGATTATTGCTTTGCTAAAATTGTTGTTTACTGTAAAATCAGTGAACTCGTGTCTGGTGAAGCACAGCTATATAAATATAAAAAGACTGGTACATGGTTCATACAGATACACTGCAGTTTGATTCTCTTCCTGAAGAAGGTGACAATATTAATATCCTCAGAATTCACATAAACAGATACAGGAGTTCTGATCTTATCCTGCATGTGTAATCTTGATAATATTTTCTTTTCTTTCAAATATGTATGAGAAAGTAATGTTGAAGTGTTCATTTTATTTATACAGGTGTAACTCTGGAAAGCTAAGTTGGAATTCAGTTTTTGATACATTAGTAACTTGAAATTATGTATGTTAACAAATCTTACGAAGATTAAAACATGTAATTTATTGCCAGTAGCTCACTGCTTTTCTTCTTCTTGAAACTGTTTTTTTACATATTCTGTTATACACATGAAATATATTTTTCCGAGTGTGTGATTCTTGCAGCATGATGCTTTCCATGCCTTCCTCATATTTACATCAAAAGTTTTCCCTGACTTGGGTGTATCAGCCATTTATGGCTAGGTTGGTTTTTTTTTTTTACTTAGTTGAAAACCCACGCAACCTGTTTCCCCTGGAAAACATATTTAGTGAAATTACAGTCTTGTTTGCCATATGGTGCATCATACAGATGGATGATTATTATGCAAATCTTTTGATTAGTGAGTTTCTGCCATTCTAGGAATCATTTGCTTTATGTGTGTTGGCTTTGTACACAATTAATTTCATTCTTAGGATGATCTGGGACTGAGCCAAATCTTTGATACAGTTTTTTATAACTTCATACTTTTCTCTTGTATTTAGGGTTTGTTCTATTTTCTTTGTTCATCAGGCAAAAGAAGTAACTTTTACTTCAATTTACCATATGAAGGATATAATGCAAGAAACATCATGCCATGCTGAATGAAATCAGTAGCAAAATTTGCATCTTTCCATCATAGACTCTGCCTCCATGGTTATAGGCATGTAAGATTGATGAGGGGAGCAGTCAAATAAAATATTTCATTTCGTTTTCAACCAGAATCTAATCTGATGATTCCTACTAGCTTTTCTACAATAAGCAAATTTTGTAGCTGAGCTCTGGACAGTTTGGTATACAGTGCTAAGAGTCTGGTTTTTTTTAATTTCTACGTGGTTCATAAAGATTCTGCATAGGAATTGTACTTTCAGTTCTTCATCTATGAACATGGAATTGTATGTGAAAAGAAAATGTTACTTTTTGTAGCTAGGCTTGCAGCTAACCCCACTGTTAGATTAAGATTCCTTAGTTACAATGGGCTAAGGTCTGTGAGGGATGGAATGCATTCAGTATATGTTTAAGTAAGTCCCTTACTAACTTAATATACTCTGTATTGCAATTTGTTATAGCTCATGGAAAAAAACCCGATTTTTCCCACTGTCTCAAGCAGGCATAATATTAATAAAATTAAAAAGCATTCCTAAATTATATAGTTGATGTGCATAGACAAGAGCATCCGATTTCTTATTTCTTGGGAGAGGTAAAAAGTAGCCCTTAGTACAGCTGAGACCCAAGGAGGTATGTGTGATGTCATTTGGGCTCTCCCACAGCACGGTAAACTGCACATCACGGGATGTGTTCCGGGAGTGGATTCTTGTAAATTAAGCTAATCCTTTATCTTTGTCACAAAACTTCCTAACGAGTGAGTCTCCTAAATTGAAATTTAGGTTTTTAAATGTTTCATTACTTGCAGTATATTGATGTTCTGGAAGTATCTCAGACATAAACAGTATAAAATTATACTGTTGTAACTTAACAGTATAAAATGTAGAGTGATATTCCTTAACTATATAATTCAAGGTTATAGTGAAGGAGATGGTTTCCAAGAGTAAAACAGTATTTTATGGTCAAAGCCATTGCCTGTCATCCATTTATCTAAATCAAATCATTAAAACATTTAATGAATATGTAGATACCTATCCCATGGAAAGCAGCTCTTAGTTCTTCAAAGCTTGCTGAAAATAAAGCAGTTTTGTCTAAGGTAAAAACCAAAACTGACTATCTGTAAAGCCAGACTGCAAAATTTACTTCGTCAGAGGCATTACTGGTTGGAAATTTTGGGGCCTAGATGGTTATAGCAAGCCATTTTAGTTTTAATCTCAATAATCTATTAATCATCTGTCTTTAACCAGTTGAATTTTAGATTTTTTAAGCCACTGAAAGGTTAAAGAATAATTGCACCGTTGTCAGACAGGGAATCATTTGAAACACTATGTTTCTGCATTTTGAAAAAAATGCATGTAGGCCATTATACCTATGGGAAATAATGCTCTTAATTCGGTTCTGAAAATGTGTTTAACTACGTGGTAATCTAAATAATGGAAGTGTTCCAGAAGTGGGTCCTGTTTTGAGAGACAATTAAACAATTTTTGGACCTTCTTTTTCAGGCTGATTTTGTGTGTCAAGAATTTTCCTACTTAATGCTGAATATTTATCACTTTTCTTTCTCTTGTGAATTTTTCACAGTCTCAAAATGAGGTGTTTGTTTTAATAAGGACCTTCTAAATATCCTATTCACACAGGAAGCATATAAGGCAAAAACTGATAAATAAATAAACCAAATCTCTTGCTAAAAGGTTCAATATCAAATCACTTAGAATTCAGAGAATTTCTTCAGTAGGGAAGTATACAGGCTGGATGACTTTCTCAGCTGATGAGTGTTTTGGTTTCTTCTTTCAACTTTTTAGGTCATGATTCCTTATCCCTCCTGGTTGCAAATCTCAGTTTTGCTGTCAGTTTCTCTTGAATCCTCTTGACAGTTCTATCAGTGAGTGCCGTGACCCTCAGTTCTGGCACGACATGTGTCCTACGCGCACAGATTATAGCACTGCTCTGTAGTTCCTGGCAAGACTTGACTATAGTTCTGTGTAGTGACTGTTCAGTGTGTAGTCATGATTGCAAGGAATTCCGAGAACTTTCCCAGCATTGAGATCCTGATAATAATATCCTGTATCAGAATCTTCTGATGGAAAGANAAAGAATGTTTTCTTTAATAGCATTGAAGAGTTAAGCAATAGTCTGGAAAGATGAATACTAATTTAGAGAAAGGAAAAAATTCAAGAATGATAGTGGGAATTGGGCTGCAAATGCCGCTTCGTGAACAGAAGAGAACCAGGCAGCGTATTTCTTCGAACTATGATGAAATTTTAAACTGATTTTTTTTTAATAGTTTGCATGTTTGCTTTCTGGCCCATTCATCCATAAGAAAGATTGTTTTTCTTTCTCTAAAATAATTCATATAAAAAATACTATTTAAACAATTTTATCTGCACAGAAGTACTTAATAAGTACTGGAAGTATTGGAAAATATGGTGAATTTAGGACCTGTGAACAATCTACAAATCAGTAAGGTCACAGTAAAGGACTAACGGTATTTTTTTTTAATATATCTTAGCGGGTATATGAATTTAGTTTCATGTTCTCTTTCATAGTTATCGGGTTAAATGTGTATTGTGATGCCACTAGCACTGAAGTTTCAATAGGCAGAACTTTTCCTTCAATACAAACAAATTTACTGCTTCGTTGGTTTGCATAATAAAAATGTGAGGATCTACAAATTAAAAGCATGACCTGCCTCTATAACAAAAGTGGTTGGATGGAATGAAGGTAAATACCATTTACTACAAATGTATAATGTTTGTCTTGCATAATTACCCACCTGAATTCACAGACAGCTGTACACTTTTCAGCACTTCAATATTTTTTCTATTGGACTGATGATCTTTGAAAGTATAATTTCTAAAACACTAAATGCACTATATTCTGCACAAATGGATAAAGCTGGTCAGGTGCAATGAACAAAATTGCTTTTGTAGAATGAAGGTAAGCAAGCATTTTTCCTTCAAACATTCCACCACTATTGTTATATATTGACAAAATAAAAATTCAAATGTAATTTCTTCATAGAAATTGAGAATTAGTATCTTTAGTAGCTCTAGTAAGAGTTAAATAAGTCAGATATCGTTGATCTTTTAACATTTAGACCATTATTTCTCATTGTTTTTCACTCTAGCTAAGCATTTTATGTACCATGGGTTTTTAGATGTGACAATTAAAAGAAGTATCAATGGTGGCCTCCAAATGTGCTAAAATCTAGCATGTGCTACTTTCTTTTTCAGAATTTGTTTATTTTTTAAAAACTCCCTTTATCTTGCTTCTGTTTAAATTATGATCTTGAATTCAGTGTTTTGTTTATGTGTATAAATAAGTGTGTGTGTGTGTTTGTGTATAAAACTGAATGCCTGAATTCTGGCCTGATTTATCCAGCTGTCTGATGAAAGATATTACGTTTTCCCATAAAGTTTTCAGGTTTTGGACTATCTCAGTTGAGACAATATTACAGTGATTTTATCAGAACTTATACCCTGAAACTAAGAAGTTATTTGTATTACAGCAACTGGATGTTGGAGTTCCAAATTAAGAAACTGTCTACTCATTTGGAAATGCATGGGAAACTATTCTTCTACAAACATGAAATTCCCTTCATAATGTGTCTAACTTTCCAAGGAGAATTAAACAGCCTAGCCATTCCATATTTACATATATTGCCTTTCAGCTGATCAACAGCTGATCAACAATGAAGAAAAAAACCAGAGTGCACAAAAGCTGCATTAATTTTCTGTAAATATCTTCCTGTTTTTCATTAAAAACAATGATGAGCAGTTTCTTCTGTGATCACAAGAAACTTGCCTATGGAATTCAGAAACTTAGTTTTCTTGCATTTTTAATGCTAAGATTAGGCTAATTCAGGCTATTGAGTTATGAATGACCTTAATGTTGAGTGTCATAAATTTCTTAGGAACTTTTATGTCCTCTGGCTATGATCTGGGTACCTCACAGCTGCTCCTAATGTGTATAATGAGAGGGATTTGGGGAGTGCAGGGTTGCATTCTCTCTGTGTTGTAAACAAGAAGGCTGAATCAGAAAATAGATGAAATGGCTTGGCCAGTGTCACACATGAGACAAATAGAAGCACCAGTAACTGAACACAGACCTCCAGTTCTAGACTAGACCATCTGTTTCCAGCCATATTTCTTCTTTACGATTCTGTCTATGATTGGTTATTAAATTCATATATCAGTTTTTTAAGTGGAATGACGCATTCCACTGTTTATGCAGTGCCTTTCTAATTCTACGATTTCGTCTGAGAAACAGAAATTTAACTTATTCACAGAGCAACTACAAGCCTTCATGGGAAAGAATATAGTATTTATGTCTAAATAGTGAAATAGACATTAGTTGCTACTCTGCTTTCATTTGATTTTCTCTTTTGCTTATAGAGCTCTTGACAATTGTTTGCAATATTTCAGCATAAAATAAACAGTTGAGTCTGATCAAAGAGACTTTTTGTCATTGAGAAAACCAAATTCTAATTAAGAAATATAATTATAAATAAATTTACATATAAACTAATGATTCAATGTAGTAGAAGATTTACTAAATTTTCTAAAACATTGATAATTTGTTATGTCCCACCCTTAAGGGGATGGGAGCACGTAAGATTCATAGATGCTTATGGTCGAAAGGAATGACGAAAGTCAGAGGGTCTACAAAAACTCACAAAGTTTTATTAGTAAATTACACACTCAGCATAGAATTTTAGTCCCTGACCTCATGTATTAGCACATGGCAGTGGGTTTTGGATAAAGGGGTAAGGGAAAGAGACAGATAGAGAGGGAGAGAGAGAGAGGAATAAAAGAGGAGGAGAGAGAAAAGGGGAAAGAAAGNGCACCACCCAGGCTTTGGGGGGGTGCCTTTTTTTCCCTGCCCTGGAGGTTTTCCCTGCCCTGGAGAGAGGTTTCTTGTTTTCTATGTAAATCAGTTATCATATGCCGTCTGTTCTTTTAGACCTGTCTGGAAATGGGTCAGAGGGCTTCAGGGCTCTTGTGTGGTCTTGATCCCCCCCACAGTCCGTGCCCACTTCTCGATCTCATTCCTGTGCTTGCACTGGACTGTGTTGTGCTTATCTTCAGGAACAAGCCAAGGACGTTTGCCCCAGAGAAGTGCTGCCCTACCTCTGCATGGCCCCTTCTCCAGCCACATCTTGTTCTTTCCCACAACAATCCTTGGTTGTTATCGACAATCCTTGGTTGTTTTTACCAACAGTCCATGGTTTGCTTCGCAGCCAGACAGCTATTGGCATTTGGAACATACACATCAGCCTCTTACCTTCTGGGCTTCTACACCGTTGCAGATTGTCTGCCTGCTTTTTCACATGATCTTTTTACATCCACACTGCTAAATAATGGGCTCTCATTACTTTCCTTGGGCCTTTTGGGTCCCAAGGGAAGCCAGTCAACCTAACTCCTTTTATGTATATAATTTCAATTAGTTTTTACCTGGCCTTGGCATATGTAGAAGGAGAAAAATCACACATTCAGAAAGGGACTTTAGGGTGAAAAAAATATGTTTCTTTCCACAAGGGTGCTAGAGATCTTGTGTGGACATTTTACTTTTTGCTCCATACAAGCTTCCATGTTGATCAGAGCTTTGGTCACTCTCAGGGTTAGGACTATGTCTATGTCTGGAAAACAGAAGAGTATACACATGAGACTTGAATTGTAGGATAGCATCTTATTAAATCCTGCATTTTAATATGAATTTATTAACTAAAAGGGGGAGAATAACAAAGTTACGGCTTAATAAAGAATGTCAGAAAATGCATGCTGGTTGAGACTGTGTGAGTCTATCAAGATACCTAATGTAAACTTCAGTTCAAAGGAAATTGTTGGCCCAATGCGAGATGAACACCATTACCTACAGAATTAAGGTTTATATGTAGCCAAGGAAGTGGTTTGCAATAGTCATGTGCATTCTCAAGTCTAAATTAATTCAGCAACTCTCAAAGAAATTACCTCCATGCTATCATAGATGTGCCATTTAATACTTCTGCTTGTATTCGGCAATATCAGAAACATATGGAGATGTTGGGAAGTAAAACGAGCAAGAATAAAACAATATTGGAATATTTGTGTTATAGTGCTGTAACTCATTGTTATTCCTTTCCTTTGGTTGCTCCATGTGATTCAATGGAAACTGATGGTCTCACCTCTCATCTTCTTTTAAGAATTATTTACAGGGAATGATTCATCCCACCCATTGTAGATGCCTGTGGCAGAATGGGATCGCTCCCTCTCAGAAAGTTCCTCTCTCTCTCTTCAGTGGCTAGATAAAACCAGGATAACTGGTTTCAGCTAGTCAGAGCTTTCTGATGACATTTTAGACCATATAAATTCTGCCTCCTGACTTGGAAGGGCTTTGTTTTCAATGGAAAAATTACGGAAATAGGCAAAAAGTATTATAGATAAGGGCAAACTTGCACGTGACGAGAAATTGGAAAGATTGGGATCAGTTATCTTAAATAAGAGATGACTAAGAACAGGTATGATTAAAAGAAACAAAAGAGAGGATGTTAAAAAAGTCAAGGAACTCCAAAGTAGCGCTTACCTTCCATTGTAATAAAACTACAAACACCTTGTGAAAAAAATGCAGTGAGGCTTGCACAAACACAGAACATGTTATATAAATTCCAAATTCAACAGTAGTCAGAAAAGGCTCAGGTCTTTTACTCCTATGGCTACAGGAAGTTATATTAAGCGGATTTTTACTTAGGTGAGAAAGTAAGAACATTTAGAGTATAAGGGAGCCACATACCAGTGAGCACTGGAAAGAACAGTCCTGTTCTTCCCTAAATGCCTGTTTCAATTCTTAGAACTATTGACATGTACTAGTATATTTTCTTGAAGTATCTGCTATTGATAACTGTCAAAGGCTGGGTACAAGCTAAAACAGTGATTTGATCTAGTGTGGCAATTTTTGTATATATGTTCTTCATTTCTAATGTGAAAACATAAGGTTAAAGGGAAAGCTAGTTCATTTCAGATGCTGTGCAAATGGATTTAGGTTTTGCATTAAATCCTCTTATGGTGTTAGAGGGTGCAGTTGTACCAGAACATCTATCCATAAAATGTGAAGTAGCTTTCTATAGATTGCTGTAGAAATGCATGAATTTTGCGAAACTCTGAAGTGCCAGTGAAATCTTATACTGAGTCTAATCAGATTCTGGTTTTGAAAACATCATCCTGTTATTTTTACTCTTTCCCACTACTTTTCTTATCTATTACAGTCATAGTTATTAAAAACCAAATACGTAACAAATTACAAAATCTCATATGAATGCCAATGTTTTAAAAAGAGGTCTTGTTGACATTTTACTTTTTCGAGTAGACCATGCAAGAAAATGGTCACATTCTTTCTTTTTTTATAAGGCAAAAGTTCTGTGTCTCAAAACTGGATCTTTAAAATAGTATTACAGTTCATGCATAGTTTAAGAAATCGATTACCTAAATCTGAAGGTAGAAGATGCAGTGTGATAGGTCTACCAAGTGAAATATTAATAGAAATCTGTTATAACTGTGTGTCTGTGCTTCAGTCAAGAGGTATGTACTAGTTCCAGCTGCTGTTAACACATGGCAATATTAAGAACCTGAGCTCTATGATGTATACTGTTTCCTTAATGTAGCACAGTAACTGATATTAGTTCCTATTTTTTCCATTGGTTTTGGTTTTTTTGTTCTCTAAGGAAATTGTGTTATGGTTTGAAAAGGATACGGTGATATGTGATATGGTTTGAAAAGTTTGTTGAATGTTGTCCTCCCTAGACCACATACAATGTTATAAAAAGAAATTGTATTAGTTATAAATATTTGGTAACCTGTATACAAAGCAGAACTTACAAGTCAAGCTTAATCAAATGTTGCTGTGCTAGTTGCTTTAGTGGCATTTTTACTAGTTTTCTTCTTCAAACTAGTCTTTTAGACTGCAGGCAAATCTGATTAAATTGCAATGTTAGTTCTGCGTTTATTCAACCACTAAGGAGCATCTGGTTAAAATATTTTATAACATTTCAGGTAGTAGACAAGTTTCTCCAAAGTATTTCAAAATTGTAATTGAAAACGTGAAAGCGGTCTCAGCAAAGATTACTTGATAGGAAGGTTATACAGTCATTTTCATGGTCTTTTAAATTGTAGAAAAGGGAATTCCCTGTAGTGAGTTATTTCTGAAGTGTGTTTTGCTGCTCACCATGGAAGAAGTGATGTTAATGTTCCATGGGAACAACACTTACCGTTCCCACAGATCTCAAGACGTGCCAGACTTGCCTTTTCTCTTGGGCTCCATCACAGTCTGTGAGCAGCAAGGAACTCCAGCAAGATGACAGGAAGGTTGTGCTTAGCCCGGTATCCTCACTGGGTTCTTGAAACTCTTTCTTGAGCAACTGAACTACCTTTTCCCACAGTCCATTTCAGAGCTGCTTGCATATTCATGTGTCACCTGCTGCACCTTCAGTGTGGGAATCACAGCTAGGATTTCATTTGAACATATCAGTGAATGTGCAGTCAGTACCAGTCCCGTGTGCATATATACTCAGCATCTAGGATTGGCAAATAGGTATTAATCTCTGCAACATGAGATCAGAAGCTACAAATCCTTGCCACATCTGATGATATGAGCTCGTCGCTGCCAAGGATTGCACCGACACACTCATCTAAGACTCTACAATTCGTCTAAGATTCTATGATCTGTTAAAGTGGTCAGTTTTCCTGTGTTGTTTCTTTTGTAGGACTTCATGTTACCATGAAATTTGTGTTGCTGGAAACATGATTTTCCTCATTGTTATACTTCTCTTCTAGCTCGATCATAACATACTGGAATACTGTCGTGGACAAAGTGAAAAGCTCTTCAGAATAGCTGTTCTTAAGAGATTAAATGATTATCATCTCTGTCGCGTTTCTTTCATCTTATAATCAACTTCAAGATGGTATGGGATAACTCAGTTTGAAGTGATTATATATTTGAAATAGAAAGTATTTGATCTCCTTTTTGGCATCACCATGTTTAAACAGGTGGATTTCTTTCCATTAAGGTTAATATACTTACGGTTCTTTGTAACTGTTCCCTTACTTGAATATTTGAGTGACATTTAGAGTATAAATCTGTCTAACAGGAACTGATATACTAGGGGTAAAATATCAAATTCTCCTATTTGCATTGATACTAAAAAATACAATTAAGAAATTACAAAATGTTTCTGTACCTGAGTTAGATATAGAGAATTGGAGCTTAATGCCTCAGAGGAGGCTTAATGGGAGACAGGACCTTTCACTGGAATAATCACCAGTTTTCAAAAGCTTTTATTACACTGTGATTGTATAGTTGTTAGTATTCCTAACTTGAATTGATTACAGAAGAGTTTCTATTGATAAAACCAATATTTTAGTTAATATTGTATGGCTTCCATTTTGGTAATTTGTACAGAGGTGCTGAGATCCATACGTCCCTGAAGAAATTTTTATTTATATTCCTTCTTTGCTGAATACAGTGTTTCTGGATTTTCAGTCCTTTTAAAAATTTAATCTTTGCACATGAGATGTGGCATAAGAAATTCAGTTTTTTATGTAATCTTACGTGTATTACTGTCCAATAAAAATTAAATGGTATTATTAAAAATGCCTAACACATGCATTACTTCCCTGGTCTTTTAGACATTTACAATTCTGTCTCACTGAAAATAAATTGCACTTTGGTCCTCAAGCTTTTTAAGTGTTTTGGAAATTTTTACATCACTTCTTAATATTTTGGGTTTTTTCCTGAGGGTTTCTAAAATATGTTGCTCTCATTTGTAGGAGTTTTTTTTTTTGCAATTAGACTAATCATCACTGACCTGGAATATCCAGATTAATGTAAGACAGGCAGTGCCACTACATTTGGAAGAAACAGCGAATTCTCTTATATTCAGATATTTTTATATACTTCATTATTTTTGTAGCTGAGTCATTTTCAGAACAAATAGGGATAACACTTAAGTGTGATTCTATTGTCCTTCATTGTCTCCTATTACAGCAAGAAAAACCTTGCTATATTTTTGTGAATTTGTTTCAAACTGCTATATTGTTATTATTACTACAAAAGAATTAGTTACTAAAATTAAAATCCAAAAAGTACGTCTTGTACTCAATAGCAAGAGGTGATGCTTTGGATTTTAGGCACGTTTTCAGCATTCACATTCACATTTTCGTCTGCTTTAACTATTCTCCCTCAAATCTCTATCTACAGCACAAAGTAAGTTTTGTCCTTAATGGGGCAGAGCTGCAGGTTCTCAGTTGATCCTTTAGGTACTCTGCTCCTGGATTACTGGACACCTTAAAGATAATGACAAAGACATAAAACTTGGCTCAGTATTTCATAGGAGCCGGTGCAGAAGATGAAAGCAGATTTTATGTGCTTATAGTACCATGGGTCGCAGAGGAAACGCGCTGCTGTGTTCTGTACTATTTTGAATTTCCCAAGGGCTAATGGCTTCATGCCAAAGATATTACGTTGCTGTAGTCCAGCTGAAAGGTGACAAAAGCATGTTCTACAGAGGCCAAGTCATCAACAGTAAAGATGGGATGAATTCTTGTAGCTGTTTCATTGTCAGAAAGAGTTCAGTTCTAAATTACAGACTGCCTTGTTTAAATGGGGTTGTGTAATATCAGCCAGTAGGTACTGTGCCACAAGCTCTTCAAAGTGTTTCTTCAGCTACGAAGTGTAACTTATCTTTTCCTCAGTTTCTGCTTCCACTTTCTGCTTTTTATCCATGAGCTCAAGTACTGAGGCAGTCTCCACAGTGTTTTCAGTGGAGTTCATGACACCTTTCTAGTTCTTTCAGTTTTTGTGTCTGTATTTTAAGTAAGTTTGAAGAAAAAGGGAACCATGAGCAACATTTTTCTACTGCTCCTCTCTGGTTATGACTCTCTTGAAATAAACTGTTTCAAAACAGTCAGCCTCTTTTACATGCCATTCATAGTTCATTGGCTATGTCAAATGTTGTAGAGAGGCTGAAAAAAATAGGAGCGGGGAAGACTCCGGTGCTCATAATGTGGATTGTCTAACAGTGACGGTAATACCCTTTCTATCCCATGTCCTGAAATAAGTTCAGATCATGACAGGTGATTGGTAGTACCCAGCTGAAAGTGTAGGCAACAGGAACATAATAACTGAGATCTAGCAAGAATATATTCTGAATGCGACGTTGGGTTCAGATGTGTGCTTATAGTGCTGTCCTAACTTGTGAAGCTCAAAGCATAAACTCTGCCGCAACATGGCAGCTGCACAGCGATGAGCAGATGTGCATTCGAAAGCATGAGAACCAAGCAGGCTGTTCACAAAAGATAAACATTTAAGACAGGGAGAAAATTGCATCGTTCATCAAAGAGGACATTTGCCACTTCTTTCCAGGTTTGCACCATGCGTTTGCAGCCTTGGACAAATAGAAGAGCTCAACTCACCACCTCTCAGCCTATTCATGTGCCCATGACCTTCAATACTCAACTTTTAATCCTTTTATAAAAACAGAATCCTGTGTCACAGAGTATCTACTTTGTCCCTTCTAGAACATTGTCTCAAGAATGACTTAGAGGAATGAGTATTGGAACACTAGCAGGCCTCTATTCTTTTCCAGAGTATGCATTTCATTTGAATCTTTTCAGATCTAATTCTACCTAGCTTGCAAGATCTGAGAGTGCAGCTTTAAATAGTAAGAAAAAACATGAAATATATGCATATGTGTATGGTTTTTTTCCTCCAGTCTGGAAGTTAGCTAGAGAATAGTATTTTTTTAAGTCCTAGAATAAAAAATACTAAGATATGAAGGAGGCAAAAATTATACACCATCTAGCTACACTGAATTTAGTTGCTTGATGATGTTAAACTATTCACACTTCTCCAAGAGACATGGAGAGATTGCAGGTGATCATCTGCTCAAACTGGAACTGTAGGTGGGTACATGCCCTCCTCTGCATCTACAAAAGCTGGGTGAGCAAGGTAAATAACTCACACAGTGGACCCTTGGCTCGGAAAAGTAATATCTAATGAGCAGTCTTAAAGATCTGGCAGCACTGGAAAGCAGGGTGACCATTTGCCACTTGGAGTTCAAGGAAGTTTTAAACTAAGTTCCAATTTAGACAGCACTTCAATGTACTAATCTACTCATCTATTTTTGATTAGGTTTTTTCATGTCTTTTCTTATAGGTATGAGCTCATTTCTTTCCCAGGTTTTGTCTGTTGTATTTCATAGTTCCTTGTTAAATGTGACCTCAAGCTTGACTGGCACTTTTAGGCAACAGCAGTAGATGAATATTAATGATAAAAATAATTAAATATGTAAACCATGAAGTAAAGCATTTCATTTTTTCAAATAAATCTATTCAGAAGAGATAAAAGGATAAAAAATATTAAATACTTTATATATCTCTAAAGATTTTGTTTTTCAACTCCCTCTTTTTTTCCTCATCAGGCAAGTTAGTACCATGGAATAAATAGTCAGTCTCTGAATCAGCCTCAGGGCTTTTACTGAGTAATTAAAAGCTCTAAAGTTAGTTAGGCATCTAGCTCTCAGCAAGTATGATGATTTTAAAGCAGTTACACTTAGTGAAATGGGAAGAGCTGAGGAATTATACGATCTTTTGACCTAAGTATAGTGATTAAGATTTTTTTAAAAGATATCAGCTTGAATATTTGTACATTACAGGCTATATAGTTTAACTCATTTTTCCCTAAACATTTTTGGTTTATTCTTCATTTTATCTCTTTTTAACCTTTGTTTCTGTTTCTTATTCAATAGCTCTTTGATATTAAGTAACAACTCTATGGAGCTACACTATTGTCATGTCAGCAGGGCCTGATGGAAACAAGAATTTTTATTTTCAGATGTTTTTTTGGCAGGTTAGTGTTTTAAGTACTCTTTTTAAAGAACAGATACCAGGATTGAAGGCAGTATTCCAGTGTTGGTGTTATACAGGGCATTTTGCATCTGCAGCATAAATAACACTTCTCCCTTATTTGTGTAACTAAAAATGGGTTCACTCATTACGTTGACAGATTCTTAAAAGCTCACGCCATGTTGTTTTCCCATGAGATTCCAAAGCTCTGTATGGTCACCTTTCTATGATAAAGCTCCCACTGGGGACACATTTCTTTTTCCTAGGCTTCTAGTTTTGTCTCTGCAAAAAGTGTTTTGTTTTAACAGGCAAACTTAATGCAGAATTCAGCCTATTGTATCCATGTACCTTGCCTTCCACGTTACGTACTATTGCATCATTCTCTGACTAATCCATAAAAAATGTATTTTTTTATAATATGATATAGCATTTTATCATTATGTAGTTATTATATGCTGTATTACACTAAATTATATTACATTAAATATTACAAAGTAAGAACTATAGAGTGTATTATAGATTATGTGGTACATAAAATTACATTATTAGATATTATTATAATACATATATTATTAGTTCTACTTAATTCCAAATCAGCGATTAAAATACTTATTAATGGTACTGTTCCAACAATTGCTCATTAAAAAAATCCACCAGAAGCACACATGTTTGGTGGTGGTTCCAAATGGCAATTCTTTCTTGAGCTCTGCAAGGCATTTCTTATTTTATCTATAAAACCTGGACATCCTTGTAGATTTCAGTAGATCTGGTCTAAGGGTCAGAAGATTAAGAACAAGTAGTAAACAAGACTCACATAAGCAAGGGTCATTTATATTCAAAGGTAAACAGTTTTTCCTAAGTGAAATAGAATGGGAAGACATGAGAAGACAAACTGCACTGGGCAGTTGCACAACCAAACAATTCAAGATGAGCCAGAAAACAGACATAGAGGCTCAGAGGTTCTTCTGTGGAGTTTTCCTTGTCAGTAGAAAAAGAAGGCAGAAGTGATTGAATGGAAGGGATCTGGGGTAGTTTGGTCACTGAGAAGCATTCACAGAAAGAAACTGAAGAGTTACTCTACCTAAGTACCACTACTGGCACAGTAGGATCAACCATGGCATTGGTGATAAGGGATTGAGAAAACAGAACCAGTCAAGAAAGAAGGGACAAAATTTGGCAGGTCTAAGGTGTCCAAAGCTATTTCCATTGTTCAGAGAGAAGAAATTCAGGGAAAGTACACATCAATGAATAAGGTATATTGTAGGTAGAAAATACGGCATCAAGAAGAAAGTGTATTACAGTTACTGAGAGCAGTAGTCAGGCAGCACACATAAAAAAAGAAGGACAGTATTTATTACAGAGAAGAAACAACTGGAGGTAGTATATATTGTTGGTGGAGTTCTCCCCTCTGTTAGTAATTTATTTGTTGTCCTCTTTTGAAACTATTTCGAAAAAAACTGAACAGCATTGAAGGTAAAGGGAAGTGCATTTCTATCTTAAAAGTACAATTTAAATGCTTCCTGACGCTCTCCTACCTAGCTGAAAATTCTGACTGCCATTACTGTGATAGCATGTCTGTTTGAAGAAGCAAAACCAGGGGGATCTTCATAACTTTTCTGCGTTTACTAAAGATCAGAATGGATTTTCTCAACATTTAGGTTTTTAAAGAAGTGGAATTAATATACACATTAGTAACAAAGCAGCTGTGAAGCTCTGCAGGAAGCCCATCAACAAGGAAGCAAGCAGGATGAGTAGAAAGAACCAGCCGGTTAATCAGAAGAGAAGGCAGCTTGTTGAAGAAGCTTCAATTGGTGGGTCATTTTGTCGTCAGCAGGGACTCCTTACATTAAGGACCGTTTTTGCTCTCACTGCTCAATCAGTATGACAGCTTCGGTTCTAAATGCAGTGAAAGTCTTGGCCCTAATTTAAATTTTTCCCTGATAATTTATTTAAAAATATCAAATAAATGGAAAAGCAATAAAATTCAGATATACCGGATATAATAAATTTTTAACTCTGGATGTAAACTTGATTCTTAAACCTTTGAGATTATACATGTGGTCAATTTCTGCAGTCTCTAGCAATTGTTTTCAGGTTATTTCGTGGTGGTATTTGTTTTCTGAATAGTTTTCATGTCATGAGTTTCTTAGAGTAATTCAAACTGAAATACAATATTTCAGGTCTGTGTCATCATTGTATAGTTTAGTGTATATTCAAGTGATGTTTCTGCTTAACTCTCTGGAATTGCATTGCAGCAATATGGAATATTTTTATGGATCTGTTTGTTTCACAGGCTGCTGCTTTGAAAGTCTGAGAAAATGTTCTGTTCTTTTAATTGCTGTTTCCATAAGCAGTTTGCATATGAGTTAAGAACAACAGGGGTGGGGCGGGGGCCTTTTTCCAGTTAATATTATTTATTTTAATGAAAAGGCAGTAAAGCAGTCATCTCTGACTCATGGCAGGCAGACAACATGTTATTCTACAGACATTTTGGCATTATTCAAGTCACAAGGAATAAGTTAAAACAAGAACCAACAGTATGAGAGCCAAGTATCATATATCTGTATTACTCTGAAGCTCAGTGCATAACGGAGAGCTGGGAAAACGTTGTAGCAAGTGGCTCTATAGAGCAAATGAATATTGAAGAAAAAGACATCAGTGCAAGGGTTAAATAGAATTTGCATACAGTAGACAAACATGATTTGGAAAATTTTATCACTGGGCCACATACAATGGATGATAAATTTTTAACAGAAAAGCTGGTTCCCTTGGAAATTGAATCCAAATTTTCTGACTGAAGCAGAGGAAAGATAGTGTCAGAAATGTAGAGAAGCAGTAAAGGAAAATCACTGAATCACAAGGTAAGTAGCATTTCTTCAGTACTTTGGCTTCCTTGAAAACAGAAGTTAGATCAGAATTTAACAGAATTTGAAATTAGTGAAAAAGGCAGTAGGATTCTTAAGTCCTTTCTCCCTGTGAAATCACCGTGAATTTTCTGAGTAGGCTGTTCCCTCTGATATTCAATTTAGATTACATTAAATTATGTAATGAGAAATGTTATTTTAATAGAAAATGGGTTTTGGATTATCACAGACAGATCAGAAGAGTGAAAGAGAGACATCATTATACTTGAAATTAAGTATAAAATAACTGTGTCCAGAATCATACAATCACAGAATGATTTAGGTTGCAAGGAACCTTAAAGATCACCTTGTGCTAAGCCTTTGGACATGGGCAGGGACATCTTCCACTAGACCAGGTTGCTCAATGTCTTAACCAACCAGGTCTTGAACACATCCAGAGATGGAACATCCACAACCTCCCTTGGCAACCTGTTCCAGTGTCTTGCCACCCTCACAGTAAAGAATTTCTTCCATATATCTAACCTAAATTTCTCTTCTTTCAGTTTGAACCCATTACTCCCTGTTCTATCACTACAGTTCCTGACAGAGTTCATCTCTGACTTCCCTGCAGGTCCCTTTCAGTACCGGAAGGTTGCTGTGAGGTCTCCACACAACCTCCTCTTCTCCAGGCTGAACAGCCCCAACTTTCCCAGCCTGTCTTCTCAGGGGAGGTGCTCCAGTCCTCTTATCAGTTTCTCTGGTCTTGATCCAACAGTTCCATGTCCTTCTTATTTGGGGGCACCAGAACCAGAAACACTTGCAAAAAGGACTCCAAGACTAAATCATCCATAGCATTTGAAATGTAGAAAATACTTAATGAGACAGTAAATGTATTGTGAGAGCAGCAAGGCAGTACTGCTGAATGGCTCACAGTACTCAAAAGCAGTTCAGATACAATCTAGCATGTTAATTCAGGTAACTGCACTCCTTAGCAGTTTCCTGAAATAATTTAAAGAAAATGCATGATTTTTCTTTACTCTCAGGATACACCTAAATAATGAGATAGCAGGGAACTTGATATATATAGATTTTGGAGAGTTATGATAGAAATATTTATGAATGCTTGATCTCATTTGCATGACTACAATATGCATGACTACATGTAATGCAATTTGCATGACTACAATAAAAAGGGGAAAAATTCTGCTATTCATGGCATGTCCTAAAACCAGGGAAATGTAAGTTGCAGGAAAATCATGATTTGAAAACCCAGCCTGTGTGCCTGGCATGCTTCTGTCTCTAAATCATGAGGGCTAGTATATGATATTGCTGAGTCTTTCAGTGTGGAAGAAAAAATATGGACAATTAAGAAAATCACTGTAGTTCATGGACTATAGCAGAAATAATTTACTTATACATATGGTATATATCTCATTATACCTTCCTCTGCTTAAAAAAATAGTTGTTAAATAGCAAAGCTTAGAAGGCCAGGTATGATGCCTTCACAAGCAGGCATTTGATAAATTGCACTGTGTGTGGAAGGCAGGGGCCTCTGTAACTTGTTTCTCATAACACCTCAGTTAACTAGAAACCAAAAGTTTTTAGAAACAAGCATACAAAATTCCTCAGATTTCAAACTATATGACTTTTAAAGAGAAAGTAGTCATTTTAGATTTAGTTATGGTAACTTTTAATGCTGTTTTACCCAAGTTTAAATGTATCATTACTGATTTTAAGTCATACATTAGCTAAGAAATTATTTGGAAAGTCAAGTAGCCGTTTCTAGGACTTTTAAAGAAATAGTCTTCTCATTGTTTGTTAGGGTTTTTTTGAGCAGTAACCAAAATGAACCCCTACTCATGTAGAAATGCTGTGAGAAGGAACCTGGATGTTTTCATTCTCAGTGGTATATCCATTATGTTAAATTTGTCTTCCTGTATTAATTTATGTGATATATCTGACATTTTCTCCACATTGGTCTCTATGAAAACTTCTGCCTGCATAAAATAGATTAAATGAAAACTTCCTTCCCAAGGTCAGCTTCAGTTTCTTTAAAGTCAAAGTGAGGACCATCCATCTTCAGTAGTAAAATTAATGATTGCTAAGAATATTGGCATAGTGGAGAAATCTAAGCTAATATGAAGTTACCTCCTTCACTTGTAAATATCTGGTGCATGGCCATGGTGTCAGAGATCTGAGCACACTTTAATTTATCCTGGCCCTTATTTGGCTTTAGAGACTTGTCCTACTGAGCAAACCTGTTGAAAGCCAACTCAATGGCAGTCTCTGCTGGCTCTGCAGTGCATTCACTCTTCTTCTTTTAAAGTAATATAAAAGATTGCTTAATTCTCTAATTACCACTTAGGACAGATACTGAGTTATCTAGATAAACACAGGGTAGAATTGCAATCTCTACTGTATATTTCGGCATGTTTTATACTGACATGGATTAATGAAAAAAGTATTAGTTATCAGATAAATACTGTCTATTTCTAGCTACATGACTACTTTAGGAGATAGGGCCAATGAGAGAGTCTTTTCATACAAAAAGAAGAAATATTATGGCCAAATTCTGTATTTATGCTTTTATTTCAGGAACTTCAAGATCTGACTATATGTAAATTGTTGTGGGGTTAGTTGGAAAAAAGCTGCAGTGACTGACGAATATATGCAGATGTTTATAAAATAAAAGGTTAGGCTGTATTTGAATGTGGATTCCTTTCTAGTAAGTACTTATTTCAGTGAACTAATAAACCTAAAATTTCAAAAGGCAGCTTATATTAAACATCAGTCTTTTAGGTTATTCATTTACTCCATTCGGATTTATGGTTAAAATATTCCTGTCAGAAGTAAAGTGCCATTTATCTAATCCAGTTTCCTATGAAAATACACTTACGTGATTTTGGAAGACTTCAATTACCTAATTGTATAAGAGAATAATTTATATCTCACAGTCAGTAACTTGAGATGCTGATTATTACTCAATTTTCAGTGAAAGATCAGACAACCTACCCGAGGCACTACATACCCTGAAATATCTCTGTATATTTTGCTAAGAGTGTCAAATGAATAGTGACCTGTGAAATAAAGATCAATATGCTGTGACATGGTATTTTCATAATCACAAGTATGAATTTATCATTTGCTTCAGCTAAATGAAAATAAAAATGTAACACTCCAAGGCTATCTCGCTTTCAGATTACTTTTGGCAAGATTCCAAAAGTCCATAACTTTTAAATAAATGTAGCATTTCTTCAGATTACAACAGCTAAGTACTTACCAGTTTATTTGTCATTTACTTACAACATATTTTGGTAATCTCTGCTGAAAGGCAGTGCAGAAAGTGGCTCTTAATTTAAAGAGTCAGTTAGTGGCTTTCAAGGCTGTTGAACAAACACCATGTAAAGTTGAGGGCCATTTTTCAAGAGCAGCTTCCAAACATTAAAGGTGTAATTTATGCCTGTAACTCAGGTATTTTGGGTGAAATCTTTGCCTTCTGAAAATTAATGGTAAAACTCCCATTAACTTCAGTTTAGCCAGATAACAGCATTAACTTCTAAAGTACTCGTGAAGTGATCTTCCAGCCCTAAATTCTGAGAGTCCATGATAGTATAAAAAACCTCCAAATTTCGCTGTTTGGTTATTATGCAATCTCTCAGTAATTTTTCTTTGAATGATTTGAATTACTTGCAAATAGCATAGATTATAACAATAATTACTGCCTGTAAAATACTTTTTTTGTTAAAAAGTTCTTCAGTGCTTGATCTTTAAACTAAGATCTAGTTTATGCATTCTTTGACACATAGAGTCACTGAGAAGGGTACTTCAGCTATAAAGAGCATCAAATGACTTGCAGATTCAAAAGAAATTAGAGGTGATACTTAATCATAGAGCAGGTGTTTAGGCCATGGGCTTCACAACAGTTCAAAAAGCTGTTAGAAAAATCCATGCAATAAATATACATCATAATGACATGCAGACATACATGTGTGGTTTAGAGACTCCTGAATGTGCCAAGGGAAGGTAAGTAGAGGAATTATCACTTCTTATGTCCCTTGGTAAGTTACCTTAATAGCCCATCAACCTCTTTTTTTTAAAAAACCTCTTATTTAAGTTCAGAGTTTTTCTAGCTTTGGCTTCAATTTGTACCCATCTGTATGTCATTCCTTGTAAGCACAAAAACGTATTTACTATCCAAAATACGTTTCCTAGAGAGATATTTATAGTCTTGATTTGAATGGATCAGTTCTCCAATCTCTTCATTCTCCTTTTTTTTCCCATAGAGTGTTTTAATGTCTTGTTATAAGGCATGCTAGACATGTTTTTTGGAACTTGTATAGTTACTGTTAATTTTTTTTCTCAATTCTTTTAAGTTCCTCAGTATCCTTCTTGAAGTACAGGCACCAGAAAATAGACACAGTATTTCCTTCCTAATTTTCCTAACACTGTATTCTGAAATAAAATCAGTATTGCATTAGATTTAGATATTATCCTGCTTATACATTCAAGGATTCTACTCACACTCTTAGGTAAAGCATCACAGTAGAAGATGATCTTCATTTGATTACTTTCCATGACTCCTCAGCCTTTTCAGTTCCTGCTTCCAGGACAGCATCTCCATCTTCTAATTATGACCTGCATTCATCCTTCATTCGTGAATCAGCTTACATTTCTTTGTATTATGATATGTGGTATTTAAAAGGATCCTTTTAATCAAGAAACTGTGTGACTGATCTATCTCTAGCTATCATGTTGCCCCTGAAGACTTGATTAAGGGTCACCACACCTCAAACATGTCCTTACCTGAAAAGCAATAGAATGTCATCATGTTTTAGTCTTACGCCAGAGCCAACAATGAGCTGAAGGAATTTAATTTAAATATTTCCATAATGTCAGGCTGTCATTTCATATTTTTATGGCCATGTAAGGTTCATCATTGCATCGTGAGGCTTGAACTTTGTCTGATCAAGTCTACTTCACAAGAGGGTAATAGTTCATTGATAGTGAAATTAAGCACTAGTACAGGTTGTTTATTGCCAACAGATGAGAGGAATCTTACCAAACAATGTTAAAATTTCCAAAAAAGGTGGGAAGTTGGTAGTCTGAGGGATTCTTGAAATAAATGATGATTAATAATATTTATTGAAAGGGAGAATAATAAAATTTTAATCTAAGTAGGACTTCTTCAGAGAAAAGGGAAGAACACAGTGCAAACTGGATTTCTGTATTTGAAGCTGTTGTATATAGATTATTTTCTTTAACCTTTACTAAGTTTTTCTCAAGGGTGTTTTTAGAATAAGAGTCAAACAGGACGTCCTATCCCTTTGAGTAACTCTTTCTTGAAAACTGAATCACCAAACAACTTCTCAGTATAGAATTTCTTTGAAATTTCCAGAGCATCCAAAGGATAATAGAATGTGCCTCTGCTAAAGAGCATGGACCATTCAGGAATTTTCAGTTTTGTCTATGTAGAAGTTACATCCCATTTTGCATGCTGCAAGATGGCATGAATACTACCATTGGATGCTAATGGTGATGGCAAAGTTTGCAGTACTATAATTCCAGCAATCTTTTTGTTATCTGTAATTGTTGACAGTAATAATAAATTTTGAATTAAATAATGAATAAATTTAAATTATTAATTTAATTAATTGAATTATTATAATTAGATTATGAATAAAGCTATGGTCTAGACATTGGTATAAACCAATGAAGTATTTTTCTAAATGATGAATGAATGTTGAGATCCAACAATTAATCAGTTTTTTAATTATTTAACTTTTGTTAAGTGTATTTCTAGTAAGAAAGCTATGGAGAACTAAGAAAAATACTTTACAGAATACCATTAATACCATAGTGTCAGCCTAATTTATCATTCCATCAAATAATTTTGCCAAGTGTATTTAATAAAACTTAGCCCTGTGTGTTAATGTCATTAATTGAATTGCTGTCTTCTACCAGCTTCTGTCTCAGAAATAAATATTAACAGCTTTTACTCTTCAGAGACCTTTTTTGACTATTGGAATATTCACTTTAGGATATCATAACATACAAATTAGCTTGTTTTTCTTACAGTCACAAGGAGCAGGTCTTCTGTTAACATAATCTTTGTTTCAACATAAGCTTGCAGCATGTGGAAGGTCATGGAGCACTCGGGGAAATTTTAAATGTCAGCTTGCACTATCTTAAGTCCTAGAGGTCTTGGGGTGCATGTTGTACTATGAAACTTTGAGGATCTCTGCCGCAGGTGATTGAATTTGGGGAATTAGGCATGAGGTGTAGAATCTAAATTAGTGCTAAAAGTGCTAAATTTGTACAGGTCATACTGTAATTAACTTTTACCTCCTGTTGAATATATATCATGATACTTGTTCTTCTTTTTAAAAAACTGAGCTCCTCATAAAGATGCACTACACGAAAAACATTTTTTACTTCTTTATTTCTTTGTACAGAATTCAAATTTTAGGACTCTTGAGCTCTTCAAAAACAATATTGGTGTTGGATATCTACAGCTAAGTATAATGTCTGTTTTGCATAGTCTTTTGGGTTTTAAATACCAAATCTCTTCCCTTTCAGAGAAGTCGATCAGGATTCTGATGGCTGCGTCAGCTTCAAAGAGTTTGAATCTGCAATGAAGTATGGACAAGATGAAGTATCACCAGTGTACTTTGCCTAAGGAATATTTTCTGGTAAAAAGACAAAGTGAAAACTTCAGATCTCAAGATATTTAAAAATCAATGAAACTTCGTTTGTTTCAGGCAGCATTTTAAGAACTTTGGCTGTAAGTGTAGCTCTGAAGAACAGCCTTTGAAGATTTACTGTTGACAAGTTGGGTGTATTAATTTACATGTGTATATGTGTATAGAATGCTTAAAATATATGAAATCTCAATTGATTCACAATCACCCTACTTAGGAACTGTAACTCTGTACTTTTTCTTTTTGACTTCACAGACAAAAAAGGAGCAATTCTGATTTCCAGTTACTGTGAAATTTACTTGTTCACTTTTTCAACAGCCGTTTGTTGACAGACCAAAATATCTCACATGTATAGAAACATGTAGATTAAATTTATGGTTGATAATGCCTGCTGGTTTTGGGATTTCTATAAGTAGTGTATTTGTCTTCCCTTTACTGTATTACTTACGTATATTGTTCTTTTTTATACATTACACATTGTTTTTAATTTAACATTTATTAGTTAATTGGCTACATGATTTAGTTCTGAACAATTACCAAGAACTTTGTATGTAAGGAAGCAAGCATAAATACTTAGCTTTTTAAAAAAAATTTTAAAGAGTTAAAAATAAATTTTTTAAATGTGCATCAAGAACCTCAGTCTTGCAGGCTGAAAATTCTGTGTATTCAAACCTTCAGCTGACTTTTAGGGAAGAATTTGGAGATATACACTATATGCAGTATGTATATGTATATATACACTAGCAAGATCACAGCATTTCCCAATAGTTGAGGAACAGTATAAGGTAGAAGCTGTCATTACCTACAAAGTTGTCTTCATCTTTCTCTCTCTCTCTCTCTCTCTCTCTTCTGTCCAGTAACTGGGAGATGTTCTTACCTGCTGTAACTTTATATACATTCATCCAAGCTGTGCTATAATGAGAGAAATCTTTTTTATTCAATTTATTTTACCTGTGATCACTTCCTACTGTCTTCTTGTGCTCATATTAATAGTAACAGGAAATAGGGATTTCATTATGAGCACTGTCTCTGTTCATATGCCGCATTCCATGGCTTCATTTCTGTTTACCTGCCAGTTGTTACATTGCTTATGGTAGAGATTATTTTTTTAAAACTGTCCAGAAGCAATCCTTTCCTCAAGAGAACTTAGAAACTGTAGCATATACTTAATACAGCTGAAAATAAATAGCAAAATAACAAATAATAATAATGATCAATAAGAGGAAGAGAGTACCAATTTTACTCTTAAGTCAACAGTCTCCAATTTCTTTCAAATTTCAGTGAGACCTTCCAGAGTAAAATTTACAGGTAAAGTATTTATAAAATTATATCTATGTTTTCTGCTCCTGTTACATATGTGTTTCTCTCTAGGTACAATCAAAGTGGAATCTTTCTCTTTTTTAATTCTGAGGCAGGTAATATACAAATAATGAGAGGAAGTTGGTAACACTGACTATATCAGCATATATACCTGATTCTGTATATTAGAACCAGGTATCTGCTAGATGAAATGAGTTGTAACTCAAATATCGTGCTTTATTTGTTAATCAGTGGGAGCAAACTGGTGTTGCCTTTGAAAGGTGATGGTAAGACATGCTAATAGATTGGAGCTTTGCCTTAGAAATGCCATTTCCCAATAGATAAATGTTTTCGTAAGAGAATCATCACCATAGATGTTAATTAGCAATATCATCCCATGCTCTTCTGAGATGCAGGAGATTGAATTATTATCCCACAGGGATAGTTGGTAGAGGTCTATTCACAGTTGTGAGAAAATGTATGACAGTTTGCTGTGTTATTACTTAGAGTGCGTTTTTTGGTTCTTTCCTAAACACTAAATCCATGCAGTATTATTTTCTTATGATAGATTATTTTATCATTATTTATTATTTTACTTATTAAAAAAATTATTTCGTTCATAAGGAGCAGTTAAAAACACTATGACCTCCTGTTTGTATTTCTAGTATACCTATGATGTGTTGTCTAAATAGTTGACAATCTACATGCTATATTGTACAAGTATAATGTTCTGTTAAATATTTTACCAAACAGAAAGATCTTTGTATGCTTTTAATAGTAGGAAATTTATATATCTTGTATATATGGCAAGGAATCTAGAGAGGAAAGTGCTCTTATCTCCTTTTTTTCCGTATGTTCTCAATCCTCATTTTCTCGAGGACTTGAAAAGGTGCTATGAACCTGAATTGCTGAGTCAGCATAAACTCTTGGCAAGGCCAATGAAATTTTTTTACCATGTTGGAATTTTTTTTAGAAAAGAGCAGATCTATATTAAAGGATGATAAGTACTCTCATTTCTTCTCCCATGGGGACTGACAGAAAACTGCTGATGACCGCAGTGAAGTGGAACTGAGTAGGCCATGGTGACACTCTTCCTCTTGAATACTTGAATGGAAATTAATTACTAGTTACTGCTTGTCTGGGTTTTGGCTAGCAAACTGCAGAAACACTTCAGCCATGGCTGAAAACAGATAAAAGCAGGAGTGACATTTGTTAGGTGGTGGTCTATTCTCACTAATGTTTCAGGAAAATAACAAAATTAATAGCTACCCAGCTATTGGTTGAAAGAGGCTACATGCTCTTCAGTTTTTGTTTTCTGCTGCTGGTGTTAGAGCTCAACATCGAAGGTCATCATGGAAGGTTTGGCAGAGCTAAGAGCTACAATCAACCTTAGTCTACAAGCTGCAACTCTGACAACTCAGTTTAACTCCAGAGTGACATAAAATGAGACTATTCACTCATTAGCAGGTTACATTCTTATCTGCAACATTTCCAAGAGTGTAAGGACATCAGTGATAAAAGTGATATGAGCCGAGATAATAAAGTTTTTTTTTTGATTGCTGCCATCTTTGCCCCTGGGAGCCAGAACTGTCTGAACCTCCAGAACTGAAAAAAACAAGTTGCAGTAGCTAAAGAGCCATTGCTCTCTAAAAAATAGTTACTCATGTACCTTATGAAACAGGGGATGTTTAGGATTTACTTACCAGAATGTTATACAGTCTTTTCAAAGTTAATGAGTACATTTGCTTTCTTACTACATAAACTTTTTCTTGTTTTCTTACACCGCATTTACTTAACAAACAGGATTTCCTTGTTAAAAATATCCATTAGAAAATATTTACTTTCTAAGTGAATGGTCATCTGTTTAAATTATTTTCAAATGTATCCTTTATATGCTTAGCTAGTTGCCATCATTTTATAGCAAATAGATTATATAAGCATAAATCCTATCAAAGTATATTTGTTTTGTTCCCCTGGGGCTTCTGTAATTCCCTATAGCTGTTGAAATCTACTATTCCGTAATTTCCTTTTGAAGGATTTGGATGGTTTTGACTTTTTACCGTGGTCTGTACAGACAGCAAAAAGAGGGTTTCAAACTGAAAGAGAGTAGGTTTAGTTTGGACAAGCTGTTCAGAAAAGCTATGAATGCTCCATCATTGGAAGCATTCACGGTCAGTCTGGATGGGGCTTTGAGTGACCTCATCTTGTGAAAGATGTCCCTGCTCATGGCAGGGGGATGGACTGGATGACCTATAAATATCCTTCCCAACCAATCCCATTCTATGTTTCTATTATTTTATTTATTGAATGAACAATTGTAAAACTATGGTCTTTGGGCAACATGACATTCCTGATGGCCTGCCCGGTGTAGTCTACTGAAATCTGGGAGAGTTTTCATTGAAAAATAATTCAGACAATTAAGCCCAATATCAAGACTGGCCACACATAAATATTTTTTTTACCTTTTACTTTTTTCCCTATCGAGTGGTATTTTCACCCATTTATCCATTAATCAGAAGAATAAAAAATAAATAAATATGTGCAGTACATCGTAGAATAGGCAGTATTTCCCTAAAAGGTTCCCGAAATAAAACTTGTGTAAAGATAGTACATTAAGTTTGTGGCAGTGTTACTGTATCTTCTATCTTTAATCAGCTGTGTGGGTGGTGGCTGACTAGTCAGAGTAACTGGCTGACACACGAAATGTCACAGTTCAAAGAAAAGCTTTGGCATGACTCTCATTTACTATAATATATCAGCTTTACACTTCTCTGGCAATGAAATGCCATCTTAAAATCAGGATGAATTACAACTGCGTTCTGCGTTCCTGCTTTGATTCCTTAACACTATTCTTTGGGAAGGCTGTCCAAATATAAAAAAAGAGTCAGGCGTGTTTGTTTAACATTTTGTGTAGAGATTCCCAGTAAAAATTTGAGAAAACACATTGCACCATTGTCTAAAAGAAATAGTAATAACAACTACGGATTTTAATCACAGTTATTTTAGGATCCATATTTGAGCCTCTTATTTGCAAGAAGTAAAAAACCAGTGATGAATTTTAAAAGAGCCCAGAGGTTGCACGTGCATTAACATTTTGTCTCACAGCTGTGCAGTTCTGAAGTGAATCTCCTGATCTTCCCCACTTTCTGTGTATTGGCTTGGTTTGCAGAGTCATTATGGTGCATGCAAATCAAGATTCATTCTGGAGGAGAATAAACTAAACCAGAAACCCGTCCTAGGCTCACATGAAACACGTGGCAATACCTAATGGAGACATGAGTCTGAACAAGACTACTTTGCACTGCCATGAAGTTCTCCAAGCCTTCCTGCATACATCAAGCAGTCCAGCTGACCATCAGCAACAAGGCATCCCATTCTCCGTATCTGGTTTTTCACTTGAAAGAAAAGCCAGTGTCACTGCCATCACAGTGTCCTCTTGGATTTTTTTCCATGGCTCAAGACCTTTCTTAGTCCTTTCAATGGGACCTCTGGATGTTGATCAAAGTTAGAATGGGCACAAAGTTTGGCAACCTGTTCCAGTGTCTCACCACTCTCACAGTAAAGAATTTCTTCCTAATATCTAATCTAAACCTACTTTCTTTCGGTTTGAGACCATTCTCCCTTGTCCTGTCACTACATTCTCTTGTAAAAAATCCCTCTCCAGCTTTCTTGTAGGATCCCTTCAGGTACTGGCAGGCAGCAATTAGGTCACCCCAAAGCCTTCTCTTTTCCAGTCTGAACAAACCTAATTTGCTCAGCCTTTCCTACTAAATTACTGGTTTTGCAATGAAGTATTTGCTAATGTAGAGTTAGTGAGGGAGTCTGGTGTTTAAAATTGCTTTGATACTCATGCTGTGGAGAACATCTCAGCCTTAGTCAAATGTTATCCCTCATTGACACCAGGGAGGAGTATTTCCTTTTGTGTCCCAGTCAAGTTTGCATTTGTTTGTAAAATTCTTTTAAAAAGTCATTCTAATTTATATAAATTTAATTTACTGTTGGCTTTACTATGTACAATGAAAAGTTGAATGATGTGGACAAAGATGGCTTACAAACTAGCTATGAAAATCAAGACACCTACAATGGTACATCTTAGAATGAGTTACTGCGTTAAAAGATCTGAGATAGGTCTCCTGAGAAAAGCCTAGTAGCTGCAGAACATTTATGGTAGAAAGGAAAAAAACTTTTAAATACTTAATCCTTCCTGGAGAAGAAAGCTGTGATAGATGTTAAACAGTTGTGAAATATTCAGTGACATATTGAGATGTAACAGATGCTATGGAATCATGTTATAGTCAAACATTGTACTAATTTTGTAAGTGTCATATATTTGTTAGCATTCCTACTTCTGGCTAAGGGCAATCTTGAGAGTTAGTAATATGAAATCTAGTGATAAAAGAGTACAAATAACAACTCATTTGAAGTTCTGCTTACCCACTCTGTTGGGAAGGCAGCATACAGACATATATATCTATCTCAAAAGGCCTCTGAAGTTGAACTACATGAAATTCTGACTTTTGACGGCACTGTCTTGGGAGAGGAAAGCCCTATTCCAGAACTAATATCCTGTGCCAAAAGAACACATCCCTGAGATAGGACCACAAGTATCCTAGATTTTTCAAGTCCTCATTTGGAAGACAGCTAAACCTGACCTGATAAACTAGCACATATATTAGGAACATGTTTTAAGATTTCTTTTTTTCTGAGAGAGTCTTGGTCTGAATCAATACAGTTAATTGAATGTTTTAGGAGGGAAGGTGTTACTTGGTCTTTGTCATAGTTAGCTTTGTGAAATGAAGACTTTTTATTGGATATTTTAATAATACCCTGAAGTCACATTGGCATGGAAAATTACAGAACGGTATAAAAGATGGAGCCCAAGAGACCTTTCTGGACAGAGACAGAATTTCACCACATGAAAGATCAAAAGCAGAGTCCTGAAATTTAAGATAAATGCAAGAAAATTGTAACTGTACTACAAGACAGATCTAGGATCCACCTCTTCCAAAGTGCAGTGTCTTACAGTTGGTAGAAGTGGTGATGTAGCAATAGGGGTGCAGAAGTGATGCCTCCCTAACATGCTCTGTGTGTCCAGCAGCCAGAGGTTCACATCTCCCTTTCATCCTGTACTGTTCTGTGGATGTGATTCTGTTCTCAATCACACTTGCTCCTTTCTCTGTGTCTTTTCTTCAGTCCTGCTACAGTCTTTCTGAGATGATCAGAGCTATGCTCACTACTGAAGTTGTGGAAATAACTGTGGCTTTATATAGCAGCATAACAATGTTTCCCATTTTATATTCTATAGCTTTCATATTAAGAATTTAAGATTCAGTAGTGAAATGGATGTAGAGTTAATTCAGAAATAATGTTAGAAAGCAGTTAGATTTCTCTTTATTTTTACCATGATCTTCATTCATACATGACATATAATTTTACTATCATAAACAAAAATACATATATATGATATATATCATCAATAAGAAAAAAAAATTAGAAGTCAGACTATTTATAATATTTAAGCACCTAAACAAATAGGAAAGTGGGTCTTGTAATCTGCAAAATGATTGAGGCAGCTAAGTGCTAGCTTGTACTGAAATCGAATAGTACATCACTTTGAAAACCCTGGAGGAAATTCCCTGCAGGAATTAGCCTGCAGTTTAAGGGCTGTTTTTAAAATTAGACACTTCATATGAATAAATAGAAAAAAGAAGAATTTAAAAAATCAGACACCTATCATAGAAAGCCTCAGTCACGCAGGTCACTGAGAACATGAGGTAGGTCTTCAGACTAGTACTCGACCACTGGTGGATTTACAGACTGTAGAGCAATATAATGCAGAATGCTGCCTAGAAACTAGGTTTGAGTTCCATGCTCTGCTGTGGTGATACAGCTGTGCTGCTCCAAGTGGCAGAGGAGTCCTCCCAGCATCTGCTGAGAACCCTCTGCTCTCCTGTGCTCCATCTGCCCTGTTAGGCAAAGGAGTGTTCAAATCTCTATGCAGTGCCACAACCTGGGTGTATTATGATCAGACAGATTCTGCTTCATAGCAAGATTTTCTCTGTTCACAATGATCCGTGAGAACAGCTGCAGATTTCTGAACTTAGCAAATCACCTAAATTTACTGGACCTTAAGGAAAGTGATTCACACAGATTTATTTAAAAATCATTTAATACTGAAACTTATTAGGTGCTTTGACAAAGACTGGTCAGAAACGATGTTAACATTGTTGCTATAATTACAATGTTTTGCTCCTAATTGTGAAAACTGTCATGATCTACAATTTGGGATGGTGTGTTAAAATTTAGATCAGGAAAAGATGAGTTTTTAGACATACAGAACCGAAGGCTGTAAGTCAAGGGTGAGAAATCATGTTAGATCTCTACTTGAGAGCTTGTCATGGCAAAAAGAACAGTAGAATCACAAAAAAAAAAATTTATAACTCTCTGATTTGTACCAGTTCTCCATTGCAGTGATTCATCATTGCAGTTCTTTGTTCTCCATGGCAGTTCTCTTCCTATATTATGGAACAAAAAAAAATTTAGAAATGGTGTACATAGGCCAAGGGACATAAAGAAATTCAGGCACCTTTGTCCTCCTGAAATAATATGAACTTCAGAAATGCCCTATGGGTCAGGTCTGTGGTCCATTTAGTTCAATAGCCTGCCTCCAACTGTGCTTGTGGCAAACACTGTTGGGAAAGGGCCCAGAAGCCAGGGTGTTGCCTGCAGTTCAGTCCCCTCAAACTGCTTCAGCATCCACAGACACCAGACTAAGAAAGCTGGAGGGCACTCTGCTAGTCTTAAAGACTTATGAGGCAAAACCCCCAAACATTTACTTTTACCAGAACTGCTAAACACAGGCTAAGCTAAACTTGAAGTGGCTGGGATGCTTCCAGTCATAGTTGAAAAAACAAAACCTAGCCTCTGTCATAAGTAAATGTAAACAGTCAAAGACTTTCAAAGTATATTTATGATCTTTTATATAGATATGTCATTCACTATTCTTTTACAGCATGCTTCTTTCTCCTAGGAAGCATATAAATGAGATTATATTTAGCTGCTAATTAATAATGTTCCACAGCCTTCTGACAACAGAGGAAATTCTTCAGTGTCATCTTTGCTCTCCCTTGCACCTACTTTCTTTGAAATTACTTTTATCATGCTTTCAGCAAGACTATAGCTCTTAATAGGGGCCTTGGTAACAAAGATGGAAAGATTCAAAGATGGTCTTGCAAACAGAAATCCTTCAGTTATATTTTACTTCAAAACTTCTATCTATTTGGGCTAAAAATGAGAAAATTATTTCTCTCAATGACATACCCCTGTATTTCTCAAAGATGTTCCCAATGCAGTTTGTGTATTGCATTAAGTGTTCAAATGTGATAAAAATAATGAGCTGTCCACTTAATTATTTGCAGGTCTTCAATAATCTGCAAACTAACACAATCATTAAAATGTAACATAATAATAAAAAAATGAACGACAATGTAAGTCTCCTATAAAACTGTTCAGGAAAGATTCCTCATAAATTTATAAATAAAGGTATGCTGCTTTGCTTTATACAATAATTTCAAAATCTGAATGCCACTTGTATAGGATCAAATCCCTCACAGAGGCTGTCATATCAGAGCAACATTAATAGTTGGACTTGGTGACCTTAAAGGTCTTTTCCAAAGTAAATGCTGTCATGATTCTACAATTAATACAGCAGACTCATAATTCCAAGTTTATTTAACAAGGTCTGATTTTTAAAAATGTGTTGATTGACTTAAGTATAGTACCATCCTGTGATTTCTTATTGACTGGGTATGGTATTCTCTCAGCATTATCTGCATTTCTTATTTATATTTGGTCCTTTTTATGTCATTCTTGCACTATAAAGGGATGTTAGAATGAGTGTACATGTGCTTTATACTCCATTTATATTCCCAAAATGGTACAAAATGAACAAATGAAGACCATAAGCAAGGTTATTTTATGTAACTTTGTGTGTGTTTAAAGTTGTGGGCTTCTCTGTGAGATTGTACAGAGTATCTCAGATTCCAGGAAATATTTCATCTTTGCAAGTGAATGGCAATAATTGAAGTACCTATCTTCCATCTCTCACTTTAGAGGTTTTCTTCACTCCCTGTGTTACACAATCGTTATGGATGTGACATCCTGTTATTACATGAAAAACTGGAGATTTCCAGGAGATAAAATCTCAATTAATACAAGGACCCTTTGAGCGTGCATCGCTGGGAAGTCTAGCTAAAAATTCTTCTGAAGGAGAATTTGAAGCCAAGACGAATGTTAAACATAGCATTTCAGTGTTTTCCAGAGGTAGCCTGAATCTTCATACTCTTACATGAATGACTTCAAATTCATTTCTACTTTCTTTTCTATTTATTTTCGACAGCATGAATTTAGTTTACGTTATTTTAAACAAGATTTAGACTTCTGTTGATAAAGTTGTTATATACAAAGAGGAGGTTTAAACATGCTACTGTCTTTAAACAGTCCTGCTGATTGTATAGGAGAAATGATGATGGAGTGTTGCATCGGCTGAAGCAGCAGCTGTTGTGGCCGGGGGGCCAAAGAGCCCAGGTACAGAGGGGGCCCGCTGGTGGACAGGCTCCAAAGTGTAAGACTCCCCCTTACCTCAGTGAGAAAGGCCCCCTCCCTTGATCTTGTGACCCTATGGAGATTGGGTCTGTCGGATTGGCCAGCAGCCAGACCCCTTGTATCCCTTAGGAGGATGTAATCCAGCCCCCACTCCACCCCCTCCTTATCCCCATTGGTTCTTGTATTACCCTGCCTCCCTCCCGTACCCCTTTATGAGTGTATGCGGACCGGAAACCCATCCCTTCTCGTCTGGGACAGCATCGAGGTAACAATAAACTCCGGTGCCCCGGCGGGGGCCGTCTCTGACTCATTTGCTCCTAGTGTCGCCTGAGCTGGCTGGCTCAGTGTGAGCGTGGCTGCGTGTATCCATGACACGGGTGAGAGAGCTGACTTGCGAGGTGCCAAGAAGCACCGCCAGGGGTTCCTTAGCTAAAGGTTCCCCTTGGAACAAGCAGCAGTTTCTCCATCAACACCCACAGAGCGATAATGGTGACTTACTAAAGGCACTGCTTTGAAGAATAGAACTGAAAAGGACCCAGAAACAAAGTAGACCAAGCCTGCCAGTGTCATGTCAGGCTGGCCAGAGCATCTCAGGACAATTGAGAAACCTTGGAATATGACACCAGAAATGCATTTCAAGTATTGAGGGAGATACACAAACAAATTAATTTGTGGGTTTCATACGAAAGAAGTAATAGTATCATAAGACTAATTTGGGTTTAGACACGATTGTAATAGTAATATTGTTTGTGTCTGCTGATTTGCATTTCCTTTCACCCAATGTAAATCCAACACTAGCAGGACTACATAGGCACCAGTGAAGGTAAATGTGGAATTTTTAAAAGTATGAAACTTAGAGCCATGACTCACTGAAGTTACATACGACACATTTCTAAAGCCCTTAGGGCTTGACTTGAGACAAAAAGATATACATGATCTAATTTATGTCAGTGAAAAGTAGCTGAAACTAAGATGCTTTCAAATATCTGAGCTAATTATTCTCTTGCTAACTGTAGATGTCTCTATGTTGTGCTCCACAGCAGAGAAAGACCCCTGCACATTTTTCAATATCCCATCTATAGCCAGTGGAATCAGAAGTGTCAGAGAAGATTTTATTTTGTCAGCATAATCTTGAATGCTGACGATACGTATGAAAACAGTAATCTAGTTATACGTCAACTGTTGGAAGTTTTGTTGGAAGATTTGCAACTACACAAAACATCTTTTTACTTACAACTTATATTTCATTCAAAAACCATTGCTGCCCAATAAACAAGAAATACCACGATGCCATTTTGTAGTCACTTTTCAGAGCATAGCAGTTAATCTAACTCTACAGTTACACTGTTAGTGCATATTAGAAAATATATGTGATGTTCACGTACCTGCAATACAGGGCTAGGGTTATCTTAAACTTGGCATTTTTATGCCTTTTAAAGCCATCATGCTGTAAACTGCACGCAATCCAGTAAAAAAACATTTTTCTTTCCTTTAAATACAGTTCATCACTATTTCAGGGATATTTACCACATCAGCATCTATCCTTGCACAGGATCCCAGTAGACAAAGTACTCCGCAAACGTTTCTAAGGGTCTCTGCCTCTCAGAATAGGGTACGTAGTTCATCTTTCGTGCTGGCGAGATAAAATATTTACTCCACTGTTTTATGACTGATTTTACTTATCTCCAGCTATGCAAATACCACATTTTTGCATGTTTTGCAAAACCTGTTAACGCCTCTTCCTCAATCAATCAACAGCAAACCTGAATATTTCACCTCTGTGAAATAGTCTCTGTTATTATCATAAAAATCACATGGGCAACAGTAGGTTGGCAATCTATGTTTGATGTTTCTCCTCCCTGCAGCAGATAATATATGTGCATAATTGCTCAAGTGCCATCTGGTTGCAACTTAAGATGTGTTGCTCATTGATAATGAAAGCACTGATTCAGTCCCACACACAAAACAGAAGTCTGTTTAATACAAGTATGCATGATTTTGTAGGACCCTGATATAAAAAAAGAGCAATGCCTTGTCAAAACCTTTTAGGAAATGTGTATTTAATAATAGTTTTTCTAAATAGAATGAAGTGTGGCTGAAAGAGACCTGATTGGTTTGGAATTGAAAAATTTAATTGTTGCTATGAGCATGGAGTGGCAGCGTGAAGCTCTCAGCCCGTTTAATCATACTATAGGCCTCCCATAGGGCTTCCCTAGCACAGAGGAAAGGAGAGGAAAGAGTGAGGTTAAAAGGTGGTTGAGGCTCAGGCCAGAGTGCACTGCAGTAAATGGCAAAACTCTCCTTGACACCTGCATGTGTGGCATTGCCCTTGTCTGCTCAAAACGTGCAGTGATGTCAGAGCAATTGGAAAAAAACCCAGGAAGAAGTAACAACTGAGCAAAAACATTATTTGAATGCACAGAAGACTCACAGATATGAAAAAAAACCATAATAATCCTTTTCTTCATGTCCATTGATAGTGCAAAAAGTAATGTGATTTAACTGTAGCAAGCGAGATTTACTTTAAAGAAGAGAAAGTTCTTTAATGAACAGGGAGTGACTGGCAGGGATCTCTTGCCTGAAGCAGTTGTCAAATGCCCATTAACAGGGAGGCTCTAGAAGAGGTTAAACACATACCTGCCGAGATAAGCTTAGCCCATTCTGCTATGGGGCAGGGAGATGAAAGAATGAGCTCTGAGATCCTTCCAACCCCTGCTGTGGTCCTCTGTATTCTGCACGGAGACTCCTCATTTCCCATGCCTTTGTAGCAATATTTGTGCATAACTTGTCATTTCAAGGAGCAATACCCTTAGCAGTTCTTCCCTTTGACCTGAGTTTGAGTTGAGACAAAGGTGTAGCATTATATATTCGGTTTTTTAAAATCAGTTTTAAAATTTGCTTGTCTATCTGATTATGTTAATTTTAAACACAGATTATTGCCATTTCAAATGTGTGCAAAAGCGATAAGGGAGGTGACTAGCAGCTCATTATTAATTTGCTGGTTTTATTTTCAGGAAATTAACATTCTGGCAAGAAATTTAATTGGACTTTTGTTAATTCTTACAGTGATGCTTTGGTTTTTCCTTTTGGGACTGGAGAGAAAAGCCAGTATCTGGTGTTTGAGGATGCTAGGGACTTACACCATATTATGTCTAATATCTTGATTGTAAATAAACAAAATGAATAATTAAGTGAATAATGAGGTGTCCTGAATGAAGACTTCTCTGACGGTATCTGTGGAATGTTTGTACTCCTGTCATTTGTTCTCTGTTGGGCGTCTTGGGCAGCGCATTGCCCGTGTGGATATTTGCAGGGTATTTTTTTTCAAGCAGAACCCAGAAAAAGTATTAACAAAGGTTGTCAGATATGCAGAGAGGCTTTTGTTCTTCAGAGCTCTATCTGTCTGTATGAAAGAGGAAAACATAAGAATAGTAGAATTTGTGTCATGGCCCCAAGGACACTGACAGGCCTGACTGCGCATGCCTGGCTTCCCCCAGGGCCACCCCCACCCTGCTTATGGCTCAGGACCCCGTGTCAGCCCCCCGGGCCATCAGCCTCTGCCCCAGCAATGCCACAGCAGGGCTGGTCTCCAGCTGCCCACAGCCCTGCCCAGCCATAGGCTCCGACAAGCCTGGCGTAGCTCTGGACCTGTGTTCCCAGGTGGTGTCCAGGCTGAGCCCGGCCTTGTACCCAGGGATGTGCCCGATGCCCAGGGCTAGTGCTGCCCCTGGTGCCCTCAGGCTGCCCTGCCATCCTGGGGCTGCCCCCGGTGCCCTCAGGCTGCCCTGCCATCCTGGGGCTGTCCCTAGTGTCCCCAGCCTGCCCTGCTGCCCCATGTAGCTCCCATGGCCCACAGGGAGCCACCAGGGCCTGCTGCCACACAGCTTCTGAGGTGGTTTAAGCTCAGACAAAATGCAGACAAACTACATTAGAGATGTTGTATAGTCTATCCTGATACAAAACAATTCTGTAAATTGTTGGGATATTTTACTGTTCTTGCTGCAGGGACAGACCCGGGGTTTTGTTTGCCTTCTGGATGCAGATGGTTTCCCCCACTGGGTCCCCCTGTCCTGCTTGGCCACCTGAGATAACGCCAGGCCTCCTCTGGGGGGGGAAAGAGGCAAGTCCCTATCTTTATATTTTCAGGACTCCTGAGGGAATGCTGCCATTCCCTCATCGGCTCCTCCCAAACACCAAGACTTGGCAGCTTGATGAACTCAGATGTAACTACTACACGGAACTAAGAGACCACAGTCTTGTGAGGAGCAGCTGAGGGAACTGGCGTTGTTTTGCCTGGAGAAAAGGAGGCTCAGGGGAGACCTTACTACTCTCTACAGCTATCTGAAAGGAGTTCTATCCTGGTGGATGTTGGTCTCTTCTCCCAGGTAACAAATGACAGGACAATAGGAAATGGCCTCAGCTTGTGCCAGGAGAGGTTTAGATTGGATATTAGGAAGACTTTCTTTATGGAAAGGGTGGTCAGGCATTGAAATAGGCTGTCCAGGGAAGTGGTGGAGCCACCATCCTTGGAAGTGTTCAAAGGGTGTGTGCATGTGGCACTTAGGGACATGATTTAGTGGTGAAGATGGTTATATGAGGTTAATGTTGGTCTCAGTGATCTTAGAGGTCTTTTCCAACCTTAATTGTGGTTCCAACCTCTTCTGTGGTTCATGAGTCTATACTTGTTGGATGCAGATGGCATCTTCCATACGTAACAATTTTGCAATGGATGGAAATGTTCAAATCACTGGTACATCAGTGGCACGAAGGGCAACTCTTCTCACAGTCCATGCAGCATCTAAGGACAGAGCAAGGGGCAGGAGCTGCTGGGTTCAGCCACAGACCTGCCTCAGCCATTGCTGAACAATTACTTATTTTGTCTGTTCATTGCATTTTTAAAATATAAATTGGAAGTAATCTGGTTTGTTGATTTCATTTGCTTTTATAAAAAAAAGGTGACAACATGAGTGACTACTTAGTACCTCTGTAAATATGTGGTATCAGGCAAAGTGAAGGTATGTTTGGGTTTTTTCCCTTTGAATACTTTATTAACATTCCTGTGATTAGCACTGAGCAAGCTGAGACCTGAATTTCTGCTGCTGTGCTGAGGTATCAGGAGACACCTCCCTCAGCCAAATTTCTAGTGAAATTTCTGAAGACAACAATGGGGCAAGAGCCACAAGACTCCACAGGGGAACACCACCATCTCCTGACCATCCTTTAGGCAAATTACTGGGGAAGCCTGACACTAAGGCAGCTGGATTCTGTGTCTGGAATTAACATCAGCTCAATTTCAGCTTTCCACCTAGAATGTAGCTGTATGTAAAGAGAATGCAAAGTGATTTTTTTGTATACGTGATATGATAATTGAAGTTAGCGTTTTCTCAGCACTTGCTATTCTGAACTGTAAAGGAAAGCTAAATGAATTGTCAAGGAAACTGTCCTGGGTTACAGTGTATTCTATTACCATCTTCATGATCTGTTGAAACCAGGTGTAGCAATGTTCCCTGCCTCCTCCCTCCAGACTATCTCCTGTTAACGGGCCCATCAATGCCTTGCCCTGTGACTCACCATCCCATTGTGAGATGCTCCGCCCAGGGGGAAGGAGCCAAGCATTCCCACCTGGGTATAGTCTGGGGTTTGGAACAGCACAGGCAGCCTTTTACCACTGGATTCCCAGAGGACAAGAGCTACACAACCACCACTGGACTTTCCGAGGAGGACCAGACTTTTTTTTCTACAAGATCACCACTTCAACAGAACCACTTCAAAGAGAACTGCAGCCACCACCTAATCGGACTGCTACCACCACCCTGCCCGGCAGAGTGTCAGGTCATACCCTGACTCTGTCAGGTTAAACTAGTGTTTCTGTACTATTGTTTTGTTATACATATATATTAGTAAAAGAACTGTTATTCCTATTCTTCATATCTTTGCCTGAAAGCCTCTCAATTTCAAATTTATAATAATTCGGAGGGAAGGGGGTTGCATTTTCCATTCCAAGGGAGGCTCTTGCCTTCCTTAGTAGACACTTGTCTTTCAAACCAAGACAAAAACATAGTGGAAATTAATGATGGGGATAGAACTCAGAAGGGCTCTGGACATCTGGGCTCAGTGCTCTGCTGAACACCAGTACTTGGTTAAAATCTGTTAATACCACCTTAGGTGAGTGTTCTAAGCTCTTCCCTGACAGCTCCGCTGGCTGCTGCCTATACTTTTGTGCCTTCATTTCCAGCCCAGGGCCAGACATGCTCTTTTCCATCTGCTTGGGAAGAAGACTGAGTGGAATTGGCAGATGACTGCTGCAACTGTATCACCTCTTTGCTCTGTCCCTTGTAGCCTGTGCTCACTGTCAGTTAGTTACCTGGTCAAGGTATGTAGTCCCCCAGCTTCCTATCATCTGCTTAGAGAGGAAACTTTAACACCTGTGCTAGAAAACATGTAAAATTGTAAGAAATATTGCCTTTGTCAGTGATGGAAAATTGTATAAATCTCACTCTGAACCACGAATGTAGAAAAACAAGTTAAAAGACACCAGTACTCTGCCACAACATCACTAAGATTTGATGAAATGACAGTTCTTAAAAAAAAAAAAAAAAAAAAGAATTTTTATGTCTGCCTTCAAACACAATCTTGAATAACGACTCGTATTCCCAGTATCATGGCATGAAACACTAGACATTGCAACTACACAAAGTATAGCTGGTCCAATGTTAAACCACCAGCAAGGACAAACTATTTTTAGAGTTGTCATATATTATTGCACCTGAGCTTTATTGGTCTTCAGATTAAAAGAGGTTTTTCTTCAGAGAAGTTCACTTGAATTTTACACTCATTTAGTAAGCCTTATGTTACTATTCAATTTATTTTAAAGCAGATTCTTTGGGGAAAATTAGAAAGCTAATTTGAATTGATTCTTTGGAGATTCAGGCTTAAATGAAGGGCCATAAAATTGGCAGTCAAAGTGAAAAAATAGAACTGAATGCTATACTTGTACTACTCAATGGACACGGGCACCTTGCTCTTTGCTGCTGCTGCTGAGGGTTTTGACGCAGTATATTTGAGACAATTTAAACACGCCTAAGCATGGAACTTCACGGAAGTTTTGGTCACTAAGGAACCACAGAGTATTCCTTGTTCAAATGGTTTTTATCAGAATATAAATTTATGGCTGCCAGGTTCATAAAATTCGTCATTCTCTCCAGGTTTTCAAAACTAATTTTATAAATTCCTAGGGGAACTAATCCTAATACTGGGTAAGTAATGGTACTTTAGCATCTGGTTGAGGACTTGTCAGAGAAATGTTCCTCACCAAAAACCTCCCCTTTCTCCATTTCTAAGTGCACCAGCTCACATTTGGGTAAGAATGTTTTGGGTGTCCAGCAGTTTTAACTCCTAATTTAAAACATTCTGTGACAGGTTTGAGGTTTAGGTAGCAGATTTGTGTTTTGGGTTTTTTCGAAAAAAACATAATTTCTAGATTTTACTGTCCCACATTACAGGGCATCTAAAACTGTTAACATTTTCAGACAATTTAGGCCACCATGGTAATTCATCATCAAAGGAATAAACATTTGGTTTACAGGTTTTCGGTCAACAGGTCAAGCCTGTAGACAGAAACATTTTAGACATCTAGAGACATTTTTCTCTAGAAAAATGAGACTGCTTAACAGAATTTATGTTTTTCTGTAACTGTTTGATGCATTTACATCTTGGGAAATTCACAGAAATAATGGCTGAGGAGATGGTTGTTCAATTTCCTGTCACATAAATTACTGAGTAGATGTTCATTACTCCATCCCAGCACTGTGCTTCCAACCTAATCAGAGGAAGAAGTGAGGATATGAAAAGACATGCTGGAGAAAACTCCAGTACATGCTATTATTTGCTCTGCACATATGGTCCCATATTAGAAATGACTGTTATTTTGTATGAGTAAACATGTGAAGAAATATTTAAACTGAAAAAAAATATATTGCTTTGTTCTTATAAACTTCATGTGAAAACAATTTTACTGAAAGAAGCCTTCATTCTCAGGATTATTTTCTGATGTGCCCGGCTTTCCAAACAGTATTAGTCAGGAGCAGACATGCTCATTTGCTTTAGCTCCCATTGCAAGTGTTGGACACCTGAAGTCAGACACCGAAGTTGATATTTAAATGTGGAAACTAAAATCCCACAATCTTTCACACATGCTAAGTTTTGCTACAACCCTCAGCGATCTCAGTGGGAGCTGTGGCTGCTCAACATTTCGAAAATTTGGCAGTTTTAAGTGAGGTGCTTTGTGAAGGAGAGAGGTGTCTCTGCCTTGATCCAACTCAAATGCTCCTTGGAACCAGTTGGAAATGAGGGGGGCGTGATGCTTCCCTTGTTTGCTGCACTGCTGAGCTGATGGAAACCTGTGGACTGCTCTCCTCTGTGCCCCTGGCTTTCTGAAAGCAGAGCTAGCTGTTCAGAAACTTTCAGGCACCTGTTATTCAGAAACATTCTTCTACCCCTTTTTGCTTAAGACATTAAGCAGAATTTGCCAACATGCTGGCAGCCACAAGCATGGCAAGCTGTTTGGCTCTGGGAAGTGGAATGTGGTGCGTACTCTCATTTGTAGGGCAGACTTTTGACAGAACTGATCGCTGGATCCCTGGAAATCCTTTAGCATCTGTCATGATTACATAAGTAATAACATTTGCTCAAAGCCAGAGACCTGTCCTTAGTATATCTCAGTGGCTGAGAATCTGAAATTTCCCTCTCTTGAAAATGGAATTGTTTCTGAATGCTGCATGCAATAAGAATATAACAACATGAAGGATAAAGAAAAAATAAGAAAAGTAAATTTCATCCAGTTGTCTCTGCTTCGTATTTCTGTTCTTACTCCACCAGAAGCCTGAGTCTTTCCCGTCTGTGCAGAGCAGCACTTTGGGAACAAGCACTCATCCATGATGCAACCCTGAGCCAGGCATGTCCCTCTCTTTCTTTGAAGTGAGCATGTGAAAAGACATCGGCACTGTCCAGTCCTTAGATCTCTGTCTTAGTTATATGCTATAATCTTAAAATAAGCCAGGATAACATTACCCATAGATAAACACAGCTTTCTGACACAAAATGAAGCACAAGGTTTGGAAACCTGCCTCCTCCCTGCTCCCATCTCCCTCAAGCCTGGCTTATCCAACCTGTGGTTTTCAGTGGCTTCTTGGGCTGAGCAAGTCCATGAAACTTGCAGGTCCTTGGGGAAACCTGCTCCTCTCTGGGTCCCCACAGCTCCAGGTCTGCTCCCTTCTGCCTTCCTCCTGGTGTACCCCGAGGCCTTCTCCATGGCCCCATCTGATACTCCCAAGCTGAAGAGGCTCTCAGCAACCTCTTCTACCATCTTGTATAAGGATGAGCTATAATTTTTTAAGAATCCTGTTTTGATCCTATTGAATTAAGGGTAAACTACAAGCTTTCTCTTTTACCTATTGATCTAATTGGTGATTTTTTTCTTGGAGAAAGAAGTTGGCTGGCAGTTTTGGTTGTTACTCAGTTGTAAATAATGCTGTAAACGGCGAATTACATGATAGTTGTTTCTTTGCTGAAGATGAGTAAAGGCCTTCTAAGTACCCCAGCAGGTTTTGGGGGGTTATTAAATCATAGGGTAAGAGAATGGATCCATACCCGATTCTAAATAGCAAATTGATTTCAGGTAAGGTCCAGAGAAAGTATGCAAAGAAAATGAAAGACACTTCTTACTTTTTAAGAAAAAAAAGCTGCATGAGAACAGGAACTCATTCCAAACCATTTAAATAATGTAAGCATTTTTTTTCTAATTAGACTTTTATAATTGCAGTGAGTTGTCTCTTTTTCATAACTGTGTCTGAGTCCCCTTGCTGATCTGAGTGCTGTCCCTCAAACAGGGGGTCTTGTGTCTCATTTCTATTAAGATGAAAAGTCATAGTTTTCTCAGGCTTATATTGGAGTTTAGTTATAATGATAACTATCTTCTAATTATGGCTTTAAATAGACCTGATTTTATTTATTAGATCTTGTCACCAGAAATAGTAACATAGTAAAACCAGATTTGATTATTAGCTAAACCTTTGACAATGTAATTCAAACAACAGATACGTTTTCTCTTTAAGTTAAGCAACAGAAGATGCAATTTCCATTCTTTTATCTAGCACAATAATTTTCTTTAGAAAACCTTTTGGAAATGTTCTTTAAAAGATTCTGACCTTTTTTATTCTCATATATTTTAGAGACGATGTGAAAGAAGTAAAGGAGGAAATTCAAGTGCAGGAAGCAAAAAAAGGATGAAACTCAGGAGAGGGTTTTCTTTTCAGAAAAATGAAAATGGAAAAAATCTAACAAACCTTTTTTACGGGAAGCTGAGTAAGTACACATTGTTTATTTCAAAACTACCTATAGAAATAGTAGCATAAATGAAAATATTCGCCATCATTACAAGCTGCCCATAGGCAGTCTTACTGTAATTATTTTACTCCATGTCTAATGCTAAAGTGTTACACGATGGAGATAAGTGCTTTAGAGATGCCAATAGATAGACATTTTATATTAAACCACATGGTATTATCACACAGTATTCAAAGTGAGAAATGGTACAATGGCAAGGGAATTATCTTTATTTGAGAGCTGGGAGCCCATGTCCATAGCAGAGCTGAGGGCAAAGCAGAACATGTGTCTTTCAACAGTCCGTGTGTCCTTCCTGCCCACACTGCCCATGAGCAAAGCAGAAAGCCTGGCTGAGGTGCTGCTGCACCCAGCTGCAGTGCCACACCTCTGTGGGTGTATCAACAGCTCACATCCTGTGCAGACAGGGCACTTTTGCTCTCTGATGCTTTCCATGTATAATTTCAATGGGACATCAATATCCAGTTCCAGCCACAGCTGCCTGTGCTCTGTTTTAATTATCTGATGACCATGGTAACTCCATTTACTTTATAATTTTTTCAAGCTATCTATCAGAAAAATAAAATCTAAAAGATATGTCCAAAGAACCAGAAAATGTACAACATAGACATCTTTATAAAGCTCTATTTGTGAAACAACTACAGAAAATTATCTATGACATCATATGCAAAACAAGGCTTAAACCAAGTAAATTAATACTGAAAGACTGTACAAGCCTCACAGTAAATCTTGTCTTTCAATATACATAGGAAACATAAAAGCATTGTCATGCCAAGTAATAAATTCCCTTTTCCTCATCTCATAGCAAGACCTCTGACTTGAGCTGTCCCCCAGAATAGTCTGACTTTATCTTTGCTTGTTGTTCACATTAAATTCAGTACATAATTTTTTGACTTTTAGAATCAGGTTGACATTTTATTAGTAGTGTTAGTAAGCAGAAAATATTGTAAATGGAGTTTGCCTTAACAGTTACTTACATTGTTCTACATGATAATGAAGACATAAATTTTTAAATATCTATGCATAAGTGTATTCCAAGAAGCAGAACATTTGTAATTCCAGAACTCTGTTCCCTTTCTTAAGGCTAATACACGTAGATGAACAAACTGATCTCCGAGTAAGCCAAGTCACTTCAATGGTTTTACAGTAAAGGTAAGTTACAGCTGCTTCTAATCCAATACATCCTCTAAAAGGCTGAGGAGATGAAAGACCATTCACTAGACTAAGGTAAGTGCTCCAAGGAATGTGAAACTCAAAAATGTACACATTTCTGTGACAAAATGCTACACACTTTGTATTTGCTAAATTAATAGTAATAGCGTAATTATTAGATTGATTTTATTAGCTATACAACTAGAATATTTTTTTAAAAATCACCATGTTTAATATGCTTCATTCACGGAACTAAATCTAAGCTGTGCTTAGGCATGTTTCAAAACTTGCCCTGTAATTATTATATATGGATGATCCAGGGTGCCATTGCTAACATAGGTGCCATCCCCCTTAAATTGCCAGGCCACTGCACCATGTAATTGAGGGCAGAAATGGACCAGGATCCGTCTGCTCGTATATGTCAGCAAGGAATTATCTATAATGATTCTTTGCCCATTTATCATTTGGTAGAAGATTTTGCAATAATTTCTTGCCCCTTTTTGTAGAGCATGTACCCACTCTACAGCCATGTTTGCACTGTGTTTCTTTGGCATGTGTTGAAAACAATTATTAGCACATGCTGAAGACTATCAAACGGGATGTTTGCAGCTGTCATTTCCCAGGATTACCTTTTGTCTCCCATTTGGGCTGATTATGTCTGTTGTCAACAGGCTGTTGGAGGATCATGTAACAGGAGCCAAATGTGAGACTTCTCACCAGACAGCACTGAGGGGTAGGAAACTCGAGGGAAATTAATGCAGGGGACATAAAAAGAGAAAATAAGCACAGAGAAGGAATAACGCAGTTTTGTTCATAGCTGAGAGATGTTTGATAACTTCAGCATAATTTGGCTTTTTGATTAAGCTAATGCTTCATTCAATGCAATTTTATTCTTAAATTGTCTACAAATTCAAAACAATCTTCTGACTACATCATCTGATCTGAGTCAGACATGGCAAATACACTACGGGCAACTCCACATCACTAAGGCACTGGAGCCTGCAGCTGGGGAAGCCTAAGGCATTTCCTCAAATTCCCATTGAAGTTGCTAGGTTTTCCTAAATAAAGGAAGTGAAGTGTCTGTGATAAGACTATGTTCCTCACAGGATGAGGATGTGCTGGGAAAAATTCCCTCTGTCTGAAGGCTTGTCAAAAATACAACCCCCAGCGCATGCAGAATTTCACAGCTGAGAGCCAGATGGATGGTGGATAACCTTCACCCAGTCCCCTTTCTCTACCTTTTCTTTTCTCATATGTTTAAGGCAGAGAGAAGTAATTAACGATATGTGGGCTGGGAGAAGTGTAGGGTATTACACTCCAAGAGTTAAAATGCTCACAGGCACTTGATGCCTTGCTGCACTGAGAACTACTCACAAGTTGCTGCTCCAAAAGTCCAGCCATATGTGTTAGAAAAACTAGTGTGAAGTTTTAATGTGCAAGTAGATAGTTAGACGGGCACATTACTATTTCATGGAGAGTTGTTAGACTCAGATAAATATGCAAGAGGCTTTTATTCAGATCCAAATTTGCCTTTCTCAGGCATTGAATTCAGTAGACAAGGGGTTCAATATTTGATGCTTGAGTGTAGGTATCCATATGAATTGATACTTCTCAGTTAGATAGTGGGTGTTTCTTTAAAATAAATTCTCAATCAGATAAAGGATAAATGAAGTCAGTGGCACACAGGATGTGCCACAGGTAGGAGAGCAATAAGACAGGTATGGCTCTGCATAAGATGCATTTTTTATATTGTACTCTTCAGATTTTGTCTGCAAGAGGAGTTTGATGCAATCAGTCACAACTTTTACAGGAAAACAGGAATTCATTGGCGCTAATTATCTGCCTTAAGACAGAGCTTTGTACCACTTCTTCATCATCTCCCCCTCCTTGTCTGGAAAAATGAGAGTGAACATTAGTGCAGGTTCCTGCAGGGAGTTGTTTTGGCTGGAGCCTGGCAGGTACAGACGGACAACAAGCTGCAGTCCCTGGTCCTCCTTGGCTCAACAACCACACCGGGCCATCTACTGGATACTCAGAGCCATGAGAGCACTCATTTGCTCTGAACTGCAGCTCTCCTGGTTTCCTTGGGTTGACAACTGGTGCACTGTAGTCCCTCTCAAAAAAAATTCTCTCTGTGCCATTTTGTGACAAGCCTCATGGCCTACTTGTCCCACACACAGAGCCATGAGAAAGCCTTTACTCTTCGTACCCATCACTCAGCTTCCAGGCATTGGTGCTCTATATGGAACATGGGTCATTAGGCTCATTCCTGAGCCTCCAGCTGGTGATAGGGCCTGGTCCTAAGAAGCCAAAATTGGCAGCACAGGCACATGACATGGTCAATGCGGGTGCTCCAGGCACTGCTGATGCTTCCAGCCCACCCTGTTAACCTGTGGCTAGGTGAGGGTGGCTAGAAAGGAAAAGCCATGGGATAAGAGCAACATAGAGAAATGCAGGGCTTCTGTAGAATTAGCAGGATGAGGGGAATGTTGGCACTGTGGTGAGGCCTCGAGTATGAGAAGTTGATGACAAGAAGAGGAACAGCTGGAGAGAAGGGCAGCAAGGCCATTTAGAGCGTGGGATATCTGAGCACAGGGAAGGCCTCTGTTGCAGTGGCTATATATGCTCCTGGTGCCCTCTGCTGCTGTCCCAGTGGCCACACAAGCCTGCTGGTGTCCTGTGGGCTCCAGCTGGGCCCCTTTTTTACCCTTCTTCCTGGTGCTAAATCCCTGCTTTGGCTCTTCCTGTAGACAGTCCTTGAACCCTGCTGGGCCAAGATCTTTTCCTTTTATTCATTCCTGCAATCCCACTTGTTGTATGAACTGAGACTAGTTTCCCTGCTAGCCCCCATGAAACCAGCAATGCTGCATCCATCTCTCTCTTCCTTGCAATCTCTGGTCCCCTCCAGACTGACAACATGGCTTCTGCTTATCTGGATTCCTTCTCTATACTCCGACACCAGGGTGTTAGATGAGTTTCTGGGAAGACAGGCTTCCCACTCCCAATGCCCTGAAGAAAGCTGGTCTGAGGGTACATCTTTCAAGTTTGTGGTGTGGCTCCTCTAAAACCCATGATAACCATGCATAGTCAAAGCAATCACACCTAGACAGTGGCTAGCACTGCAGATGCTTGGGCTCTTAAACTGCATTCCTTTTTTTCTCTATAGTTTTTTTCCCCCTCCGTCTGCTTTGTACTTACCTCCCCACCATCTCCAGCCCTTCAGTCTCCTTGCCCATCCTAGAAAAATGAGGAATCTATGATAATAGTACAAGAGTGTCTTGTGACTATGACACAGTGGTAGATGGTTCTGACAGCACAATTATGTTGAAGCCAATGGAACTGAGCCTTTTTTATCCCACAGCTAAGAATCTGACTCCTATTTTCAAAAGAGTAATTCTTTTCAGATTTACAGAAGTCAGCCAATGTCTACTTCTTGCTGCTCCGTCTTCTTGTCAAAGCACTTTACTTTTCTGTTCTCACAACAATCTATTTATTGGAAACAATGAATGAATTTTATAAGAATAATGGTCTTGTGTGTGAAGCTCAATCAATCCAGTTTTCAAGCCTCTTCAAAGTTTGCCAAGCTCTACAGCTTAAAAATCCACACTTCAGCTTCTCACAGCAAGTGTGAGATGCTTCTTAAATTCCTGGGCAGTTGGAGCATTTGCTGTCCTCAGGCAACATCAATTTGTCCATTACCACAATGAGCCTAAATTGCTCTCTGTGGTTTGATTCAGTTCCAGAGGCAAATTATAAGATTCAGGCACAACTGAGAAAATATAGGTGGGAATTTCAAAAGTTCCTTCCAGCGCATACAAGCTCAGCTTCCTTAAAACTGCTAGCACTTGTGCTCCGGGTCAGTCAGTATCAACGTCTGCTCACATAACACTTTATTATGGCTCTGTTAAGGTGTGTTAGGAGAGCCCAGCAGGCATACTTCTTATTTCTGAATTGACTGCAAGCTAGTGAACAGATGTGATTCCCTCCCTCTACCCTCCTGAAAAGCCATGAGGGTAATTTCACCCGCAGACATGCAGATGAATATTTACTCGGTGCAGGCAAACTACTTACATCTGCTACATTATTCCTCTTGGTTATTTTTCTGACATTGTCAGGAAGGCCTTTACATTTCTTGGCTGAAAGACCTCAAACAATAACTCTGTGAATAAGCTGAGAATGGACAATGAACTCATCTGAGCGATTTGTGACCATGGCCTCAGCCAGACTAATGAGAGTGCACATTTCTGCCATGTGGCCATTGCTCATGTATGTATATGTTCTTCAGAGGTACTCAAAACCTGGGTTTTGCAATAAAAAAACAAACAACATTTTGGCATAAAACACATTAAAAGGAACAATTCCTTAAGTTTTTTGCAATGAAAATAATAATTTTTAAAAAGGTACTAAACAAAAAATAAGAGTATGTGTGAAGAAAAAAGATAAAAAGTAAGTTGCTACTGTTAAGCAGAGGGATGGAGTACTGAATTTTAACCTAATGAATTCTAAAATAGAGATTTCTCTGTATTTCTCTACTATGAGAAATAATTGTATCAGACAATACATTTTAGAATTCCTATTCTCTTTTTTTGTGACACTGCACCTTAGAAAACTGGGATCAAGTCTTTTACTTAACCTTTTTTTTTTCAGTTTTTACATTTTTGCATTTAGTAATACTGAACTTCTGTTTGTATCTGTTCCTTGTAAGTGTTACTTCTAGGCTTTGATGTTTTAATAAAATAATGTTTTCATGTTCAATTAGAAAATGTTATCAAGACATACTTGTGTTTAAACACATTTCAGTGGAAGGAATTATAAAAGAAAGTCCCTAAAAACATGCCTGTTGATCTCCGATTGTGTGAAGCATCTTTTATCTCGATTATTTGCTAGATTTGTCTCCCTAACATTGCTTTTACAGGAACAGGAAAGAGTACTATTCAAAACACATTAAAGAATAGAAGAAGAGCTGATATTTTCTCTTATTGTTCAAATGACATCTCAAGCATAAAACAAAAGGTGAAGAGTGAGTGAATATCTTGAAAGCACAAAAACACAGAATCCATCTTTTTATTTGAAGTGGTTCCATGTGTTGAGCTGAAGTGGGAGTCCCAGATACTTTCCACTTATGAAAATCAGACCAGATCAGTTTAACCTAAATACCCAGAAGTGGATTTGGTAGCTTGATATCTTTGAAAGCTCAGAAGTAAAGTTCAGCCATTTCCCCAGAAGGTTCCATGGAGAAGCAGCATTAATTAAGGCCTTATCACCCTGTGCTTTTACTTTTCCTTGTTCTTGTGCATGTCTTTTCCTTGGGGACAAGGCTGAGATTTGGTGCATTGAGCCCATTTCATCCCTTGGCCAACAGCACCATGGATCAGGTGCCAGTGTCTGCAGGTCCCTGCTCGGGGTGGGGAGGAAGCAAAGATGGACATAGCCATGTAGGGACTGAATTGCAGGACATGCTGCATGGCCTGGGAGCCCCACAGAAGCTCCCTAGCACCCCAGAACGCAGGAGACGTCTTTCTCCTTGCCAAGGAAGGCTTGCCATGAGATCCTCTTTGTAATCCAGCTTGTAGATGTCCACTGTAGGGAAAGGTGCAGGAAAAAGATACCCCAAGACACACGTAACACCGATGGCAGTGATGCTGAGCATGTGAAGCACGACCTGGATGCCCTGCAGAAGCTGTGCCTATGCTTTTAGGGCTGAAGAGATTGAAGAAGCTGTATTGTGATACCCATGCACTGGCCCTTGATGGGTGACACTAAAGCAAACACACTCCTATCTCTCCGTTAAATCACCTGTAAAAAACTCCCTTTCTTTATTACCCCAGGCAAACCAATTCTTCTGCTCTTGTATGGTCCATAATGTTATGTATAGGTAAGCATAAGCTTGAACTCTCTGCTGTGATACATTCACTCACCTTTATGTACCTCCATGTGCTGGTCTAAGAAATAGGCCCAGCAATATCTCCCCACCCTGGACACCGTGCTAATGTTTCTGAAGTGCTTCTTGCACAGGTGATTTTGTAAGGGGCAGTTTTATAATGACCAAGGAACATGCCCTTTAAGGAATATAGATCAATGAACTTGGTGATCTTAGAGGTTCTTTTCCAACCTTAATGATTCTATGATTCAAGCTTTGCATATCAAATACGAGTCTGAATACTGAACTGTTTCTGTCTTTATGGTGTTTCTGCAGCTCTAGAAATAGCCTGAGTCAACATGCCAGCATCTTGTGTATTCCACGCCCCTATGGCTGGTCCACAGCTGAACTACAGCTGTGTCTGCTCTGAGACTCATGTGAGCCCCAGGCACAGGTACAAGCTGCAGATCGAACACTTCCTCCTCCCTTACATACTACTTTCAACGCGAAGAAAATTGGGCATGTAAAAGGCCAGAGACGGTTGTGGAGAACCACCCCAGTAAACCAGGGACCAGATGAAAGGGCTCACTGCAAAGTGCTTATGCCCACAGTGTAGAGACTGCCTTGGCACTTAGTGTCCTTGAGAACCAATAATTAATTTTTTTTCAAATTTAATTTGTTACTTCCTTTAACTTCCAATTTAATTTCTTTGTCAAAATTATAAGACATATTCATGTGCATTATGCTATTTCTTCAAGTAAAGGCATTAGCCCTGGGTTCACAGGGAAGTTCACGTACAGCACGTCTGACAGAGTCGGGCTATGGCTTCAGCACATGGTCCAAACACCTCATGCACATTGTTATAACTTGACTTTTTCGTGTGACCAAGATACTCAGGTTTGGAAAATTACCTCTGAGCATACAGAATATGTCATTCCATGCACTTTCTACATGCAGTGGTGTGCACATGCTAACTGCAATAAAAGACCTTCACACACTACTACCAAAGCCATCAGGAATTTAGGAACCATATGCTTTGTCTTGAAAAAGGTTAAGCAGGTGAAGGGTCTCTCTCACTACCTTTGCACTTTCTTATCATCTTGAAGTCGATCCCACCCTTTCTCAGCAGCCCGCTTGCATTTGCCATTTCCGCATGTTTGAATGTTCGTTGCAGTATGTTTGCAAGCAGCTAAACCTGTACTGGCGTGGGGAAGATGGACAGTGCCCAAGCCTCAGTCCCAAGAGTGATACAGGTGCCAGAAGCACCAAGTGGGCTTCATCCAACTCATCCACACCTTCCAAATGTGCCTTCAGAGGCAAGGAGAAACACCTACCCTGTTTGTGAGGTGTTGAATGTTCCTGCTAATGTGCTGCCTCTTCAGCAGGGCACTCAGGATTGAGCTCCAGTTAAGCTGACTGTGAGCTTTTGTTATTAATGTTGTTGCTGTTACTGTTCGTTTTCTTATTTCTTTGCTGTTTCCAGTAAATTGTTCTTATCTCGACCTGTGATCTTTGCCTTTTGTGATTCCAGTTCTCCTCTCCAGCCTCAGCAAGGGAGGGAGAAGGGAAGGAGGGAGTGAACGAGTGGCGCATAGTTTGGAGTGTTTTGGTGGGAACACTAAATGGGAGAATACCATTCCTAAACCATGACAACATAGCACTGGACTCCTTTGGGCAGAATATAACAGGCCACTGATAAGTGCATGCTGCTGCTAATGGAGTTTGCAAAGCTGTAATCAGTGTAAACACTTTGTGTCTGGCAATTGCCTACACTGGGTGGAATGATGTGTCCCAGACTTTCAAAAAGCATCTTTTGCAATTGTGATGGGGTTCTTTTCTCCGTGCTGGGTTTTGCCAAGTTGAGGTAGCTGTGTTGTCTAGGGCAATAAAGGAGTCCTATATAAAGAGGCATATAGGAATGGCTCGAATGTTGAACCTTGTTCAGGAAAATTGCTCTGAGCTGACCTCTCACTTGGGCGCCTTTGTGTAACAGGGTACCTGTTCATATGGAAAGGGCCATCTGCGGAAAGAGAGCCCAAAGAAACAGGATGCTTGTCAGAGGCTATGTGGGAGATTTGGGGCACTATGTGCTGGCTGCATGTCTTCAAAGGTTCCTGCATGCAGAGACGAGGTATGGGAGATGGGAGCCAGCCTGTCAGAATACTGAATGCACCAGCTGCCAGAATGTATGGCTGCCATGGGCTTGGGCCCTGTGATCCAGCAACCCTGAGTCTGAACTTGGATGAATTTTATAGCCAGAAGAGATGTCTGTGGTGTTTCTGGACAGAGCTATTTGCCAATTAACTTCGATGAGCTTGGATTCTAATAATGCAGTAATTTTAAGGCTAATGTATCAAATTTAAACAGTGAAGACCTTTCAGGTGATACTTGTGTAAAGATTCCACTTTAAAAATAAAGTAGGATTAGAAAGACCATATTAGCTAAAACATTTTGCAGCTATTTTGGACTTGACATCCTAATTCTTATGAATTAATGAGAGTTATCTGTAATATTCTGGCAAACCTTTCCTTCTCTGTTCCTTGTTTATCAGCTCTATTACCCCTTGTCTTGTTTTTAGTCTAAGCTAAGAGACTAAACAGAAGCCAGATAAAATAGCCTGAAAGATCTCTGCTGATTTCAGACATCTCTGGAGCAGACTCTAATGCTAGTAATCTCTTAGAATACGAACCCAATTTTGAAGGCATTTATACTGATGGAATAACTGCTTTCTCCAGGAAGTTACTCTGCATTTCCACCATTTAAACTTTTTTCCTTTTATTCACCTGTGCACCACCAGACATTGCTACTGTGCTTTATAAATAACAGTGAGTAACAGTGATTGTATCCTCATGCCCTCTTTTTATTAAGTTCTAAGCAGATTTGGATGGGTAAAAGCTCTATGCTTCAGGTTCGCCCTTTATTTGTACCACTTAAATTTTTCATCTCTATAAAGTTATTTTCCCTCCTCAGTCCTTCCCTGTCCTCTCCTGCCTCTGGCTGCTTCTCAGCATTTTAGTCAATAGGAGCTTCAATCGGTGCAAGCATATTAGGAATCAGCCCAAGAGCAAGTGTGTTATGAGAAGGTTTCCTATTATTTCCTAAGAGAAGATAAAAGCAAAGGAAAGAACCAAGTATACTGAGCGAAACAAGGACAACAGACAAGTACAGGAGCAAGGAGGGAAGATGCATTAAACTTGCGTTCAACTCGGTAGAAAGAGAAGGGGCCAAGGCATGTAGTGCGTCTGCAATTATCATGCAGTGCTTTGGGACAGTGATTTCCAGTCTGCTATTTCCCATTTTGTTTAATTTTTAATTTAAATTGTGTACTAAAAATAGGGAGCATTTTGGAGCTGAAAAGATGTGAATGGCATAGGAATAAAAACCAGAAACTGCAAGAGGAATGCTGCCGTAGCTGGAACAGCCCTACTGGGATTTTTAGCTTTGTGTCTCAGTCAGTTAGAGTTACAAAATGCAGATTTGCTTTATCTGGGTCACTTTGGCTGAGAGAACACATGGTAGTCCCTTTGTGAAATAAACAATTAGCCAGAGCAAGTGGTCATCTGTCTAACTCTCTTTCTGTAGCTACTGCTATTCCCTTCCCTTGTGTGAATTTATTTGTACAGCTGATTATTAATAGCAAGAAGCTTTTAATTTTTGCAAGTTTTATAAAAAATGCTGGAGCCTCTCATTTTCAATTTGTATCACTGCAACATGGCTTTTTTGTCCAGAACCAGAAGGTCAAAAGACTTTTATCTAGATTAAATTATGAAACCTTATGCTTATGTATTAGCCTCCTCTCCAGAGAAGACTGGACGATTTCTTGTCTGAAGTCCCAATTCAGCAACTGCTCTGAAGAGATCCCTTTAAGAAGCAGACCTATTTCTTCTCCAGGGTAAGCAAAAAAAAAAAAAACAACAACAACAACAAAAAGCCGAAAAAACAGAAAGCAGTTTCATCTAATTCTTAAGCAGCTGTGTTCTACAAACTTCAGAAGTCCTCCAGCATGACTGTGTGCATGTGGTGTAGGCACCACTCTTCCCAGCAGCCATTGGAGGTGGTGCTGCCACCTCTGCCTTTGGATGTCCTTTATGCTGAGACTGGCATCGGTGACTTTTCCTGAAACAGCCGGTTTGGTGTGATAAAGACACAAACCAGGAAACTTCCACTTCAGCTTTTGGTTTTTGTCCAAATTACACGTTTTGTGAAGTATAATATTGGTAACATCATCTCATATCTTTGTCTAGATTTCTGTGGACTTCTGTTTGAAGGATGAAATGCATTTGCCTAATTCACATATTAAATCTTACACCCAGGGAAGCTGAGAAAAAATAATTACCCCGAATTTTACAAAATCACATCCTTCTTTCCAGAGCTTTGCTAAGGTTCTCCAGCCATGTCCAACTGGAAGGATTGTTACAACCTAATGAACCAGCTTCTCCTTTAGAAAATACTGGTTCATCCAACCAGAGCAGAGGGTACTCTAGAAAAAATTATCCATATGTTTAATTTTCTGCCATTTTTAAATCTAATAATCAGTTGTGGTTCAGAGTAGTCAAGGACAGCTAAAGGGGTTTAAGTGCTTAAGTCAAGGTGGGACTGTAGTTTTCTGACTTAAAATAGTATTGGTAGAAATTGGCTACCAAAGGATACCACCAAATATAGTACCTGATGCCTGCTTCCAGATCCTGTTTACCTGTGTAGAATCTGGCCCCCTGAATGTTAAGAATTAGGGGAGTACTTGAAAACCCTCCATTGCACCACCAGTCAAACAACTTGCCTGCTTCTCCCAGAAAGCTTAGGAAAGTGTTGGATTTTGTTTTATTTTGATTTGACTTTTTTCCCCCTCATTTTCTTCCATCAAATGTTGTTTCCAGTTTCTAATAAGCTTTGGACCTGACAGTTGTTCTGGACTTACAACCAATGTTAAGCATACAGGGGTGAATGAAGATTAATTTAAATTTTAAGAGGAGGACTTCAGCTCAGGAGTGAGCCAGGTCAAATTCCAAAAGCAGTGAATTGTATCCAGACCCAGTGTGGTGGACCACTGGCATCTGAGCTGCAGCTTACATGTTACAAATAGTTTGTGATTATGTGTGTCTAGGAAGGGATACTACAGATACTACCAATACTACAGGTACCCTTATCGTTCTCTGAAGTTTTTACGTGTTTTTATAGGTGAATTACTCGCTGAACCTGACAATCTCTCTTGTTTTCTGTTGCTATTGGAGAAAAGATACTAGAGACAACTGAAAGCAAATTACTGTTGTGTGGCGTATGGCTGGACCTGAGCAGTAAACCACAAACCGAGCTTCAAACCTGTTCCAATTGCATCCTCATTCCCCAGAAGCTGCTTCACAGAGGTGTCTGTTTGCACTAATACAGCATGTTGTTGCTGTGGAAAAGGAAGGCAGGGCTAGGTGTCCTGCATCTGCTCTTCTTGGCAACCTAGCAGTATGATTTCTCCTGTAGTAAAGTGTGTTGGAAAGCTTAAATAAACCTTTTAGAAGCATGGCTTATGACATAGGCTTGGGACACGGCCCTTGTAAGTGAGGGGAGCCTTGGGTGAGAAAGAAGACTTGCATCTTTCACTGAAATAATTCCCCAATCAAGTTTTAACTTAAGAACAAGTGGGAAAAAATAGCTTGTTGTGTGGGATCACCTGAATGACAGTGCCTTGCAGAGCAGGGTATCCTTGATATCCTAATGACACATCAGGACAACAATTCTTTAACACTTACAGAGTATATTTTATCTTCAAAGCTTCATGAACATTAGCTAATTAATCCTCATAAAGCCTGAGGGAGTTACATACGTATTGTTACAAGCCACGGACCAACAAAGGACTTCACAGTTGTCACCATGCCTCAAGCTGTGGCTACTGCTGGCATCATCCAGGGCAGGAATTAAGATGATCTTACTAAAAAGCATTCCCCTTCCCACCTTGAACAAGTGGCAGTTCAGTGAGAGTCTCGACAGTGATTTAGAAGTCGTGATTCAAAATGAAGCTGGACTACTTCTATCTACCACAGCATAATACAGTCATTCACAGCTGATGCCTTTAACCAAGCAGTCTGTGGGCTGCAGCCCAGGGAACTGGGGCATAGAACATCCAGGGGTATACAAATCCCAGCAAGCCAGTGCCAGCTCTTGCACTGCTGGAGCCATGCTGTAGCCCTGAATGTTCATCTTCGCACCTCAGGGAAAGGAAGAAGTAGATCCATAGTACACATGCACAGAGAAAGTGAGCAGCATTGTGGTAACTCTGCACAAACTGTCTGTAGCTATATATATACATATATATATTTTGTCCTGCTTCTCTTGCTGCTTCTTCTAGAGCCGTGATACCAGGGGCAAAGCAACTGCCTTGAAGCATCTTGCTGCTTGGTTAGAAAAAGACCTCTTCCTTCTTAGCATAGATAAGGGCCATCTGTGCACAGCTGAAGCAAGATAGCATTTAGGAGCCTCCCAGGGTACTAAAGACTGCACTTTTTTTGGCATCTTGTGCTGTTCAAGCTCATGACAGTGCTCCCTTTGAACTTGCTGTGTTATGTAGTTCTCCCCACCTGCATAAATTGAAGTAGAACGCAATAATTCATGTAAATAATATGGCCCAGGGAGGGCACATGTAACAGAATCCATGCTGGTAGGAGCCAACTGATGGTTGGACATCACAGATCTCTGCACTATGTACCAGTAGGTTTGACATCTGTGTTGTTACATCCATCAGTCAATAAAGCTCACGCTGCCCACCTTTAGAGGGTGAGTTACATGTGAAAAACTGTTTTCCCTGTAGTTACCAGGACTGAAAGAGAGCACTGGGGATTGTGGGGACCTGCGTGGAAACTGCTATGGTAGACATGCCTTACGGAACAGAGATAGATGTGGCTGCAAGGCAGCAGTTTTCTGCTTGACTGAAAGTCCGACTATGCACCCTGAAGGATGTTTGCTTTTGGCCCGTTGTTAAAGACCTACTTTAATGGCAATTCCACTGCCACCTCAGTGAATCTCTTCTAGTGAATCTGTATCCTCTTTATGGTTTTCCTAATATCTAACCTAAATCTTTCAAATTGTCACTGTTGCAATTACATTCTCATCCTTTACTTCGCCACAATTACTTCCTGTCCAGTCTATCATGGACATGGAAATTATTTCCTTTCTCTGTGTGACAGCTTGGTTGTACTTAAAGGATGCTGTTGTGTCCCAGCTGGGACTTTTCTTTGATTTAAACAACCCTGGTTCATTCAGAACCTGTACTTGCAGACTGTGGTTTCTAGAGAACTGATCTATTTTGATTCTGCCATCTGGTATGTCTCTGGTTGTTCCAGGTCCTCCATGGGACATACTGGGGATGTGACCTCGCCAGTGCTGAACCAACAAGCAAGAATTACTTCATATGTTTCTAATGTTACCCAGTGAGAGAACTCTGCTTTTTGGGTGTGTCAGTGTTTACTGGGGCTGCAGGATAGGCACAGACCCAGGTGTCAAGGAGGGACAGCATTTCCCAGTGGTCCAGAAAACATTTAAATTATATATTTACTATCTGATTTTCCTTCTTCCCTTTTTCATTGTACCAAGAGTAGTAGTAAAGGAAACTTACCTCTGTTAAGAAATTTCTTCTCCTGTAACTTCCTAATTTAGGAATGCTAAAACGCAGCAGCACTAGTGACATCACAGCTGCACTAGAAAATTCATTCCAAAATTAACATACCCAAGACTCGACCAAGTGAAGGAAACTAATTGTAGTGAGTGAGTCATGATAAACTGCAGAAAAAAAGTTCAGAATATTTAGCAGAAATACCAAAGGTCACACGAGAAAGACACAAAGGTCAGTATGAGAATTATTATGTTATTAACATCTTAAATTTTGCTCCTTCAGAAACTAAGTTATGTAATCCTAACTTAAAATGAAATACAACTATTCTTGTGGAGAAAGACAAAACAAACCGAGTAGTAAGACACAAGTACATGGACATACATAATTTTAACCAAAATACTGAATGTGGCCAAGGGATGTTGCACAGGCAAGTGGCTACAACTTGACCAATGTTGATTTTCATGTGAAATGGAAGCACATTTTGACTGGAAAAGGTAAAAAGGAAAATAAACATCACTGTAAGAGAGAGGGGATTGTGCTTCATCAAAAGTGAAATGGTGTTTTGGGGACCAGAAAATTTTCTACTTTGGAAAAAGTAAAGGGCATCTTAACAATAGGTGAATGACCTTCATGTTTCAGCTACTTCTTCCATTCCCCCCGTCTTGACAAATAGGCTGACGAACACTCCTCCCTACATTTGTCACTATATGTTGCAGGAAATTAATGTAACAAAATTTGGTGCAAGACCTTGTGAAAAGGAAAGGTGATTTTATTTTATACAAATCTGTTTCCAGTCCTCATTGTTCATTCTTGCAGATTGTTCATGTATGCACACACACGCATTTCCTCACACGTGTTCGCACTCGCTCAAGAACCTTGTGCTGTGTGCCCAGGGAGGCAGGGACAAGACATGCTGAGCCTTGACCACTTACCACAGCTCAGCTTTTTCTTTTGTGGCAGTGACAAACTCCTCTTTGGCTAATCCTTTCATACTCTCTAGGAATTGAGAAATTACTGTAGTGTAATAGGTTGACCTCAAATCTTGCTCAGTCCTTGCTCCAAGGATGTAAAGCAAGGTTACTCCCCTTTGTATTAGTTTCCTCATTCTAAGGTCATAACCCTATTTCCTGTTGAGACGAAAGGAGGACAGTGGCAAAACAGTTGAGGTACATCCTTGCTCCCATCTTGCTGTTACCAATGTGCAAGATTTCTGCTGATGAACCATCTCTAATGGGCTTTATTGCAGAGTAGCCAACTGGTCTTCATGGGAATGCACTCCCCAGCATCTACAGCTCAATTTCTGCCGTTCACATCCTTGGTAATCAGCATGGGTTATTCTTTTAAACCTTGCTCTCATTTCTTATGGTGCTCTGACACACAAGCATGTCTATTCATAAGTCAGCGAGGTTAATCTTAATAAATATGTCACAAATGTCCACACAGATGATAGTCTGCAGCCAGGACCTTGTAACTTGAGAAGTTTTTCTCCAGACTTCCAGAAGCTCCTAACTCAGCAGAGGCTGCCAGATAGAGAGAGCAGCCTGATGCAGCCCAAACAGACCTCTCATCCCAGAGAGGAAGCGGATTATTGCTGTCATAGTACTCGCTGTTTGCCTCTGCATAAGATTGAACAAGAAGGGCATATGTTTATTTTATTTAGATAAAGCAAGGGCCAAAAATGTAGGCTGGCAAGAGTGAAAGCTCTTACTAAAGAAAAGAGCTGTAAGAGAAAAATGCAATTCTGTGTTATCATTGAAGAACTTCTTAAATTGTTTCACCATTTCTTGGCACAGAAGATTTGCCCCCACAGCAGCCCACACTGCCCAAGGACGAGTGTGTCCTGGGGCTTTCTCGGGGCCACAGCTTTCTGCTCCCCTGCTGAGGGTACCTCAGCCCAGGCAGGCAGGTGAAGAGCTGTCCCTCTCTTCTCTTCCCCTCCTGCGAGCCAGGCTATTTTGTGTCTTTTCTCTAAACTTCCAGGCTTCTTGTGTTAAGGACACACTGGCTAAAGTTTATAAATTGCAGCCCTTGAAAGAGAAGACATTTTATAATCACTTTATTAGAGTTACACTATCCATCCTACACTGAGTTTTTCTTAAAGATCAAATGTAATCTGGCTATTGGATAAAGCCCTCTCTGTATACTTATATAGTTGGTTTTAGGATGACACCCTTAGTCACGTTTGTGAGGAGGAAAAGGACAATACACTAATAAAGTTACAATTACTATATTAGGTCCAAAATATAAATCCATGTGCCGGTTACAACCTAGCTAAAGAGGGGATAGGAATCTATCAAACTATTTTCCTGGAGTTTTATATAGCTACTCATAAGAGTTAAATTAAATGAATGTGTGTGTGTATGTGTACTAGCTAGATTTATAGACTCTCCTTAAAATGTAAGTATTTCAGGTCCTGCTGATGGAGCACAGAAACAGAAGCCAGGATTGTTTCACCCACATAGTTGGCTTCAGCTCTCATGTGTTTGGATGCATTTGGCAGTACTAGAGGGGCTCATGCATGCTTCACACAGCCACTCGGGACACTTGTGAAAATTTGGGGATTTGAGCCTTGAAGCAGCATGAAGGAGGAAGGAAGCTAACACTGCAAAAAGCATTTCCTTTGGCAAGTGCTACCTCTTCCCATGCCAGGACCCCTCAGTGAACCAGAGCCTTCAGGCTGCCTCCTAGCTACCACACAAAGTCCTGCTTAATATCCGTGTATTTTTCATGTATTTTCTTTCCTCTGTTAGATATTTTCGGTAGATCTCTAGCCAGGCCAAACTAATGTAGCTTTGCTGGTTTGGGGTACTTGAGGCTGTAACCCTCAGTCAACAGAAATGAAGTCCCTTATTCAGCTGCCAGTACATTATTCAAGCTGCAGGACTGTGTACACCTGTAAGTATGCACAACAAACAAAATAAATTATAAATGAACCAAACTTCATTATCTGGGGTGGCAGAGAGGGAAAAGAGAGATTTTGGCCAGTGTCCAGTCCGACCAGGGTTCGCAGCGAGGTAGGCATTGCAGAAGCATTTCTGTCTCTTTGCAGGAATCCATCGTGGGCTCTGCAGGGCTTGCAGCTCTGGCTCGAGCACCGCAGCCTCTGTGCCATGTGCCACCTCCCAGCCTGCACAGACACCCTCTCTGGGGGCTGCTGCCTGCAGTGGTCCTGTGCACCCTCCCAGTGGGGCGTGAAGCCTGCTCGGGCTCAGTGAGCCCCATCCTGAAGGGCTTTTCCTGCCTCCTAGTCATGCAGCCCTGCTGGGTGTGGGTGTCTTTACCTCCAGCACTGACCCATGCATGACTGATTTACTTTAATATAATAAGTTCTTTTAGCATCTTCATATTTCACTTCTTTGCCACATTCACTCCTCCCAGCCTTGCCTTTCTCTAAGCAAAGCAGCTCCTTCTCCTCTGGACTCCCCGTGCAGGACAGGCAGTCCTTCGGGCCTGGCAGAAATCCTTTCCCATCTGTTCAGGTTTGAATTCCTCTCGGGTGACACCCGCTACCTGAACGGCACAGAGCTCCGCAGGGGGCCCTTCTCAGTGGCTGCAATGGTATGGATGTTTCTTCAACGATGAGAAAAAGCATTTCTGAATTCATTTACCACAGTCTAGGAGTGCGTATGATTATCTTTTAGAAGTACTCGCCCTGCAGCTGAGTACCCTGTGATTTTATCTTCTTTAATTAATTTTCAGCTCTCCATCTAACTATAACAGTTTTGTTACCAGCCTTTGCTTTTCCAGATAAATTCATCTTCTTTCTGCTTTTAGGTCTTCCTGCATGACATTCCAATCCTTTGCTGTGCTAGCACTATTTCCTAAATTTGTGACATCAGAACATTTATTGATATAAATATATATTTAAAAATTAATATTGATATAGCTTTCTTTTTTGTATATTTCTCTGATGAAATTATTGTACAAGAGCAGTCCATGGGCATTACTCCCAGCACTTGCCTCAGCAGAAACCTCTTTCAGCACAGTCCTTCCTCCTTCAGAAGAATATATTATTCAGTAAGCTCAGGTTATATTTTATCTCATTTACCTTCATGTCCTCAACTTTTGGTTTATTTAGAAATTGTCCTAACAAACTGCACAGTACTGATCTCAGAAAAAAAATACATAAAATTGTCCTGATTACTTTTCATTTCCTTTCTAGAGGTGCTACCAGTGCTGTTATCCAGGGAGACAGTGCCCCTTGACAGCGTCATTTGGTGTCCTGGTTACTGTGCTGCATCACTCAACCGGGGAGGGACATCACCTCCTCTTGTTCCCTCCTTCTGCACTGAACACACATTTAGGTTTGGAACCATCCTTTAATCTTCACATCATTCCCATTTCAAAGCAATTCCATTTTTTCATTGTTTTCTTTTTATTTATATAGCTGAGGAGCTATTTGTTATTTTAATTTACTTTGCAACTGTATTTCTAAACTCTGGCCTTCAAGTTATTTTTCTTTGCTGATCTGTCTCTTTTTAATCTAAGTGCTTTGATTGCTTAGACTTCAGATGATTAACTTTGCTTTGTTTTAAAAGGGACATGGAGTGTTGCAGCAAGAGGCATGTCCCTTGCATTGGGATGTGTGATCTGGCAAGGGGCCGAAGCTGTCCCAGTGTTTCTGCTGCAGTGGTATTGGGAACAGGGTCTCTCTTGCTGCCTGGAGTGAGGAGAGGGAAAATCCTGAGCTCCATAGTGTCTCAGGGATTTTTTGGCAAGATATATATAGGATGATCTCTATATTTCAGGATGGCTGTGGTAATCTGGGATATCTGATGTCCCTATGAGCAGCAGGCATTTTGAAGTTATTATTCATCCTGTTAGATCTGAAGCATTTCATTAAAAGCTGTTGGTTTTTTCCCCAACTTACTAAATTTCAAGCCATCTCTAAGGTCACATCCCTGAGTTATTTGGTCAGTTTACTTCCACTAGTTGTTTCCTGGTAGTTAGTTTAATAAATAGTAACAGGTATATTTTTGTTCATTATTTGATTTAATTTTAACTGAGCCAGCCCATGCCCACTCACTGCAAAATTTTGTCTTTGATTAGCTCTTGTGTGACGCATTCCCCTGCTCACCACTGCATCTTGACTCAGTGTCTCTTTGAAGAAATCTGAGTCACCTGATCCACAAGCATTTAGGCAATAACAATGATGGTGGAGTTTGTTCTGCAGTTGAAGCATGGAATGTGACATTTCTGTGACAGCATTATTGGGTATTAGAACCTTTTGTGATGCTGTTCCTGGGGGCTGTCAGAGATTCAGTAGAACCAGTCTTTACTGTCGTTCCTCAGATTTACTTTAATCCCAGCAGATTGCCTCTCATCCATACTGCCTATTCTCTTTCCTTTATGAACTACCACATCATGGTAATCTGCCATGCTAATCTCTATTTCTGTGTTTCCTGAACAGCATGTACCTTCCAAGGACTTGTGAAACTTAAGTGATTAAATGAAATCATTTTTAGGATAGCGTTTTCCTTAGGCCTTTCAAGTCCTTTAATCTGCACTAGTAAAGACTAAGTAGCCCTTTCACTAACTTTTCTTAGCCTTATCTTCTGCCTTAGGCTGACAGAGGCACATACTTTCATCTGTGAATCATGCAGTGCTTCAGTTACACCCTTTCTTTTTCTTCTTGCACTGAAGTTTACTGGGAGATCTCAACAAAAACATCATTCCCCCCACCCCCGCCTCTCTTTAAAGCTTGTTTTACAGATTTAAAAAGAAAAAAAAAGAAAAAAAGCAGTAAAGTCCTCTCTTGGAAACCTGTTTGCCTTGTGCGAGGAACAGGTATTTCCGGGTCTTTATTGGGAATATTTGAGCTGTACAAATACTATGCCAATGATCACCACTCCTCTGAAGGAAAGGAGTGCTCTTAGCACCTTTACCACATATCATCCCTGTCTCAGGCATGCCAGAGACACCAGCCTCCTTGGTTTTACCTTGTCCTTTATTACATACTCCACTATCCATCTACTATGAGTCACTCATAAACCTAACCTAATCATGACAACATGTGAAGAACTAATCTTCAGTTCATAAGATGAACTGAAGTGGATTAAATAATGAAGGCATTGATGCCACTAACGTGTTTTGATTTGTATGTGTTTAGACACATTTTGAAGTCAACAGGGAAGTATATACAACTTGTTGAACTCAAATATTTCCTGGTTATTATCTTTTCTTTTCTAATAAACAAATTCATTTGCAAATAACCACAATCAAGCAACCCAAGAAGAAAATATTTATACAGTGTTGGCACTTGAAACAGTTATTTAATTTGCAACGGGTGTCTGTTGTCAGGTAGATCCTTGACAGTGTTTCTCATTTTCAGATCTACTTATTTATGTAATCTTTATGATTTACCATGTCACAGAGAAGAATCCATTACAGTTTCTGCAAGTAAGTGAGATGCTACATTAGATAACCAAGTTTCCTGGAGCTATTAGCCATATATTTTCTAGAAAAATTGTTTTTCTTGTGTTGTGAAGGCAAAATAGACCTGCTAAAACAATAGCAGTATATGTCAATATCCTAAATTTCCTATTAAGTTCTCTTTGCCTGTAGTTCCTCCAGCTGAGGGAGACTGGTTTGAATGGCTCAAGAAAGAAACATTTCTAGCACCCTAATACAAAACAGTGCAGGGCCATATTGTGAAAGCACAGCTTGTGTGTCATGAAGAAAGTAATGTTTTATCAAATCAAGAACTTGATGTTAATCGTGATTTTCAGTTGTGGAAGCCTGTTGTTCATTGCAGCATCATGTTTTGTGTCAGTTCCTTCCTGATTTAAAATAATTCACATTGATACACTTCTAGACTGACACTGCCACCACAAAAGATAATTTACAACAGTCTCAGCTCTGATCTTTTAGTGTTGGTTTTCAAGGACTAAAGCCAAGATCTATTCACCACAAGTAAATCTGGGAGGAAGTTTACTTACTACGAATATTAATTAATGTTTATCTACTATGGGTTAATTTGTTAAGCAGAATTTTGGGGTTTTGATAACAGGTCAGTTTACATGACACCAAGCCTGCTGGCAACAGATGGAGTAAACCTGTCTCAAAGGGGCAAAAGGACAAGAAAGACATTGTTGCTGGAGTGTGTCCAGAGAAGAGCAACGGAGCTAGTGAAGGTTCTGGAGCACATGAGGAGTGGCTGAGGGAACTGGGATTATCTAGCCTGGAGAAAAGGAGACTCAGGGGAGACTTTATCACTCTCTACGACTACTTGAAAGGAGGTTGTAGCCAGGTGGGGGTTGGTCTCTTCTCCCACATAACAAGTGATAGGACAAGCGGAAATTGCCTCAAATTGTGCCAGGGGAGGGGGTTTAGATTGGACATTAGGAAACATTTGTTCACAGAAAGGGTGGTCAAGCATTGGAACAGGCTGTCCAAGGAAGTGTGGAGTCACCATCCCTGGAAGTGTTCAAAAAAATGTGTAAATGTGGCACTTGGGGTTTTTGTGGTGAACATAGTAGTGTTAGGCGAATGATTATACTTGATAATCTTAGAGGACTTTTCCAACCTTAAGGATTCTATGATTCTATGATTTAATTCAGAACATTGAAAATGGTGCTATATGGGTGAAAAGAAACAGCAGTCATGTGCTCAATTAATTTCAGAGATAAACTTGGTTCTTTATGGTGAAACCAAAAAACAAGTAAACATGGCAGAATGGAGAGCACATAAGCCAGTTACAAGTGGTGCTTCTCTGTTCTCTCTTATGATGCAATAAAGAGAAGATGTTCAGCTTCACCTTGAAGTCCTTCTCCTGCATTGCTCTTCCTATGCAATGGAGCAAACCTCTTCAGTTTGCTACTTTCTTTTTATTCAGACTAATGTGGAGATACTAGAGGAAATGATTGAGACTAAAGGGTGTAGCAGCATCTTGTCGCTGAAGAGCGTTCATGGAAGCTGAGTGCATGACTCCCCAGCAGAATGAAAGAATACACAGCAGAATCATCTTTTTCTTTGAGTCTAAGAAAAACAGGAATAGCCAAGCCATCACAGATTGCTAACATGCCTGCATTTTTCATGTTATAGCATATAAAGGTATTCTTTTGGTTTATATTTTGTTAATACAAAGCCTGCACTACTCTTGTTTGTGATCCCTGAAAAATATTTGGTTTATGAGATTATCTCTCAGAAGCACTCACATAAATTCATTATATGAGCAGCAACACCATTGGTGGAGTGGCAGCCTCAACAAGTCTCTTTTCTGGCACCATCTCTTCCCTCTCTGAAAGTGTAACCTTAAAGGCCAGTATCCCTCCTTGAAGATGGCTGAGTGTGAGTGGGTGATGCTGCTACCCCCTGCACCAGCTGCCTGTGCTGCCTTTGCAGCTGGGTTGCACTCCCCAAGCAGCACAGCTGGTGCTTTCCTAACATTCACTATGGAGAGGTGTGGCAATGCTGCGGTAGAGCCTCCCTCTCCCATGTACCACCAGGTGTTGCTGGCTCTCCCTTTCCTCAGGCTGCTCCCCAGAGTCACCTCCTTGCTGGACCAGCACAAAAATTCTGCGCTCACACAATGCAAATAGGCTCTCAGTCTAGCCGCTGGCCTCCTTCGCAAGCCAGCCCCAAGTACAGAGCCTGTTCCGCACCAGATAGTTCCCAAGGGAGGCCAGTCAGTAGAGCCTGTTGGGCTCAACCTTCTGCACAAGAGGGTGAAGCAGCTGCTGTCCCCAGTAGGTGAGGACTGTTGTGCTGCGATGCCTCTCTTCCCACCAGCCCACGTGCAGAGCACAGCCCCTCCTCAGCCACCCCTTTACAACAGGTTTTTCAAAGGGCCTCTTGCTTGCTGCTGCTCTGTGAAGCTGGTGCTGCTGGCTGCCCTCACCCAGCAGGCATAGCAGCCTAGTGAGACCTTTCCTTGCAATTTCCATGCAATGGTATATGTTAGATAACCCTAAATAGACTGCACCTACTTCAGTAAGTAGCTCAAAAGTGTAGCATACCACAGAAAATAAAACCCTTTTTTCCATTAAATTAGGTGTTAGGCATAATGTGAGCAGCTTTCTCCTTCATCTACACCCAGATTTCATCACTGAAGTCAATTGGAGCTGCATCTTTAGGATTAAGAAAATAATTTGACCCAGTTAGGTGTCACAGAAAGAACTTCAGTGCATTGCACAGACTGAAGAGAGAGCAGAATGTTACCCATTGAATTTACTATCATGTTTGTTTTGGGAGCTAAATTATTCTTCCTAATTCTGCTAGCAGCATAATATGCTGTCTCGGTAATGGAAAGCATATGAAAGCAAGCAGATGGTGATAGCAGAAAAAAATCCCAGCATGTCCTGATAATGTAGTAAGCAAGTTCATTTTTTTGGCATTAGGCTTTCATAACCAAGGCATGGTGATAACAAGTACAGACACATTTTTAGAGCACAGTTCATCAAAAAATACAGCCAGTTTCATTGCAGGGCAATGGAAGATTACTTTTTGAGACTTCTATATAGATAAAACCTAGATGTGAATGTTGTTGAATTAGACCCATCATTTATTATTGCTAGAAGATGAGTGACAGAACAGATACTAGTCAGAGTGATTCCATCACAGCTCCTGTGTTCTTTTGTATCATTGCAAAGGTAGAGTCTTTTGCCCATTGATTTGCAAATATGCAGCCATTCTGCATTACAGAAATACCACAGACCCTTCAATATAGGTTGTTATCACAGAGGGCACTATTGGAAATCCAAAATATTTTATTTTCCTTTAAAAGTATGCACTCTCCAGGTTGCAATTTTGAAGTATGAGGTTGTTGCTTTTTGGATATTTGTGTATATCTGCAGTACATGAAGCTTCCAGTCTGACTCCAGCAGCCTCTTGCTTCTCCTACCCACATGTCCCATTCTTCCAGAACAGAAGGCAGAACAGCCTCAACGGGAAAAACACCCATTTGTTTAGCAAGTTTGAGAAAATTGAGAAAACCTTGACTCACTGGCTGAGCAAAAGGCCCTGAAATGTGGTTTCTGGGGAGGGCACTATCCGGCCTGATGACCTTCAAACAACATTTTTAAGTCTCAGGACAAAACACAGGCAGAAACAATTCCAGATTCACCACTTATCATTTTAAGATTCATCAAAGAAGGGATAAATTAATCTTTGTTATGATTTTCATTTGAAGTAATGAGGCCACATCTTCATGTAGCTGCAACCTCAACCAACCTTCAGCTTCCAGGAGTTTGTTCCAAACAGACCAAGAGAGGAGGAGACATGAAAACCACTGCTGCAGTGCTGGGGTCAAATGCCAGTGTACAGATGAGGGGATAAATCCAGATCTGACCTCACTGATCTCTTCTGTTGGGAAAAGGGGTGAGGAGAGACAGCCCCATTTCTCATTAAAGTATCTAGTTGGTTACAATCCTTTTTTTTTTCCCACCTTGCACTAGTGCAGCACACTAAGTAATGTGAAGGTTTCATTTCTAAAAAATATTTCATATGCACTGCTTCATCCTTGACTCGAAGAAAAAAAGGCAAATGAGTGGTTTTGATTGTTTGATCCATCTGAGGACCCACTGTTTTCTGCTTCCTGAGGAAAGTTTTCTCCCTTTATAGTTTTAGTCATGGCTTGCTGATTTAACCTCCCAGGAGGTTTCTTCCAGATTGCTTTTAGTATCTTTGGGACGTGGCGGAGACATCATGCGGATTTCTTTGACATCCCTATGTCCCCTTCATTTCATTACTTGGCAGGACACGGAGCAGGGAAGAAAAGGAATTGACAATCATGTCCTCAGGTCGCAGCTGTTTTCCTGCTGCTTTGCCTGTGGCACCATTTTTCCTGATGTCACCTCCTCTTTCCAGGTCTTGGAGACATGGTAGAGCAGGCAGGTGACCTTTGCTGCCAAGGTCAAGTGGCTTTGACAGCCTGAGCAGGGGCAAAGCCTGAGCATTTCTCCCAGCAGAGTCTTGGGCAGGGACTGAGCTGGGGATGGGCCCCAATACACCTGCTCAGACCCCCATGCCGGGGCAGGAACAGGCTGGGCAGAGCCCACGGCTGAAATGGCTGTCAGGGCACTGGCAGCGGGTCATGTCAGAGTATCGCCTTCCTCTGCTGTGCTGCCATTCTCTAATCCCTGAACCTCTTACAGGACAAGAGCCTGAGGTCCTTCCTGCAGAGTATTGAGACCTTGATCCCAAATTGCTTAGGCTGAGCTCAGCAAGCCTGTTTTCAAAGCAAAGCCTGCTCTCTGTGAGTAAATTTCCCTTTCAATTTTTCCTTGAAAATCCTGCAGCAAATGGCTTTAAATGCAGTGTCTGTGTGTAACTGCTCTTTTTGGTGCGTTTCCCGTAATGAGCCATAACATATGTGTGTGTCTTTACACACCTCGGAACAATGCTATGCAAGCATTAAGGGATTTTTCTAACAACTAGTGAATGTGCTGCTTTTCACAGCTCACCCAAACACTCCTGCCTGATAAGCTGCCTGCAGAGGGACGTTATCTGTATTTCTAGGATCAGTGGAAAGGAGAAAAAAAAAAAGGTGGGAGGCATATCTGAATATTTTAAACTGCTAATTCTGATGCAAGCAAGTCGCACAGAGGACACTTCTTGGATGGGGAAGCCTGAGGAGGTGTGTTTGTGGAGCTGTAACACTGTCCAGAAAAGGAAGTTCAGTGAGAAGTGCAGAGCCTTGAACTCTTAGCTGTTTCCTTTCTCTGTGCATCTTTGAGTGAACTGTTCTGTTTCTCCCTCTGGCAAGCGCAATGCTGGTATATCCTCCAGTATAGCCATCCTCAGGCATTCTAATGCACAGTAAGTGAATTAAAACCACAGCAGCACCATATGTACCTTGCACATGTGTACAGCAGCGCAGGAGCAGTATTTGCCCCGGTGATGTCCTGTCCTCATTAGCACAGGGAAGTGCAGCACACAGATGGGCAAGAGTCATCACTCACCATGGCACGAGTAGCACCTCCAGAGCTGTGCAGGCAGGGCACTTTCCCTGAGCCTGACTTCCCCTGAGCCCCTGACTCCTGAACCACCCTAGTCAGAAATGTTCGAGCCGTGGGGCTCAGAAAACATCTTTCTGAAGAACAAGAATTTTGCTACATTTCTGATTTTTACCTGAAGCAACCTAGCTTGCACTAGCTAACAGGCATTTTTCAGAAGGATCTTTAGGCCAAGTCCTTCATATTTCAGTATAGAGCTGCACTGTTATTCAACACATTGCATTTTCCAGGAACAGACATTTCCAGGAAAATGTGGCTGAATGTTTTTGCCCAGTGTGGTTCTTCCATCTTTGGTTACTGTCAAAAGCAAAAGATCTTGCTGTAATCCACCTTTCTGCTGAGGATGAGCCTCTGAGACAATGGTGTTCCTGCAGGAAAAGTGAGGCAGGAAGCAACACTTGAGAGCACAGGACTGCATGGCTGGAAGGCATGCTTGCTGAGCAAAATATCATGCGCATCTTTTTTTGAAAGATCATCTAAGTCCAATTCTAGCTTCAGCAGGCTCACAGCACCAACCTCCTGACCATGCCCAATACTGTCACCAACTCCACAGCCTTGCCGCGCTCTCCCCTGGACCACATTACTCTGTGAAGAGACTTTTGTCTATAGCAAAGTCAGGAAATTCAGTTGTAGTTCCCACAACAAAAATAAACCCAGGTATTCTGAACAAATGCTGTTAAAACCCTGAAGTTAGTTGCACGAGTGTTTCTCAGTAGATGCATGAGAGACCCAGTGGTACAGTAGGCTTGGAGATGCTGCCTGCAACCTCCACATTTGCCCCTCCAAGACCTGAGCATACATGAAAGAGAGGCTTGGGGATAAAACCTTTTGACAGCTGATGCCAGGCACTAGATGTTCTGGGGTAGCTGTGGAGTTTCTGGTGACTTGAGACTATAATCCTGGTACTGGAGAAAGTGGCAACCACATTGTATGTCAGAGCCAGTGAGCAGCAGGTGTCTGCTGAACTCCACAGCAATGCAGGCTAACCAGCATCCTCACACAACACTGTGTCTTCTGCTCAATTTACTGCCCTTAAGTGGACTTCATCACTTTGGTAGCTGAGGGCTTCACGCTTGTTAATCTCTGCAGAGGCTCTGTGAAGTAAGGAAGAACTGTTATCCCCATTTCACAGAAGACTGAACCAGCAAGAGGCCATACATCCACCCCAAGGTCTCAGAGAGTCTGCAGCAGAGTCTGGGCCTCCCAAGTCCAAGGGTCATAACCTCATTTTCCAGTAGTGACAGAAAAGATACAGAACCAAAATTTCACAGGTAAATAAGTGCCAGGACCTGCTGGCTGGAGTCCACAGGCTGTGGCCTCCTGTCTGCCACAGCATTCATATTTTCCTCTGTTATTTCAAATATTTTATTGCAGTGTTATCTTGTCTAGTCTAAACAATGGTCCCACTTGCTCCTGAGAGTTGTACTCCGTGAAGGAAAACATTGAAAAATGTTATTATCCCCCATGTTTGGGTGCAGACACAGAGGGGTGGATGCTCCACAGTCAGGACCCTATCAGCCCTTTGCCACCCCAGCCTCCGCTCTGTGCCTGCAGTCGCACAGTGCAAGAGCCATCACCAGCCCCACAGTCCCTCCCCACCCATTCCAAGGCTGTGCTCCTTCCCCAAGCACAGGGACATGGATATCTCTGGAGTGATAAGGACATGTGTGGCGTCAGTGGCATGAGTCCAGATACACATTAATGGCAGAAGAGGGAAAAAACTGTGTCCCACATTCTGAGATGACCCACCGTAGAGAAAGATCCGAGCTGTGATGTTCCTGCCTCTGGATATGCTGTCTCTTAAAGCAGGCAGGAGTTCAAATCTCCAGTTCTGTTTCAGTCCTATCCACTAATAAAAACCCCAGGTGTTACTGGAAGAACTATCAGCGTCTGCTTTGGCATGTGAAGTGTGCATCACTTGCCTCATTGCCTTAAAGGCAATAAATCTCTGTTTATCTTGATGGTTACTTAGTAATGAAAACCAGTGGCCAAATCAGTTATCTGAAAGAGGCTAAATGACAACTTGCTCCACACCCTATATAAGTCAGGCAGATAGCGTCAAAGCCCTTATCGGTTCCACGTGACTGGGTCTGTCCAGAGTGGTTGAAACAGACCAGCATACAGCGCTTTGTCATCCTGGCACGTCCAAGCCATCCTGCTGCCGACCAGCCAAGGACACGTGGATATTTCTTAAGTTTCCACTGTGATTAGACACAGCATCCTGTAACAGTTTATGAACAAACAGCAACTGTATTTAGTCATGCCTTAAAATTTGGTAAATGTCCTACCCAGCTATCTCAAAGCATTTCACAAACCTGGTGAAACCTTCTTTCTCTTGACTCAGGAATTCATTGCAGTGGGTAAGACGCCTTCACAGGGATTTGTTTGTGTTTTCCATTTTCCACCTGCAAATTGGGAAGAAGGCTATTCAGCCACCTTTGTGAAGGGATTTGGGAACTCTGCAAGGAGAATGCTGTTCAGGTATCAGATATCAGTAGCAGCCTGTCACATTGAATCCAGCAAGGGAACGACTGGCTCTGCTGTTGCAGTACTCTTTGAGGACTCAGCTCCCAGATGAATTAAGACTCTCTGTGTGACTGAGTCTTTTTGCATCTTCCTGCCTCACCTGTAAAATGGAGACAATAATGTTTCACTGCATGAATGTTGAGAGGTAGTACATCAGTGGTACTGAGACCATCACCACAAAACACCATGCAACAAATAATTCTCCAACAACCGCACACACAGCATTAGTTTGCATTTGTATTCAGCAGACAATGGAAGGAATCACACTATTAACACCTCTACTCTAGGGCAAAATGCTTGGAGACCACATCCAGACATCCAGGTGTCTGCTGAACTTCATGGGGTGTGGTGTCCAAGTTTGGGCTTGAACGTAGATTGCACAGCTAATTCCTATTTAATTTAGAATAGCCTGAACCTCAACATGAACGCCAGCCACTGACTAGGAACCTGAATCAGCTGCCCACTCTGTGCCTTGGGTCTATGTCTTGAAATCACTCTATTGCCTGCTGCAATCTACTCTGAATCTGGAGATTTATTTGTACAGGAGACAGGGAAACTTTATGTCATCAAACTACTTCCAGTCTTTTCCAGGATTACAAGTCAGGGAATGGTGGGTTGATCTTGTGATTTCCATCCTACAATTTAAACCAGATGGGCTACGCTTGCAGCATAAACATTTAAGCAAGAAAAGCAAAAAATTGGCAGAAGAAGTTCAGTTTCCTGATTAACTGTGTTATTATGACTTACATTTTTTAACAAGATGCACATAAAGCTAGTTTACAAGATAACTTGATCATTGTTTTAGATTCATCCCAATAAAATGTGGAGATTTTGTTTCTGCTGTACAATACTCCAGCCCTACTGCTTGTAACAGGTACAGGGGCTAACATCTGTGAGCTTTCCCTCTTGAGAAAAAACAAGGTGAAGACAAAAAATGCAGCAGCTGTTGCATAGCCAGAGCCATTGGCATGTGAGTAGGACGGGAATTGTTGCAAGCAATGAGAGGGAGGATTTAACCTGAATCAAACCTCAAGACAAAAATGATGAACCCACAAGTCCACACTGTATTTTACTGTTTGTTGCCAAGATGTTGTTTACCTGCAGTTCATTCATTTTGATACAGGTATCAATACCTGAAAAGTATTGAATGTGTGGCTGGCATATTGAACTAATAGAACAGTGGTAAAAATCTCTTTTCTATTCATTTACCCTTTACATACATGAAAGACAAGACAGTATCAGAAGCAGAGGAAAAAAAGAGACCCAGATAATTAGATGCCACTCATCTCAGAACTTGAAAGCCAGTGACATAACTAAGATGCTGTGAAAAAATATCTGCCATAATTAAAATGGCTGATTGGTGAGAGCTGCAGCGAAGGCCAGTGTATAGGGCCTTGCTAAAAACACTGCTGGAAGCAGCCAGATCTACATACCTGGGAAACTCAAAGCCAGATGCAGTTACATGGGAATTTCAAAACACAGGCTTGCAGGGTGAATGCTCAGCTTCAGTGGCACACAGCAAATTAGCACAACACCAGAGCAGACTTGAAACTGCTCCTCCACAGCCCTGGGCACCAGTAGAGCTAAAACTGACATCATCATTTGCCCAAGCCATGTCTTGGGAAGCTGTCAGGAACAGCCATCACGGCAGGTAAAGCCCCAAGTTTTGACAAATCTCAAAGTAATACTCTTTTGACTTTAATGCATGTGCTGTTCTACCCAGGTCTGAGGCACTGTGGCAGCCCAAAGCCTCTGAAGCAGATCTGGGGATGGGGTGGCTGAATTTGCTGGGCTGGCAAAGAGCTCTGGGAGATCTGTCAGGACAGTTGCAGAAGCCACTTGGAGCAGCATCATAGCGCTTTCTGACTGTTCCTCAGCCACAGCGAACTGGGATGCTCTGTATTTTTAATCCTTCTCTATGTTAAATATTTGCTTGAACTACCTGAGGAAGTGGTCTGTGCTGAGAAGGGTTACCTTTTGCTGAAGGAGACTGGTGCTGTCACACAGGGCACGATGGCGGTTCAGCAGCGTCGTTTCAGAGGCAGAGCAGAGCTACACCAGGGAGCAAAATCCTTAACCCTGCCCAAGTCAGATGCAGGGAAGTGCAACTGCCTGTGCTCAGCAGCATGGTGGGAGGGCAGCATGGAGGGTGCCACACCGAGAAGGAGGAGAAGTGGGAGAACCACGGAGAAGGGAAAAGGTTTGGGAAGCAGATGCTGATGTGAATGAGGAAGCATAGTGAGCATCCCTTTGTCTCAGGCTAGACCTAGAACAACCAGAAAAACTGACTGGATTTTTGTGGTTGCAACCAAAGTAACAACCTGTAACTACTGTGTAAATTCCAGGATGACTGATCAAAGAATTGAAAAGGAAAATTAATTTTACAAAACATTGAAGACTACCATACTTCCTAATGATTCCTTCAGAGAGACAGCTAGGACTAACTTTGGAAGTAGCAGAACAGCTTCATAAATGTTTCCTAGTGGTTTTACATTATTCTAAATTCTGCTTCTCAATACTCATCAAGTTTTTTCCCTCTAACCATAAAGCATATGCTGTCTCAGATCCTGGTTGCATGAGATTAACAGATAACCTTATTTTTCACAGTCAGTCTTCAAGCATTTCTGCCACTGAAGATCCCCTTCTACAACGTCAATTGAAAAATCTTTGTGGCAGATTTGGCATTGCCTGTAATAATTTATGAATGTGATGTGTTGACATGTTTATTGTGTGCATACATTGAGCTACTTCAATAGCTGGATTGTCAAGAGGTGTACCCAGGAGACAGAAGATGGATCCAGGCATACATTTTTGAGGAAACACTTGGGAAACAAAGCAAGCGCTCCTCACTGTGATGTTTTGGCTGGGCCCCTGTTAGGCTCACTGGAGAGATTTCCCTGGGAGAAATGTGGGCGCCTGCAAAGCAAGACATGAAAGACCCCAGAGAATTTACAGAGGACCATTTAAACAGAAGTTTTTGCGAACAAGATTCCAAAAAGGGTTGAAAGTGCTCAGATCTGTAGATATTTAATTTAATAGATGTTGGCAAGACCACAAGAAAAAGTGCATGTGAAAGATTTTTTAACCAACATGCTTTACTGAATTGGTTAAGTGCCTCTTCTGTTTTAAAAATGTTTGGGTCATGCGGGAAGGCTGAAGGTCTCTCTTCTCATGTACGTTTGTGAGTTTGGAACATGCATGGGGTACGTTGGCCGGAGTTTGTGTTTAGTATAGTATGTGGGAATCAGATTACCCCATGCATGGAAAGGTAAAAGCTCAAGGCCTGCTATAAGCAGAAGGCAAATCAGAAAGACCACTGGCAACCAGAGATAAAGCAGTAACCATAAGAACACCATCATCTTTCTTATAAGTCCTTACATATAGTTCTACTACTGACTTTTATTAAACATTTAAGCCTCAGCATTCAAGTGATTAATATTTGTTACAAAAAAGCTGTCCCATTAACACAAAGTACAAGCTGAAACAAAGCTAATGAGCCTTAATACTTGCAGGATAATTCAAAGTTTAAAGGTGGTATTAACAAAAATAAAATAAGGAAGAGTGGAAAAATCCAGTTTCATTGTCCACTAGAGAACCTGAGCTTTTCCTTTTGGATCATAAAATTAAATCTGTTGCTGAAGTGACTTTTACACTGTTACTAAAGTAGTGCAAGAACACATATACGTGCATAATTAAGTACCCCTATGTGACCATGAAAGGTCTGCCAAGGGGAAGGTGAGTGGGACTTGATTCAGCAACTTGAAAGAGGGAATGCCATTACTGTAATCTCCCTGTATTTCTTTACTCTGATGCCTTATGTAGTAGAGTGATGGGGTGTACAGCACTGGCAATGGGAGTGTTCCAGTGCAGAGTCTGGGCTGTGTGCCCTGTGCATCTGAGACGCAACAGCAAATTGAGCTGGAACCGCACAGGTATTTATCCTATGGAAATCATAGCTCAAATCAGACACGCAAAAAACCTGAGGCAATCTGAGGCAAGTATATTAGATAAACCTGAAAAGTTAGGTGAATTTTTTATTTATTTGCCTCCTGGTTTTGCAACGTCAGATACGAATAGTAAATGGGTAAGTGGAAAAGTCACTGAGTCCTGCCCTTGAAAACGTGATCTAGCTTAAAGCACTGGCATTTCAATCTTTGTGTTCAAACAAAGGGACCAAATAAGTTCAAGAAACAAACAAGGTAAACAGCACAGCTATAAAGTGACAATTTGGAAGTTACAAGTGAGCAGTTGTATGGTGACCAACCTCCTACCACAGTTATGCTCGATTTCATATGGCCCCCATTAACCACACTACCTGTCCTGGGAGCTCCTCTCACATCCCAGTCTTGATAAACAATTTTGGAAGTAAAAAAGGGGAATGGGTATCAACATAACACAATGGAGTTGTGGGGCAGGGCACACACAGGAGCAGTGTTAACATCCCATGCAACACCTAGCTCCACTCCTTGATAAATAATCACATCTTGTTACAGCAAGACCTTGAAGAGACACAAGGGGTTTTATAGACGGACTTAGAGCTACTCAGTAGATGCAGTCAAGCTCCTTTTGAGCTGCCTCTCCTGTGAGACTGGAGTCTTTCCCAAGAGAGATCCTTGTGGCAAAGGGCCTCTCATCTGTTTGACCCTGGAGCAAGCACCACATTGTGCTGGCAGCAGAGAGGAGGCATCAGAGACATTTTCTCCTGAGGTAGGAGAAGAGTCACCTGTGCCCTGGGGCTGCTCTGGGGGCTGCAAACTCAGGCCAAGAGACACAAATAACCCAGGAGTTGTTAGCTGGACAGCTTCGATTTACAGACTCTCCAGGAGAACAAGGCTTAATGAAAAACTCCAAGGAAAATTAGATAAAATGGACTGGTGTGGACATCAGAAAACTTCTACAGCATAAATCATAAATTCTCCCTAGTTTGGAGAGAGGTAAGAATTTCATCTCCATTAATTTAATCTGGCAGATAGAGATAACAAAGCAGTCTCTACATGGGAGAGTTAACATTGCTTGAATTGATACAGAGAGACAAGATGCACTTGCAGGCATAGGAAAAATGCATCTCTGAGAAAATTTCCACTATTAATATTTTTCCCTTGCAAATGTGGGTCTTCTAAAACACTCCTTTCTTTTGGAAGGATCTAAATGAGGAGGAGGTGGGAAGTAGAGCTACAAAGCATGTAAGAAAGCCTCAAATATATGAGTGGGAGGAAGGAGGAAGAAATGAAAGAATAATGAAGCTTGCATCACTGGAAGCAAACAACAGAAGGGAAATGCACGTACTTGTGGCTAAATTTTGAAGGAACTTAGGCTGAGGTTTAAAACGCCTATGATTAGCATAGATGCAGGCACAGAGTAATTCAGATGATCTGATCAAAGAACAAAGAAATGTTAGAACTGATTTCATTAGGAAAAATACCTGCCTTACAGTTAATGGGTAAGCACAGGAAAAAATGCCTTGGCTGTGTTGTTGATATGAAGTAGCCCTGCAGAGGGTTATTAGCACTTGTAGTATCTAGGTTCATTACGAGACTTGGCCATTGCTTCAATGGGGACAGGATTTTGCCCTTCATGGAGTCTCTGTTGGCGTTTGTGAGATTTCCTTACGTGGTGATGAGGTTGCAAACAGATACCAGTATTTTTTAAAAACAATTAATAGAAATCTTGTTATTAACATGGTGCCCAGGGTCCCCAGCTTTAGCTGCATCAATAGCTGAGCCCAAATGCTCAGTTACTCCTGGAGTGTTGTCACTGAAACTAATTCTTTCTACTTTGAGAGCTTATAAAGTGGCCATCATTCCAATGGTTACCCATCTGAACCAGGAAACAAGCCCGGAAGAGGAGCCCAGGGTTGGGTTCATTCTACACCTTCTGATTTTTGTCAGCGCTTTGCTGTAAGGGCATTCAGCAAGCCAGGCTGATCTATCCTGACAGAGTCTTTGAAAATTTTGCAGAGCAGTCAGTAGAAAACTTTCAACTGAACTGAACGAGGAACCTGTGTGTCTTACACAGGAATCTTGTGGGATGGGATTGTCTCTGACTCTGTGTCACCAAAACCACCTACAAAATGAAAACTGTAACTTGCTCAGGAAACCCCAGGGTTTTATACTCACTATGGAATAAACTGAGCCCATCCATCCATTGCAGAGGCGAGCATCAGGGAATCAACAGGAGGTTCTGCCATCTGCACAGACGAGCAATGCTCAGGGATATAACTAGGACCAAGATGGGGGCAGGGAGAAGGTTCATGCCAGCAAGTTTTACAAATGGAAAGACTACGCTGCTACTCCAACCTATACTGGCTTTTCAAAATCAGCTTGGAGACAGCAAGAAAAAAGAGCAGAGGAACACTTTCATTCTCTAGTAAAGCTATATTTGATACAGATAGAAAACCCCATTCCTTTTCTTTTTTCAAATCTAGTCATCAAAATTCCGAGTTGATACTTTTCGTACATTGTTGTGCAATATGCTGGTGCAAAATCTGGGTCTCCTTGTGCCATGCCCACAGCAAAGCATGTTGATCTAGGGTTGGCAGTCCTGTACAGTAGACTAGTGGAGTTTGGGCAGGCAGGAGAAAGAATAGGCAGAACACAGCTGTCGTTCTGTCCTATGTCCAAGCTCCATGTCCAGGAAAGAATGTATCCCTTGGGGGAAAAGAAAAAATCTCATCCCATCCTGGACCAGCCATTCCCACATTATGACAAAACAAATCTAAAAGGATAAGCTAGGCTTTTCCTATAATCACTACAGCAATCACATATACCTCGAGTTGTCACTTTACAGGGTTGGTTAGAGAAAGCTAACCTAAAATTAGTAATTAAATGCCCTTTACAGGCTTGACAGTCTCCAGGCATGCGGCAGTGCTGATGGCACCAGCTCCCTCTGAGACCCTGCCAGCCTTTGCAATTGCAGACAGGCCCCGTTCAGCCCAAAGCTCCCCCTCACCTGCCTTCACGGCAGCAAGGCAGGACAGGCGGCAGGGAGAGGCTGGGGTGAGGGCTGCAAAGGGCCAGAGGAGTGGGCAGGAGGAGGTGGGTGCACTCTTGGCATTGCAGGCTCTTCCAGCACGGGGAGTTTTCTCTGTTTTCAACCGTAAATACGATGCAAGGAGGTGCCAGGCCTCGCTGAGGCTCTCGGCGGGTAAGACGGTAAAAAATTAACAGTTTTAGTTCTGCGTGTCTCGTTTTTCAACGTGTAAAACCCCGGCTCCGGTGGCACGAAGGCCGCTCCCAGTCGCAACGCGACGGCCAACGACGGCAGCCGAGGCGTGTGCGCACTCACTGGGGGTCGTGCCGCGACGGGCGGCCGGGTCGGGCAGGCCCCGCCCCGGTGGGACAGCGGGCCCGAGAGGGTTCCCCTGAAGGAAAAGGGACAGCACGCGTGGGACCGGCATCCTTCGCCCGAATTTGCTGCATCCCCGCACACCCGCAGGAAAACACCCTCGAGGGAGCAGAACCTCTCAGCCCGCCCCCGCCAGCTTCCCGCTCCCGAAGTTTCCTTCGGCGAGGCCCCGCACGAGCACCCGCC
>VZTD01005999.1:1271758-1344010 GCA_013397725.1 Rhagologus leucostigma
GTGGGGCAGCGGCGCAGCCGGCGGCGGGCAGCCCCCCCACCGCTCCCTTTTGTTCCTGCGTGCCGCCGGCGCTTGGATCCCCGCCCGGGAAGAAGCCGCTCGGTACTTCCCGGGCTCTGTTTGTGCCTGCACACCCGTCTGAAGGGCATCCTCCTCCGGTAGTATTGGTCTGTCAGAGCCGCCGGGAAAGGGATTTTCCCCTTCTCACGACAGCTCCCCGTTGCTTGCCGGTCTTCAGTGCCGGTTCTTCACTTAACTGGACTCGCCGTGTGCTAATTCCTTCACAATGTATGCTGGTGTCCCTGCGCCCTGGAGAAGGATTTCCTTATTGACTTGTCGACTGTGATGCGGCCAGGTATTATTTAAATCATCAGTGATATGCCTGTGTAAATCTGCTCGCACGGTCACAGTGCGGCTGCTCTTAGAGCCCAGTTTGCCGAAACTTTAATTGCAGCAGGCGATGTTATAACGTGAATCCATTTCCGTCAGGGCGGACCGATACTCCGGTGGGATAACGGCCTCGCCGAGGCAATCGCGTGTCACGCAGGGACAGATCCTGCTGTTTCACGGGATGAATCAGAAACAAAAATCAGCAAACAATGACAAGGAGTTTGTGCGGTTTTTGAAAAAATCTGACATGTTAACGTCTGTTAAGGGCGCAGTAAATCGGGCAGCAAACCTCGATTTTCTCTGGCACAGCCCATGAATCAGCCGGTAAACAGCATAAACTGTGATCACTTCGCAGCCGAAAATATCAGGCCTCGCAGCCCTGGCTGCCGGAGCGTTACGTGTCATTAAAGTAGCTCTCTTGGAGGAGAGGGACTGTCCCAGGAGCTGCAAAATCTATAAACACTTTTCTGATTGGTTTAAAAATTTAGACACAGGAAGCGGATGGTATCTAATAACAGACAAGTGGAGACACTGTTGTCATGGAAACTGAGAAGACTCCCCCCCCATGTATTAAAAAAAAAAAATAGGCAGAAGGAAAAAGTCTGCATATCATCAGAAATGCCTGCAGACCGCCTTGGCTGCTGTTGCCTTTCCCACAGCATCTGTTGAAACCTGAGAACATGCCTGTCAAATCAAGGTCATTTTACAATAAAACCCTGCACCGCTGCCTCCCTCTCTCCTCCCTGGATGTTGTCCCACACTTTCCATCCAAGGAGTTGGGGAGATTCAGCCACCTGCCCCATGCCCACTGGTGTCTTGCCCCAGCCTGGCCTGCTGCTGAGGAACCTGAGAAAAGGCTCAAAGCAGGAGGACCATGGGGCTTAAAAGGCAAAAGTAACAAGGGATGACTGTTTTATGATTGAATGATTGGGCCATGTTTCTTTCCATGGGAATTTATGGACCTGAGAGAGAAAGTTTGGATTGATCTCCCTCTGTTCCTTTGTATTATGAAGTTATATTAAAATGTAATGATTCAGACTTGTATATTAAGGCCATTTCACAAATCTGCCTCACCTATTTAAAAAAAAAAAGGTGGCAAATGACTCTGGAAAGCCCTGTGCAATGCTTTTAACAAAAAAAGAAAACACAGTTCTCTTATAGCATGCTATGAGGAGAAAAGCAGAGATATGAGAATAAAATATACTTCATTGCTGCTGAATGCAGCATGAGAAAATCAGACTATTATTGTTGTAAATTGAAGTTTTACTTTGCTGGACTATTGAAAGTTTATTGTGTGTGAAAGGAGAGAGCTATTTTGCTTTTGAAGCAGGAGGGAACTATTTCACAGCAAACTCACAAGAAAGGTGTTAATGTTTTTGCTTATTTTCTTGGGCAGCACCCGTTGATTTTAGATGTTTGTGATAGAGAGATGCCTTTGAGTATTCACTGCATTTTCTCCAAAACATTTCCTTTTGTCGCTCTCTTTAATCTTCATTTTGCAGTGACCAAGCTGAGAAATAGCACTTTAGTGCTTCACTCATTGTATAAATCATCACTTTGAAACCTTAAATGACCGGTTTGCTTGCATATTACACTTTTTGCATTATTATTTCTTAAGAAAACCAGAGACTGGTGATCAGGTCTTGCAGATCAGGAGGTAAATCTTACAGGGCACTGAAGTGAAGATGGTCAGCAACCTCTTTACCCACACCCTTGGATCTTGCTGTCCAAAAAACCCAAGGCCTGACTTTAAAACTTGGTTGCGGGCAGAGCAGGCTGAAGGGATGGTAGAGCCAGAGGGAGCAGTGCCTGCTTCTGATGGAGGAGTCCCTCTTGGCAGCTGGGCTGGCACCAGGGTGCAGGAGGTGGTACCCCCCTCCCGGTGTTGGGGAGAGGCTTAGGGAGTCAGGCAGTTGTTTAATCCAGCTCACGTCTGATTAGACAAATGCTGCTTTTAATTGCTGTGGAGTTCAAATGGAGAAAGTTTGGCTTGGTAGCGAAAGTGTGCTTGCTTCTAGAGGCGAATTTCCTGTTGTCAGGAGCACCCTTATCAGCAGGAAGGTTCACCGGCAGGAAACGTGTCGGTTACTTGTTTTTACATATTGGAGGAAATGAGCTGGATTAGGTATCTTTTAGGTTTACACTTCATCAGCCTCTGTGTCTGTGCTACTTTATTTATCTCTAATGATTTTAGTTTGTAAAAGTTTTATGATGTCAGGCATTCCCAAGGGAGATGCAAGAAGTTAAATGCTTGTGTTGTCCTGTCATTTTTTGCTGTTGTAAAAAACTGCCCCACCAGCCTCTCTGGGTTACGTTTTCAGAAGTGTCCAATTTGCAATTTCTACCTTTTGAGCCTCATTGCTGATACTCAGCTAGGCATTTCTTTTTCTTAGCCCATTAAAATGAAAGATCAAAAAATGCACCAGTTATTTTACTAATAGGAGCAGTTCTTACAGTTCTGAACTGCCTTTCATCATGGATCATAAATCACTTTACAGAAATTAATGTTCTAATATCCACAGAAGTTGTGTGAGCATAGGAAGCTGAAACTTAGCATTTCGCGTGGACTGCACAAAGTTGCAAGGCAAATTAGGAGCAGAGCTGGGAGTCAAATTAATTGCCCCTTAATTAGCAATTGCTAATGGATTAAAACTTTGAAAATGTGTTTCGGTTCCCCGAGCGTACTCATGCTAATGCACCAATGCAGTGTGTATGTGTTTGGGATGTGAGGCTGGGGGTGAGAATATGAGCAATGTTTCCAGAAAATGCCAGTGGTTTTCTGGTCCCTGCCCAGCATGGCTGGGATGTCAGATTGGAGACTTGTAAGATTAGACACGGCTTTGGATGAAGGTCCAGACCAAAGGTGAGAGCTGTGGTTTAGGTCTGTGTGTGTTCTAGTAAGCAGGGAAGGTCAGGGAAATAAACATTTCTCTGATGTCAGCTCACAACAGTTTTTTTTATGGTGGTAAGCTTTGCAGAGGGTTTTGAGGGGGAGACATGGAAAAGTTATATAAACTTGTGAGAAGCTGCCTGGCATGCTGGATAGCTTCAAGTAGTGGTTTTTGGTGTAGGAGATGTTAAGAGCTGTTCCTGGCAGGACAAACTACCAGGGCTGCCTGGAAGCCTAAGCTGGACTGGAACTGGACTATCCTGGCTGATGCTGGAATTTGCCAGTTCATGACTTCAGATGTAACACAATGCAGCATGACTTTGGCCACAATTTTGACATGTTTCTAATGAAACTGCATTTGGCTTGTTACCTTCTCTCATGACCAAGCCAAAGTAAAATTGTAACAAAATAATGGAAAAAAAAAAAAAAAAAAGGACTCCAGCAGAGCAGTGTTTCATTTAAGTGTTAAACTTACAGCTGTGTATTTTCAGAAGTGATCAGCTGATTCTGGGAAACCAGCCTGAAGCTCTGCAAGGCAGGGCAGTTTTTGGGAAGTGATTCTCTCCTAGGGTTTTGGAAATTCTGCTCCATTTAAAATGCCTCAAGTTGGGCTGCCAAGCATGAGAGTAACTCAAACCCTCCCTAACCTCGTTGTAAGACTTTAGGTGCCTTTAGCATCCTTGGGCCTTATAATTGTTCTGAACTGAATCTACTTGTCTAGCAAAAGTTTGTAACTTGGGAGCCAGCATAGCCCACGAAGGAGCGAGGCTCCCTGTGTCCGGTTTGTTGCCCTTGAGGATGGATGCAGAGCAGTGGGATAGCCCCGCTCTGGAGGTGGCCAGTGAAGGGGGCCTGGGGAATGGCTGAAACTCGCCACGGCCGGACACACAACTTTCAGGTGGGTTGTGTAGGACCACCCTCACATTAGCCCACACGCTGGTGGCCTCTTGCTTGCTGGGGATCAGTTTTTCCCCACCACTCTTAGGGAGGTACTTAAGGGACACGTTATGCTCTTAAAAACCTCTCCATGAAGTGCATCTATTCTATAATGTCTGCAAAAACTGGAAAGGCTAAGTCTACTGGAGGTACAGCTTCTACTTATTATGTCGGGCAGTATTTTGTTGTTGCTCTTTGATTTGTCTTGTCTGTAGTCTAAGAGTCTCCGCTGGAGATGATTTTCTCTGTGTCCGCACTGACTGCAGGACAGACAGATGGCAAGGCTGTGACCTCTGATCAGGCTTGGGAGGTGCCACTGAAGGGAAAGATCTGCCTAGATGTTTGACACTGGGCTTTTTTTTGCAGCATTAGCAGAAATTTACATCAATGCTAGCTGATACAATGAAATTTCCAACACTGAATGTTTTTACCTTTTACTGGAAATAGATTAAAGCCAAGTAAAGACAGGTATTATTCCAGAGGTAGGATGCTTTTGGCCTACACCAGTTTCTTCCTTTGCCCACCTCCCACGTTCTGAGTTGTGGTAGGACCCTGCACTGAACTGTTTGCTCAGGCCAAATGTGAGACTCCCTGGTGGGATCCTAATGGCAAACTGCTTACCTGCTACCAGCTTGCTGAAAGAGCCCACTCACCATGTCTGGACATACTTACTTTTGTTGCAAGGAGAACACTCCAGACATCCTAACAGATGGGACTTTACGTACAAGGCAATCCAAGCTAGAGTCTGGAAAGCATTTCATAGAATGGCAGCTTTATTGGAAATTGCTTCTTAATACTATTTGGCAAAGCTCTTGTTCTTTTTAGTGTAGTTCTCTGCCAGACCTTTGCCTGCCCCACTGAAATGAGCAGTGGCCTTGTGTCTCCTGTGGCCCTGCCTCCAGTCCTAGGCTCACCAAGGCTCCCATCTCCAAGCCCTGGCACCTCTGCAGCACCCCACTACAGAGCTGCTTTCTAGTTTATCTCTTGGGCTTTCTGGAGAGGCCAGCCTTTTCCCTGGACAAGGCTGGCTTCTGGCACAGCACACAGACATGAACTCCGCAGCCCAACCCATCCGTAGGTCGAGCCCTGCTCACTGTTACTTCCCTCAGTGAGATCTTTGGACAATTCAGTGGCTGGCTGGGCTTTCTGTGGAAAGGAGCAGAGGCCTTAGAGGGGTTATGCGAGGTTATTAGAGATGGGAGGAAGCTCTAGATGGTCTGACCCATCTAGATTTAACTGAACTATGTCTCATTTTACCCCCAGCTCCAACTTGTTTTGAACTGGATTTTACAGTAGATCATTTGTAGAAACTACTCAATTAGTATGTTAATTTTAACACCAGATTTTGTAAAGCTTTTATGTTGGAGGTGGTGAAAGGATCCAAATGTTTTGATCCTATTTTTATCAGTATCTTTACTGTGTTTTTCTTACTCTGCGCTTTGCAGAGAAGAGGGAAATTTTAATAATTCACTAATATACTTTCACTTCATTAACATTCTATCATTTTGGCATGGTGCATATGGTGAAGTCCTTAGTACTCTCATTAAAGACCTGATCTTACCCCACATTCTTGCAGCCCTTCAGGTGTGGAAAACCCTGAATGCAGATGCTATTCTACTTTTTGGATAGAGCTTTCCTCTTTTTTGAATAGATACTAATCTGAACAAAACATGTAAGGTGTTTTTTGGTGAGTTTGGGGGGATTTTTTGATAGTGATTTTGTTTTGTTTGTTTGTTTGTTTGGTGGTTTGTTTTTTGTTTTTTTAATAAACTGGAAATATTTATACAAAGATAGCTGCAGTGGTTAGGTCAGACCCACTAAGTGCCAAGTCTCCAGCCATTACAAAACTTCACCATGTGGTCTAGAGAGTTTGAAGACACGGGGTGTTATTGTGGTATCCATTGCATCATTTTATACTGTTGCATGTTTGGTTTAAGCAGAGGTTTATACTGGTGTTAAAATGGTTATGAAACTTTCAGTTTACCTGGGATAGCACAGTGCTTGGTATTAGGAGGGCACAAATAACATGTAGCCTTAAATGTAATCTTGGTGATTCAGTACACACATTGCCAGGCATGCCCACCTTGTGTTAAACATGGATTTTTACTTGTGTCTGAATTTGAAATTGGTGTTCAGCTTTCATGGTGGCTCTCCTTCTTTTTTTTAAATTCTTTTTTTATCTATTTTATCATAAAATAAATCTCTGAATTAGTGAATGATTTGTTACTGTTAATTAAATAGTGTTACCACACCAGATTATTTCAGGTGTATTCAGAAGGCTTAAGAAGCCAAGCACTGGCTTAGGAGTGGGCAGTGGGTAGATGCACAAGGCTGGAGAGTGGAAGGGAATGTTCTGGGCTGGGAGCATTGGAGAGCTATGGGACATGTAAGAATTTCAGGAGGAGTCATGTTTTGAAAAGAGTGTGGCTGTTGGGAGTCCAGAGGGCGAGAGATCACAGTAATAAATACAAGAGATGTTGAGGGAACTGGCTGAAGGTTTTTACTTGCCAAATAGAATATATTTGTTTTTAGTGGCACCAGGACAGAAACTTATCTCTTGTAAATTGGTATAATGCCATTTGAGTTAGTGGAATTACACTGACTTACACCACCTGATGGTCTGTCAGGTAGTGTTACAAGAAGAGTGAGGATATGAAGAATAGTGGAACTGGAAGAGGTTATTGGCCTGGGCAACAGGGAGGGTGGAAGTTTGTTCAGAAGGGATAGAGAGGTTGGATAAGCAAAGGGAGATCACAAGGTCCATTACAGCCATATTGGGTTTGATTTGATGATGAGATGCCCAGCAAGAGGTGTCAAGGCAGGCTGAGAGATGGGCTTGGCTGGAGAGGAGAGTCAGTGACAGAAAGTACATTTCTCATTGGTACGGTAGAGATTGGTGTCAGAGTGAATAAGATCATGCCCAGGGTGTGGAGGGTATGTGGAACAGACCAAGACTAAGGCCACAGCAGGAGCTGGGGGAGAGGACATAGAGGTACAGAACAATCACTAGACAAGGATGAAGAGGGCCGGAAGACAACATCTCACAAAGCCAAGATTGGAAAAATGTCTTTCAGTCTGAAAGGAGGAATAGCAGAACCATAAAATATTACTTAAGGTTAAGAATAGAAAGGGAATGACATTAAATGACTTCTTTAAAGACACGAGCAGTGAATAATCTCCACCAGTTAGTAAACTTTGAAAAGCTGAACCATAAATAAGTTTCATCCTCACTGGTATGTCTAATTTTTCCCCTCCTCACTTCTGTTACTGCAAAGTAGTCTCATGTAATGGTGCAGCAGACCTTAATGTCCTGGGGGTGGTCACAGCAGCGTCACTAATGGGCGCTGCGCTGTGGTGCTGCCGCAGCTGCGCTGTGCTGAGCTCTGCGCCGAGCTCTTCTGGGGTGACGTGGCCCTGTCAGCCCCAGCTTACCCTGGGGACCCCCAGCTGGGCGCTGTGCCTGCTGCAGCTGGGATCCCGGGGCAGGCTGCAGTCACGTTGTTGCTCAGGAAATTCAGAGGTGCTGGGAAGTCACAGTGGTCTGATTAAACACGCCGGCATTGTAGCTGCAGTTGTGGTACCCCAGATATTAGACCCCAGGTCAAGGAGTTGGGCAGTGCTGAACCACCTGTGGGTATGGGGGAGCAGGGCAGGCAGCAGATGGGTTCCGGGTTCCTGCTGGTCTGCCGCGTCTGGCAAGAGCAGGGCTGGGTTGTGATGAAGAAAGTCTGAGAGAAATATTGCAGCTTCAGTTTGTGTTGTGGCTGAGCAGGAGATCTCACTTGGGACATAGTAGCTTTGTGCAAGGAGGAAGAGAACACAGACTGGAAGAAATGAGGTAAAATGTGGGAAAAATGAGATTAAAATATAGGAAAAAAGAGGAAAAATGTAGAAATTAGGCATGTATATTAGGATGGTCACCCTTGTTCACGAGCCTGTCTCATTACTGGAGCAACCATAATCCATTCACAGTCCTGGGGCCCAGTGCAACAACTGGAAACAGCTTGACTGGAAATGGGACCGACTTAATCGTACCAAGACAAGAAAAAAAGGCCATGAACAATCCAGCACCAGAAAAGTTAAGTGTGTTTTAAAAATCCTGTGGTTTTTTTTAGGCTAGGGTACCATTTCTGACAGGTGGGGAAATCCCCATTCCCTGTTAGTGACTCTGGTGACCTCCCAGTCCAACACCTCAGAAGCAGCCAGCCTGGGTGGAAAAGTCAGTGTCTTTAGAAACAGAAAGCATTTTGGCTTTCCAAGTGGAATTATTTCTTTGTTTCCTAGTTGTGTGGAAAGCTGCCATTGCAGCAGTTTGAGAAAAAAGGCTAAGCATCTTGAAGCCGAAATGGTTGAGAGATGACTCCTGGAGAAAGCAAGGAAAGATGTGGTGGGCTTGGAGGTCCAGTAACAGATGTGAAGCCTTTCACCATGGGTCACTCATGTGGATTCTCCCCAGAAAGCAGTAGCTCCCCTGTTGCAGTGCCTGTCTGCAGCTGGGAATCCGAGGGCCTGCTCCTGTTCAGGTGGTGCAGTCGCCAGGAGGTGGAGGACTGGTGTGTGCTCCTGCAACAGCCTTGCTCTGGTTCCCAGAGGGCTGACAAGGAGGCCACGCACTCTCAGCTGTCACCCAGGCTGATTAGAGACCATGGCTGTAGGATCAGGTTATCTGGTGGTTTGTGCCTGTTCCATTGAAGGAATGGAGCAGATGAGAGGGCCAGGCACAAGTATATAGCCCCCGAGCCCCTTTTTTAGGGTATAATTTTACAATGCTAACGGCAAAGGCTTTTTTTTTACCAGAGAAGCAGTGTTATCTTTCCTCAAAGAGCTGCATCAAAGACCCTTTGCTATGCTGATGTTGAGAGTAGTATGTCTTGCCCACTTGCCCTTTCTCCCTTCGAGGGTTATGTCCCAAGCCGGTGGACTCTGCCCAGTCCCCGTATGGTCTGCACTTGGTTTATTTGATCCAGGCTTCCTCCCAGCTTGCTTTTTTTGCTCTCTGCTCAAGTGAGGATGCCCGATCATGGTGTGATGTGGACAGTTCAGGACATGCTTTGAAATCTGGAGCAGAATTTTTTAATAGTAATTTTTATTCTGAGTTTGTGTTCAATCTTGCTGGCTGCTGTTAGCTACTGCTAGTTCTGTGGGGACACAAGCTGGGACCACAGAGCAGCAGGGATTCCAAGTACCCTGCTCTCTCAAAGACATAATGTGGAAAACTATTTTCAACCTATGGTTGATACAGGGTATTTGGAGCAAAAATTGCTCCAGTATAGAAGTCTCTATACCAATATAATTATTTGTCCTGCTTTCATGTTTCATATGCTTTATTTAAGCTCCTGTCACCTGCTAATAACATAGGGACATTGGGGAAATTTGGAAGGTATGCACAGTATTATTGGCATTTCTCAAGCAGCTGCTACTGGCCTGCTTACACTCAGTGGATTTCTTACTGTCAAAAACACTTTTAGCACATGAATGAATGGGCAGGAAACCACCTAAATATTGATTAATGTTGACAGGAACTTCCCTCCCACCTCTCACTCATTCGAAACAACGATGATGAAGGCAGCAGAATTCAACTCTGGGGCTGTTGGAGAGATGGGCTTGTTTCCGAAATAGAGCTTTGCTTTGATGGGGGCTCTTGAGTGCTAGTGCTGGGGAACATAGGACATCCTGAGTCAGAAGTGACCCACAAAGATCATTGGAGTCCAGCTCCTGACACTGCACAGAATAGCCCCGAAAGTCACACCATGTGCTTGAGTGTGTTGTCCAAACACTTCTTGAACTCTGGCAGGCTTGGGGTTGTGACCACTTCCCTGGGGAGCCTGTTCCAGTACTCAACCACCCTCTGGGTGAAGAACCTTTTCCTAATATCCAACCTAAACCTCCCCTGACACAACTTCAGGCCATTCCTAGTCCTGTCACTGGGCACCACAGAGATGAGATCAGTGTCTGCCCGTCCTCTTCCCCTTATTTAGGAAGTTGTAACTGCGGTGAGGTCTCCCCTCAGTCTCCTCTTCTCCAGGCTGAACTGACCAAGTGACCTCAGCTACTCCTCATACAGCTTCCCCTCAAGGCTGTTCACCATTTTCATGGCCGTCCTCTGAATGCTCTCAAAGAGCTTGATGGCTTTTTTATATTGTGGTGCTCAAAACTGCCCCCGGCACTCGAGGTGAGGCCGCTCCAGTGCAGAGCAGAGCAGGACAATCCCCTCCCTTACCCAGCTGGTGATGCTGTGCCTGATGCCTCCCAGGATGCTCCAGGTTCGCCCTCCTGGCTGCCAGGGCACTGCTGACTCATATTCAACTTGCCATCGACCAGGACCCCAGGTCCCTTTCCACAGCGCTGCTCCGCAGTTTCTCATTCCCTAGTCTGTCCGTACATCCAGGGTTGCCCCATCTCAGGTGCAGAATCCAACATGGATTGGTTGTTTCCAAATGCAAGGGACAAGAGGTTCAGCATAGGTGCAACAGCTGTAAGTGAGGAAGCGCCTTATTTTCTACAAGTGTTGAAGTAGGCAGCATGGCACTCTGGAAAATCATTCATTCTCGTGCCAGTGTGGGCATGAACGCTGGCAAAAATTGAAGCTTGTCCCTTTTCATGCCAAAATCTATTGATTGTGATAGTCCTAGCTGATTTCAGTGAAGATTTTGCCTCAGCAAATAGCTTGGCATTTGATCATGTAAATGGTTTATATTTCAACTCCACCTTTGTGTATTCAGGGGGAGCTCCCTAGGGATGCAGTGGCAGTTCCTTGTGGTTTTATGGATGCAGAATTTGATGCTCCATTGCTGTCACTGATACAGTGATGGTGATAATGGTTATCACTAACTTGTATCCCAGTGGTGGGTAAAGTGTTAGTATTTGGCTGTTCCTCAGACATTTTTGCTCTGTCAAGTGCATCTTCCATTGATACCAAAGGTGATTTATGTGACTGTTCCCATTCTGGCAGTGTGAGTGATGCACATGTGGCTCTTTGGAGCCGGTGGATGAGAAGATCTCTTAATACACAGGTGTGCTGCAACATAAATTTTTGTTGTAACTGTGATATCTTTATTTTGTTCTGAACCACACGCAATCCACTACTTGTTTGTGCAAAATTCAGCATTTTACCGGCCAGTGAAGTGAGGAGCAGAGGGCCAGACTCAGGCCCCTTGGAGCATTGTATTGGTCTTTACTGACTTGCAGACTCATAAGCCCGTGGACTGATCTCGAAGTCTTGTGACACTACAGGAGCAAGTGAAGATGGGCTGTCAACACTTGTCTTGTGGTGGTGAACTCTGATGTGTATGACTGAACCCAGGTAGCAGCCTTTCCCCAAGTTACTGTCATCAGGTCTCTGTCTTGGCCACCATGCTGTACAGAACTGCAAGAACATAGTTGTCTTTATATTTAGGTGGCTAAACTTTTTAAGGAGGAAACAGATGTGGACAGCAGGATCACTGAAGACTTTTTTTAATAGCTAGTAAAGCTAACACCCCTAAAATGCGTATCAGTCTAAAGAACTTCTTTGTCTATGAGCTTCAGAAGAAGGCAACATGGTTAAGCTATAGAAATGCATATAAGGAGTTTATTTCAACCTTAATTACCACTGCCCATAGTTATCCATTATTAATAAAGCAATTTCCTTCAAGATAAAATAATGAAATATACATTTTCATGTATCTTTGTCAGTCAGAAGCCCAAGAAGATATTCCCGTTCTATCTTGTGGTATAAAGTAATGCAACTCCACTGGAGTCAGAGGTGGATAACTGGGGAGAAGGCAGCTTCCTTTTTTGCTAGAGAGCTTTAATACAACATTGTTTTATTTCTGCACATTAAAGTTAGTAACACAGCAAGTGTATTTTGAAGTTAAGTCTTTCTAGGATCTCTATGTTAAATGTCTGCGAACAAACTTTACAGTTGTTCTATAGGCCCTCACGATATATCATTTTGAGCTGCCTTCTATTACATTTTATCTGCCTGCAAAATCCATTTCTAATTCTGGCCATATCTCCTTTGCGATCACTTGCCAGAAATCTATTCCCAGGATTCTCCTTATTTTAGTGAAATATCTTTGCTTCAGCACCTTTCCCAAGGTGGCTGATCTAATCAGGGCACTTTCAGTTATCATTTCTCATTTCCTTTGCTAGCTCTGTCAAATGCAATGCACAGCCTAACAGAGTGACATTCAAATACTCTCAGTGACCAAGGCTATTTCCCTTTCTTTTACCCTGCAAAACTGGATTTGTATATGGCTTCTTAAGCACATGCCCTTTGCTCTAGGAATGTGACTTATAAAATGCACTGCGGGAAGAGTAAATGTTAAGCAGATGAAATAGCTGTCTCTTTATTCATCACAGTTAAGTTCCATTGATGGTGACCATCTGGATTTAAAATCGCATATCCACAACTTTTGTTTTTTCAGGTAGAGAAGAGCAATGCTTCATTCCTGCCAGCTGTGTAAGAGAGCCCTGCTTTGCCATCAGAGAAATGAAATTTTTACCTCCCTTTTGCAGAAATTTGTTACCTCCCTATTGCTAACTTCCATTCTTGTCTTTTTCCATATACATGTTTCTCTTTTAAATAAGAGTGTGACTGTGTGCAAAGGTCAGCGTACACCAAACAGGGTGCTTGTGTTTCTCAAATAAAGAGTCACCTGTGTAGTTGGATCCTCTGCTAAGGTTAAATGTGGTTTCTATAGACACAGGTCCAGCAATAGCATTTGGTTTTGGCCTCTATTTTTTTTTTACCTTGGGTGACAGACCTCTTAGTGTTATCTTAGATTGCTATCACAGACTAAGGCTTATTTTAATAAGTGTGTGGCTGACTATTCCATCCACTCTGGAAGATAGAGTTATCCACTTGCATCCTCACAGCCCTTCCTTCTTTGCACCGTTTAACACTTGCTGTCACAAGCCCTGCTTTGCTGCAGGCTCATTTCTCCAATGGTTTTTGTGAGGGCCGAAGCCTAAGGCCTGCTTTTTAGGAGGAGAGCAAGGAGCAGGCATTCACCAGACTCGCTGGGAGTGGGAGGAGAACTCTCCATGCACCTGTCCTGTCTGCAAAACACCATGCGGTGCAACACTTACATGATGCTGGGAGCTTACCGTGAGCTCAGCTCTTGATTTCTTTTGAAATTCATAGAACCAGTTTTTTTGGGTCTTTTTTCCTCCCACTGTGTGAATGAAGCAAACCTGTCATGCAGTCTGCAGCAGACCATCACGTGTATTTCCCCTCTAGCCTATTGCACGTTACAGAATTGAGTTTATTAGTTTCAGGCAGGGAGAGGAAAAAATAGGAAAATGTATTTTAAGCTGATAAAAAGAACCAGTCTGATTTGTTATTTATGGCCCAAGATACAACACCAATCAGGTGCTCTGTGTTTCAGCTCTTTGGCACATCTTTTGGTGAGCGGTATCCCAGATTGGTGAGCTTCCAGGGCAGGGTATTTGCAGTCCCTCCAGGTTGTCCCTTGGACACTGTCCCTCTGGTTGGCTGTGGAGCTGCAAACTGGGGAGCATCTGCCCTACCAGGGGATGGCAGAGTGAGCATCTGGGTGTCCTTGAATGGTAATTTCCAATGTGGCTAAATAACAAGGATGGTGTCTAATGGCTTAAAAAGCTGCTCATAGCGGCATTTTTTCTAGCTATTTCTTCACTGTAGGAAGGTAGAGAAATCTGTGTTAAAATAATAATTAAATGCTGACAGTACTAAATTTCTACCCAGCGTGAGTTGGCAGCAGTTGCAAACCAAAACATTAAGTCATTAAAGAGAAAAAAAACCTGATTAAATACCTCTGAATGTTTTTCTGATTAGGTATTCTTAAGCAGAACATGTGGCTGTAATAGAAGGGTGTACTTGACAGCAGCAATTGCTTTTGAGGGGAAAGGTAAAATACTCAAGTTTTAATGTGTATATATGTGTATTTCAAAGGATTTCTTGCTGATCTTAGCTATGAGCCACCACAAAATCCCCCTGCCAGGAAATACATGAAATCCCTTCAATGTTATGTTTCTGGAAAGAACAGTTAACAGTGACTAATGTGCTTGGGGTTTTGTTTTGGTCTCTTTTTCCTCTTCTCTGGCTAGACAGAGTTGATTTCGCACTTGAGAGTCCGACAGCCATGGTGGACCTTGCCATAGCATTGGTAGTATTGAAGCACTGTGAGGCTTGGGGCAGGCCGCAGTGTACATCCTGCAGACACAGAGAGAGAAGGGTTTCTGTCCTAAGGAGCTTGCTGCCACAGGGTGGTATGTGAAGTCAGATGAGGATTCAAGGGGGAGAAAGAATGGTATTGGATACAGAAACCCTCATTTACTTCATGGCCACTCATGGGCAGTGGTCCACTGCTCTTAGAGATGGGCTGAAGGGTTTTTGGCTGAGGAGACTGCAAAGTAAAACTTGTCAGAAGGTGCATTTATAGGCTGCCAGTTTTTACCTCCATGTTTCTCCCTCAGATGCTCTCTATCATATATTTGCTCCAGTGTACTCCATAATGATGTTTTAGGGGCTGATACCTACAGCATGTATCTGGAGCTCCTTTAAGGTCCTCTTTAAGGAATGTTGCTGGAGATAGCAAGGAGGGGAGTAACCAGAGTTGCTGGGGAACTTTGGTCACTGTAGCAGAGTTGTGGCTTTTGGCCCTGTGGGAAGCCCTGGAACTTGAGAGGAGTTGGTGGGATGCTGAACATCCCCTCTCCAAGTGCCAGGAGCATCTCTGAAAGCTGTATGGCTTCTGTGGCCAAAACACACTGCCCAAGCATATGCTGAGTGTGGAAGGATGTTCTGGCTCTTGCGGCTCCTGCTCCCATGAAAGCAACTCATTGTCTGATGTGTGTATTAAGGTGAGCCGTGAGACACCACAGGGTCATCCTTCCCTCTCCCTGCCTTCTGGCCTTTCTTTGCATACTTATATTTGAGAAACTGAGAAACAGGGAGTAAGAGAGAGGATTCACAGATTATTTCAAACTGTTCTGTTGTTCAAAGATTCAGCATAGGGTAATGCAACTTTTTCCTGTATTATTATACTCCTGCCTGCACTCAGAATATGCATATGAACAATGGTCTCACAAATGTAATTTCTGCTACCTCCAAGAGGTAAAGGTTCATCTGAAGGGGTTTGAAGAAGGCTCAGCACCTTCTGCTTAAAATTTTACTCAGCACTTCTACTGGACTCTTTTAAGGTCAGCTGGCATATTCATTTTCCCCTTGGGAGCTGTATAAGTTACACACTTTTTTTTTCTTCACTGTGTGTTCCAGAAAGCAATTTCTCAGGAAGAGTAGTTCCAGTTTAATCTCCAGATTATCTGTGGTTTATTTTTCCTCCTAGATAAAGGGGCTAAATAATCTGCTAACCGCAATTCAGGCGGAGCTGGGGTTTCTCTATGGGCTTATGTGTGTCCAGATTTGAGAACTACTGCTTTTAGTTGCAGTGTTGCAGCTGTATGGCCTGAGCACATCAGTTATTTGGAGGTGAGTGCAGGTGCTCCAGTGAGCCTGGCCTCTGCTCAGGAGTCAGGTCCTGAGTCCCCTGGAAATACCCTGGATTTGGAAAGCAGAGCAAAAGGCATATTTCTGCAAGTGTTAGAGCAGTGATTTTTCGCAGTTAAATGCGGTGACCAAGAACAATGGAAAATTTTGGCTGTATTTCTTTCCTGTATGAAGATGTGCCAAGCAAAGAACAGATGGGGTCAGGGGACTGCCTGTGGTTGTCTGGGTCTTGGGCTGCCTCCATCCCAGCCCTGGTGGGAGCAGAGTGACCTGCTCTCATGTCTGCTGCCTTTGCTGCCCTGAAGTTCCTGCCTCAGTTACAATCCTGCAGAGTGGCACAAGCCAGGATATCCCTCCACGATGTGCTGTGGGGGAATTAAAGTCCCCCTGCTCTTCCTCATGAGAATCTTCCTCATGAGAATTGGCCACCACTAGACCTTAGTGACAGAAGGTGGCTCTGAGAGCCTGGCCCTTGTATCTCCAAGTTCATGGGTCCTTGTAGTACTAGCAGTGGGTTGAGACAAACTATTTTGCTACTGACGTTAATGTACTTGACCCTGTAGAGTGCAAGGTAGCCAAGCAGTTACAGGCCATTAATCTCCAATTGCTCTTGTCAAGTATTATATTCATTAATCCGGGACCAAACAGTGGTTTAGTTGTCAGCATGAACCATGATAAGATTTTTTATCTCCTGGTTAGTTCTGACTTAGTATCTAGTTAGCAGCTTTTGCAACCCTGTAGACAGATGCCCTTGAATTTCACCTCTTGCTGCACCAAAGCTAAAGCTCAGCATTGGTCCTGAAATGTAGCTTCAGGACCAGCTCCTTTTCTTGTGCTTGGATGGCTGGTTCAGGGAAAGCTGGCCAATGCACAGGTACCTGTAGGCAGGGGCTGCCTGCTTTTAGTGCTACATGGTGCATCACTTGGTCCGAGACACCCAAGAGGCAGCTCCCAGATAGGCTGCTTTTTCATCCTGTGACCTCTTTGGAAGGGAGGTAGGTTGTATTGTTTCTATACACATTCACACACTGATTTTATTGCTTCACTTAGCAGAGGAGGAGCACTCCGGGCATCCTGCAGCAGAAATTCCCCTTATTCTTGGACACTGCCCAAGGGTTACTCATCAGAACAGTAATTGCTAAAAAATAAGGATGCTGAGCAGTAAGACTCGTGGAGTGCTTTGATAAGCCAGGCTGTGATGATTGTGTATAGAGGGGCATCCTTTTGTTGCTTGAATGGCTATAAAAGGCTTCAATAGCCTTTCTCTGGCAAACTGCTGGTGCGCGTAGTTGGGAGTTTGTCTGAGTGAGTTTTGCAATCTCAGTGCCACCGTACACATGCTGATCTGTGGCTGCTCCTGAGGTGAAAACTGTTTATGTTGTAATGTATTACGTTCTGCCTGCACCCTTCTGTGTAGAGGTCTTGTTTTGAAAGTATAAGGAAAACAAGAAGGAAGAATATGGGGATGTTTTAACATAGCAAAAAGCATTTTCTTCCTACACAGTGCCATTTCAGAGAGGGAACAGCTTCTCCTACAGTTCTGTTTTGGTCTAGGTCTCTCTCTTCAGATATTTAAACATATGCTTATATCAGTTCCTCAGCTGGTGTGTATCTGTTGACATTGTGTATATACTGACGTAAAGCGCGGTCTGCATTTACACCTGATGTGTTTGCCATGCATCTTCAAACTTAGAGTCCCCAGGTTTTAAACATGGTCCTTTAACAAAGCTGTAGCATGAGGGCTTTGTGGTTTTTTGTTTTTGTGAGAAGAACATTGACGTTATTATCAATAGTAAAGGAAAAAGATTAGGAAGTTGCTTTTTATCCTGACATCTATAGGATTTTTTTGTGTTTCACAAAGCAGTTGCCCTTATGCAGCAGGTGGGGATCATAATGCTCCAGGTGGAGCAGGCTGTGGCACACCTGGAACAAAATCCAGATGTGCTGGGTGTTTGTGAAGAGTTGGCATTGCAAGACTTGTCCTTTTCTCGGGAAGCTGCTCGCAGCTGGAGGCAGGTCTATGCTGGTGGGACACACAACATGCTCTGGTTTTCAGACCTGGGGCAAAGCAGGGATTTCCAGAAGTCCATGAGTAAAGCTGGAGCACAAACCCGTTGAAAATCCATGTGTGTCCAGGTAAGTGGCTACGATCACTCACAAGCCATTGCTCTACTCAGCAGAAATGGAAAGGAGCACATTTGGGAACTGTTGGGACTGCTGTGCAAACCATTGGAGGTTTTGCTTTCAGGTTTTATTTGTCCATGCATTTTTTTCTAGCTGAAGTAGCATTTGACGAGATAGGGTAGCAACTTGAACCTCTGTTCAGGCCATCTGTAAAGAAGATGGTAATTATCAGAGACTGGGATAAAATCCTGCTCCTAATGGAGGATATCAGTGACTTTTGAGGATGCTGAGATCATCTGTGGTAGGTTGGCCTCATCAGCTCTGTTAGATACTCTGTGAAAGACTCTGTCAGGCCACAGGAATGTAGTTCTCTAATTTTGATCTTGATTGCTCCTGTTGCCCTGGTTTTGTTCTTGTTTTCTCCCAAAATCTAAGCATTGCTATGTTTTCATCCTATGTCCCATGCACGCATTCTTTTGCTAATTAAAGAAAGGAAATGATCATGCTCAGATTTCGATGTTTAAAAAACAAGAGCATCAGTTTGATTCTGTTTTATTTTTGATCAGGTTACGAGAGATAAAGTTGACCTTGTCTGGAGATAAAGGATACTATTATGCTTAAAGTTTACTAAGTGCAAGGTGATTTGGAAATAAGCTTGGGGTTTTTCCTATAAAATTTAAAGGCATCAAATAAGCTGAAGTGATTCTGGATTTGAACTCTTTTTTCCCTTCAGTTCTTCAGATTTGTACTACAAAAGAGCATGTTTTTGAAACTGTTGAGTGGAAATAAGTAATGCCTAAACTGTGTTGTTTGGGTGTAAGACTTCAAGCTAGTTCAGCTGTTAGTAGGACCACTCTTAAATAAGTCCTTTAGGCTAATGTAGGTGCCTGCCCTAAATACCATGCAGTTTCTATTTTATGTAATTTGATTTCATTAGAAAATTTCTGCTTGTTCATCTGCTCTGCTGTGATTTCTTTGTGTGTTGTGAAAGGAACATCCATCACAGATTTTTTTGTGGGCCTACATGTTACCAACTTGCTCTTCGAGACCTGCCCGCATGCTGCAGTTGTTCCCAGTCATAGGGTAAGGCAATCACAAAGCATTCCCACCCCATGGATGCATCCTCTGCTTCTCCAGCTTGGAGACTGCAGTCAAACGAGGTGATTTTGCCTGCCTGGGTCCACAGGAGTCAATGCATTTTGGTCACAGTACTGAGGACTATGTAACTGGCAGTCGTGGTGATGAGACTGAGACTTCAGGCTATTCTGTCAAATCTGACAGGGAGTTGCCTGCTTGCTTTTTGTTTGGCAGTTCATTATAAAACCACAGATACAAAAGGATGTTCCTTTTCAATTTTTTTTTCTTTTTGCCTCTTCTAGGCAACCTAGGTAGAAATTGTTGGAGTGTGCTCCTGTCTATGGCTTGTATCTGTCATCATGCTCTAGACAGACATCCTCTCTTCTTCCAAAATATGGAAGATTTCCAGTTAGTTGTGTGGAAATTGGGGAGGGGGCTGTATTTTTTTTTCGTAGAGTCTTCTTGTTACTCTCTCATGTAAGTTGTTCATTGTTTTGTGTTCACTGTTCATACTTGAAGATTTTTAAGAGGAGGATTGATACTTTGAACCATTAAAGAACAAAATTAGGCAAGGTGGAACTGGCTTTGATTGCCGCCTTGGTCTATGATGCTGTGCTCTTTTCACTGCACCACAGATGAAAGCCTATGTTTATTCCTAAAAAAAAAACTCTGATGCTCACCTGAGTTCAGTTATTTACTTGGAGGAAAAAAGTTTCCTTAGACATGAGAAGGCTATTTAAAAATCTTTGTTGGACATTTTAATTGCAGTGAATGATGAAGCCTTTGAAGTTTTATTACCTGTTATGTACTTGATTCAAAAGTTGCCTTTTGCAATAGCTTAAGGTTTTTTATTTGCCTGAGATTATTAACATTTCTGTTTCAAGCTTTGAAAGAGAAACGCTGAGCATGATTATGAACATTAGGTTAATGCATAATCCCCACTCAAAGGTTCTCCTAGATTTCCATGTGCTTGTTTAGAGGCCATTCAAAGGTGCTTAGCTTTAATTGCCATTATGTGAGCACACGGAAATAAGGACCCAAGAGTCTTATCAATTACTCTGTTCACAAATGCGTTTTTAGATCATCTCAGAGCCATTCTAAGTTAAATTTGTATTGAAGTTACTGTGACTTTTAAAGGTATTTATCCACTTGGGCTGAAGATTCTATTGTCTCCTTATTTAGATGCTCAGTGGTTATACCTTTCTTGGTCTTCATGTAATTGCTGAGGATTTATTTTTTGTGGTATTGTTTTTGGAGGTATTTTACCTGCATGCAAACTTTTAGCTGCTGACATAGAAATAATACAGGCCTGTTTAGAAATGGCACAAATGTTTGAGTTTTTGTGGCTTTCAGTGAGCTGCAAGATCTTAAATACTTGAGTTGGAAAAGAAAAAGGAACCTCATCATTTAATAGCCTTCTCAAATATTACTTGGAAGACTAGAGCTGGGAAATGAAACTGAAAGGTGGTTGGACCTGCATCTTCCACCATCCAAGAGAAGCCTTTTCTGTAGTCACAGCCCCACTAAAGATCTGTGAAGCTCACAGGGGAATTCAGAGTGAGTTACTGTCAAGTCAAAAACTGGAAATGTGTTTTTAGAATGCAGGAAAGGACTGGTGTGTGGGGAAGTCTCTTTGGTGCAGCCTGCCCAATACGAGAAGGTCACAATAAGGCTGAGAGAAAAAAAAATCAACCATGCATTACACTGCAAAACAGAGTAGAAAATATATTTTTATGTGCTTACACTGTAAAATCGAGAATAGACTTGTAGAAATCATACGGAAATACCCTGTACTTCATGCAGTGTGTTACCCAAATTATGAACAGCTTTCTAGCACTGGAGATACTAACACCAGTGTCAGTAGCAGTAAAACACAACAGGCTGAATTCTGTTACATCAGAAGATTTCAAGCCGTCCGTGGCCTTGCTTGTCCCACCCACGTGCATCACTGAGCATGGGGCACTCCAGAAGTTGGGCTCTGTTGGTTTGTGGTCTCTGAGCTATCCATCCTCATATAAATATTGAAACCAATAACATGAGCTGGCCAGGAGTACAGAAATGCTGTTTGAAGCCCTGTCTCAGCCAGATGTTAGCACAAGAAATGCCCCAGTTAATTGGAATTAGTTAGTTGAGCTCAACACCCTGCTGTCAGGCAGGCAGTGGGAGATGCCACCCAGCAGCCTCCAGCCCTGTCCCACTGGTGGTCCCAACCTGGCACATCCCCTCAGCAGCACTGTCCCTGCTGCTGCCTGGGGGAGCTTGCACTGCAAGTGATGCTGACTTTGGAGAAGGAAATAATGCATGTGTGGAGGGGTATTTTCATCAGCTTCCTTCACCCGCCTTGCAGGTCTGAGTTTCTTGTCCTTAAAGCTACTATGTTGTGCTCAGCTCTTTATTTGTACCTGCCCAAAGCCTTGTGTGTCACTGTATCCTCAGCAAAGCATTCACCCAATGGCATGGCCTGACACCTTAACCTCTGATTACCATTCAGCACTGGAGTTATTTTCCATTTTGCCTTTTCATATTTTTTTAAAGAACTTTTTTAAACTCAGGGGTTACTAAAACATTTTATGTTTTGTTTTTTAACATTAATTTTTTTTGTTTAGTTAAAATTCTCCTTCTTTCTGACAAAACATCCTGTGCGTGTTTGGTGAAAGAAGGTTGATCAGTTTTTCAATAAAAAATTTCTGTTGGAATAAAGCTTTGCATTTGCAAAAATTACTGAGGTTATGTTTTTTTGTGTCTCGAGCCCAGTACACATTTCCAGGTTATCATGGAGAACAGTCTCCCCCAGATTTTCTCCAGGAAAAGCAAGTGCAGTTTGTCATGAATCCCAGCTAATTTATTCCCTGTTCCATAAATGTTATCCTCTACCAGTCCAAAGGCTGTCATTACGCTGCTGTCATTAACCATCTGTTTAGCATGTAAAACTCCTCAGGGCAGGGATCGCATCTTTGCTTTGTACTGTGTAAAGCTGAGCCTGTGGCTAACACTTGAGAAACAATTAATGATAATGCAGCTCAGTAGGGTACTGGGATACCAAGCTAATAAGAATGGTATAAATGCCTGGCTGGATGGGATTAGAGGGAACTTCTGTGTCCCAGTGGTGTGTCTGCAGCAGGTGAGGGGAATCTTAAAACATTGTATGACAAGGAGCAGTGAAAATAGACAGCATTTCTGAAGGATGTAGAAGAGAAAAGAATGCAAGAGAATCACTGTTTGGGCGCGTGTTATGCTTTATTATTATTATTTTAATGAGATTTTTACAAACTAAATATATTTTTCTCTACCATAAAATAAGGGATCACTTCAGAACATTGATATCATTAGTGCCTGCGTTGGTTGGCCTTTGCATGATCTTCTGCATGTGTTGTAAGTCGATGCTTTATTGTATTTTCCTTTGTATCTTAATGAACCCTGTGTGTCGGGGAGAGAGAGAAAAGCTCAGTAGATTTTCATCTTATGTTAATCCATCAAAATCAAGTTAGTTGCAAGAGATGGAGGAGGTGCGTGTGTGCGCGCAGACGTCAGCGCCCAGCCGAAAGCTTGCCAGTTGCCCAGCAACCTTCCTGGAGGAAGATGGATGTCCTGCCACCCGCTCCGCTTTTAGCTGAGCTACAATATATTCACGGTGCCGCATCTGCTGTGCACGCAGGGGACGGGCACGGGCTCAGCTGCTGGGTGCACGTCGCCTCTCAATGGTCGGCTCTCGTGCCCGGGCTGGAGAAAATGCATTTCATGCCATCCTCGTTAAAACTGTTAATTCGGTTGACTACATCACGTTGGTTTGGGAGCAGGTGCTGTGAGCTTGTTCACATTGATGGTATTGCTCTTCCCCTCTTAAAGCCATATTGCCAGCAGAATCTCTCTCTCCTTTTCAGAAAGGTCCTTATCTGTAGTAACAAATAAAACCATGGGCTGTAGGAGCTCAGCAAATACTTTATGTGTCACTGACCTCTCTCTCTTTGGTAGTTTCTTTTGTTCTTGAATTGGGGTCAGCTGGCATGGCCAGATCTGACCTCCACATTGGCTGTGCTTCCCAGTCCTGTGGTTGACCAGCATTAGGACACCTGGCCACACACACAGTGGGTCAAGCACTGTTGGGTTGCAGCCTACGAAGCCTTTGGAGGAATCAGAGCGCTCTTTGAAGAGTGTTGTGCAAAGCCAACATTTTGATGCCAAATAGGACTTGATGGTGTCTCCTTAATTTTATGGACTATTTAAATATTATAGGATGCATTTATTCACTATTTGGATTCCTTTAGAAGATGTGTCAATCTTGTTCTCAAGGATGAATTTAAAATCCTTGCACATTTACAATGGTTGGACTAAATCCTGCTGAAAAGCTCACACAAAATCCTACCTGTGTAATTGCGGATATCTTTCATGGTTTGGCTCTGGTGCCTTTACTTATGTTGACAAGCTTTTTATTTAGGGTTTGATTCAGGAAAGCAGTTACGAATGTACTTGACTTTAAATCTTTTAATAGGCCTGTTGAAACTAATGAACTTCTTGACAGGTTGAACCTTGAGCGTGTGCTCTGCTGGATCTGGACCTGTGTGAGTGGTGTTGAGAGTGCAGGACCTGGGAATCTGAGGAAGGCAAAAAGGGCTATGCTGGCGTAGGTGCTGTTGTATCAGGTTCTTTGACCGCTGCAAATTAGGATATAGAAACATAAAAGGGGTTACCAGGGAAAGCACCAATTCTTTTAAAGGGAAAAAATTTTGCAGCCTCTTAAACTGAGAAAAATCTGCCCAACCCAGGAAACATTGCTCTGCTTCATCTGTGTTACTCCCTCCATTGCCCCTCCTGGCACAGCTGTTTGTGGGCATGCAGCTGCTGTGAAGCTGTTTCTTGCACCTATGTCCTGACATGACTCGGGCCATGTGCCCCTGACCTTAGGGGAGCAGGGACTGCCTCTGAGAGATGGTATTTGTATGGGCAGGCAGGGAGAACTCACAGCAGCACTGAGCTGCAGGTGGGAGGGCAACATGGCTCTTCTTACTCCGGGCTTATATATTTGGCAATTAAGTGTCATTTCAAATGCACTTTCTGGTGGCAAGCTATTTATCAACTGGCTACTGAACTTGTTATTTCCTAAAGCATATAGTGTGTGGCTCTTGATTGAAAAGCTGCTGTTCTGTCTCTTTGTTCTTCCACCTTGCAAGGATTCTTTCTTACTCATTTTCGTAAAGTCCTTCAACTCTAGACTGATAACTTCCATCACCTGGGTGGTGGAGCTTTGTTCAGTGACAGCTGTTGGTTTTGTCTGGTTTTCTAAAATGAATGTGTACAAGGTGGCAGAGGAAAGTACCCGGAAGTGGGGCATTGGATGCCTGAAGTTCAAAAGAAGGAACGTTTTCAGAATGCTGGTGTGCTTACTTGTTGGGAAACGAATAGGGACTATGGAAAACTAACATCATGTTTACCAGACAGGAGCCTGGATAACAGCAAAATGCTACATATTAAGATTTTAATTGAATGATTCACGGGTTGTTGGTGAGAAACATTTCTTGCAGTTGAAAGTGCGATCGGGGAACGAGTGGTTCGTGTCCCAGTCTGAGCACAACTCTTGTCATATTCATTCCTAATTATGAGATTTGTGTCTTGTCATCTCTTTAGCCAAATTCAGCAGGTGTGGGTCCCACTCCTTTTGACAGAGATAATGATTTGCTGCTTATGGGTTCCCATTTCAGGAAAGGTGAAAGAAACACTTTCCTTCCCATGCTTAGATCAACTTTTTTTTCTGCCTTCACTGAGGAGTCAAATGGGAATGTGCTGCATACGGAAAAGAATGGCAGTCGGGGTCTGGGCAGGGAAGTATGCTCACCCTGATCAGTGCTGGTCCTAATGAGTGTATCATTAATCTGTACTGTGAAGACTCTTGGTGAACCTGGTTATGACCTGTTATCCTGCCTTTACTCCATGTTCTATAAACACAAACCAAAAAGGACTGTTTCCCATCTTAAATGGATTTATATGATAAGAAACTGCCTTGTAGTAGGTGCAGGTAAACTGTTAGCTTAAGCCTTTATTACAGATGTTGGAAGTGTTCCAGCCTGGCTGTCCATCCTGTGCAGTGGGATTCACCTGGCTGGTGGGTGTGGGTGCATGCACCCCGGCAGGCAGGCAGCACCCCTTCATAGTCCCCAGAAAGACATGAGCACTCAGGGTACAAACCAGCTCAGCCAAAGGAGTGCTTCTGCCCGGATGATTGCCTCTAGGAATGCTGCTCTGCCTCTGCCCTGGAGCCCAGGTGACCAGTGCAGTGATAGGCAGAGGTCAGCACTTTGCAGCATCTTGGATTATGTGATGCAGATCACAGGTGTAACACCGAAACAGGCTTACAGTGTCCTTTTACTAGGATGTGTTCAGAGCTTGATTCTGCTCGATGCTGGGTATTTCTCTTGTCCCGTAGGATGAAAAGGAGTTGAGGGCACCCATTACAGTCCATGACAGTGTCCTAGAGAAGTGTGGAAGGGTAGAGGAGCAAGGTAGCCGGTCACAAAGAACCACTAAACCAGCAACAAGAATATCTTCTCTTTTTTGAGACCATTTAATCTTTTTGAATGAGTAATTCAATATTTATAATATTATAGTAGCTCTAATAACTTGCTTAAAAATTAAAAATAGTTAATGGGTGAAGTGGAATAAGCGTGTTTAATGCTTCTCACTGATCTGCTGCTGTACCTCCTGCTAGAAGAGTTTTATTTAAACACGTATTTTTCTCCCATTTTAGCAATACTGACTGTAGCAAACACGCTGGTTCTATATTGCCTTGGATGGTATTTGTAAAGCTCCCTTTCTGGTGTGTGTCCCAGCTATCTGGAGCACCACCTCCTTATGTCAGATGAATTATCCTTTAGCAGAGGAGGGCTTTTCAGCAAAATGCGTTGATCTATCAGGTCCTTTTTGAAGATGCAATACTAGGATCTGTTGTGGTAGGTAAATTTTGTGTATTATTTTACGTCTTATTAGATAAGATTCCCTTAATTCCTGGGAGGTTAGTCCCATACTCAGTCCAGCTCCCAGGGAAGTGCACTGCTTTCCCAACTCAATAGAAAGCTCTACTGTGCTTGAAGACTCAAACTGCTGATCAAAGTTATCAGTTGGGCACTGCTGGAGATACTGTAGACAGCTTGGACCTGTTCTGTGTGGACTTGGTGACTTGAAGACATAGATCTGGATTTGGTACAGTTAGATGGTACAAAGCTTGTAGGACAGCCATGTCTTGCATTGCTGAAGACGTGCGCCAGGACATTTTGTGGCAGTCTCCATAGCGCTGAAGGCTTCATGCCTGGTAGATTGCATGGCTATTGCTGAATGAGAGGTGATAAAACACAAAAAGTTGCAGCGAGGTCACCATCTATTAGAATGGCTGCAGATTCCTACCCAAAGTTGATGGCAATATTTTCTTTCCCAGAAAGAATTCAGGAGGGTTTCTGTGGGAGAGTTTAGTGTTGGTGTGAAATGTAAGGCTGACTGCAAACTGGGTTGACTGACAGAGAAGAGTTGGGAGCAAGGCAGAGCATTCCTTAACATGAAGGGACCTGCTCAGTGTGAGCAGACTCCTTGGAGCGCTGTCCTTTTTTCTACCAAACTCATCTTCTTGTCACCTTCTTGGTCTTTGGCTGGTCAGTCTCTGTCTGGTCAGTAGACTGGACTGGTCCGTGGACTGACCCTGCTATGTGTGGTTAAGTCCAGGGAGAGCTACGGGTTGTGTCACAGCACCCACAGTTCAGTTTGTGCAATATGGTAAAGTGAGGTACTGCTTAAACATTTTCTGGTGAGTGAGTATAGGTAACTTATGGTCAAAAATGCTAAAAGAAGTTGATACAGAAGATCTCTGGTCTGCTTCTGTTAACTTCTTAAGCCTCTTGGAAATTCACAATGAGCAAACGTGCGCAAGAGGAAGATCCCGGGTAACTGCCAGCAGCTTAGCCTGACATCAATCCCAGGCAAAAGAATAGAACTGAGAGAGGATTTGGAGAATTAAAGGTAGGGAATATAATTAATGCCATTCAACATTCTTTTTTGGAGAGTATGTCTTGTCAAACAAACCTGATTTATCTGATAAGATTGCAAGTTTGGGGGATAAGATAACTGTGTAGATATAATATACTTTAACTTCTGTAAGGCGTTTGATTTTATTCCACATGACATTATTATTAAAATATTAGTACTATACACTTTTACTGAAGCATATCTTGAATGTATTAAGAACCAGGTAACTGACAGAGCTCAAAAAGTAGTTGTCAATAGGGAATCTTTACTGAATGTGAACATTTTTTAATGTAACTCTGCAGGGATCAGTCAGAACCCTCATGCTATTCATCATTTTTGGCAGTGATATGGAAGTAAATATAAAATTATTTCTGATAAAATTTCTGGGTGACACAAAGATAGATGAAGTGAGAACGAGGGCAGTAGGATACAGTGCTCTTGGTTAATTGTTCCTACTGAAACAAAATTCCAAAATTCCTTTAAATCTAATTAAATAAGAAAGTTTTTGTGCATCTGGAGAGGAATGCAGCACAGAGCTGTTGCCCAGCTTGGAAAGCAGAAAGTTTATGAGAAACCTTTCAGTGTGCTGGCCTCTGGAGAAATGGGGCTTTCCTAGGGAAGAGGCAGCTTGCCTGCAGGATCCCATGGCCTCCATCTGACAGTGGTGGTGGTCCATGGCTCGGTGGAGCTGCTGTTAGAGGAACCTCACGGAGGAGGCTGCTGATAGGAAATGACTCTTCATCCTCAGTGCTGTGGAAGGCCTAATAGAAATGTGGATTGGGCACTGCTTAAATTTCTGTCTTTGGTTGTGTATCTGTGAGGTCGCCAGTACGTTTTCTCATTAACCTTTGTCCACTGGGAGTTTTAAATATGCCGTGCATCTGTATCACAGGAACCAGACTTGGCAGTAGAGTTCAGTCTGAATATGGACCAGGGTCCATACTGTGAGACTGGCTTGCAGTTCTCTGTTAGCACCTCCAGACATGAAGTAGGCTGCAGCAGCAAAGGGCACACAGCGCTGGAATGAGAACACAGAGGTGTCGCATACCCATGGCATGGCTATATTACTTTAGAGGCTCTTCTTGACTGCACAAGCTCCTTGCACTCACCTTACGTGCTCACCGTAGGTGCGCATGGCTGCAATCTTATGTCATGCCAAGGCTTTTCCTGCTGGTGAGATGAAAAGAGAAGTTGTGTACCCAGGTGTGATGCAGTGCACCCCACTGGCAACAGAGGCATAAGGTACCCCGTTATGAGGGCCATACCAGTGCCAGGAGTCTTCAGCAGTGGCCAAGGGTAAGTTCACAGATTCTGTAAACGTGTTCAGGTTTGTTGCATTTTGAAGAGAGAGGTTTTGAAAAGGCAGAGGAGGTAACTACTCTTTGGCTACTGCTTTTAGCTTTGACTGAGCCAGATCTGCTTGTGCATGTAGTGCCGGAACCTTCCGTGTTTCCAAAACCTGACCGCAGCATCACAGCATTACAGAGTAATAATTTACACTGGAAAGGACTGCTGGTGGTCCAACAGCCTGCTAAGGGCCAACAAAAGCCAGCTGCTCCCAGATGGAGATTTCACGGCCTCTCTGGCTCATCTGCTCAAACACTTCACTACCTTCATTGTAGTTTTGTTGGCTTTTTTTTGCTCATAATCCAACTGGAACTTTCTGTGCTCAGCTTGTGTCTGTTGTCTCTTGCCCTGTTCCTGTAGTCCTCCAAGGGAAATCCACTCAGCCTCTAAGACCCTCCCATAGCCAGGTAGTTGTAGACGGCTCTCCCTGGAGCCGTGTCTAATTTTGACTGAAGAAGCCCTGCTCCCTCAGCCTCTCCATGCACGTCCGGTCCTGCAGCCCCCTGACCATAGCAGCCCTCCGCAGGTCTTGCAGGTCTTGCTCCCGTACTTCACTGTGTCTGCACCCAGTGCTCTGAGGTTGTCCCACCAGCTCTGAGCAAAGACGAATGGCCATTTCTGTCAACGTGCTGTTATGCTTTAAAAGGGGAGAAATGAAGGACAAAAATTGGTTTTATTGCTGTAAAGCTTAGCTTTTCTCAGCAAGATCCCAGCATGTGACTGTTTTACCACCCATACAGGGAAAGTAGGGGGGGCAGTTAGACCAGAAGAATATGCCCTTGAGGCAAACAAACCAGCAGTGAAGTGCCCACTGGAAATGTCCACCTCAGGATTAGCTGTGGCTCAGCCAGCCCTCTGGGATCCTCAGCTGCGTGACTGCCTAGCACCAGAGGTACAGTGAAGATGGAAAACCCTGTGATGAGACTGACAGGAACTTCAGGTCCAAATAGCAAGTGCAGCGGTCTGTCCTTCCCTGTGCTGCACCAGTGCTTGATGTCCAGTGCATGCAAACAGCTTCCCCATCACTGTTTGAAGGACTGGGGGCCATTCATAAACAGACCAACTTTCAGCATAGCTTTCCAGCCACAAGTTTCCCTAAGCTAAAAGAAAACAGTATATCTTACTAAATAAATGATTAGACGTCAATGATTTTCTGCCTTCTAGAGCAGAGTTATTTGGAAGCATGAAAGGAAATGGCTGCAGCAGTATAAAACTGCTGCCCTTTGCACTTGCACCTTTCCCACAGAGTAATCCTTCATTCATTGTTTACTTAATGAGAAAAGAAAGAGGTTAATTTATAAAACCAAATAAAAAACAGACAGAGGACTTTATTTGTGGAACAAAAAACTGAATTAAATGAACAGTCTGTCCATTAATGCTGCTAATTGTGCCATGCTCCACTGTGGAAAATACACAGGTCTGCTAGGATTCTGCTCTTGCTGGTGGAGCTCACAGTCTGTCTCCAGTGACGGTTCAAATCAGCACTCTGTGGCAAGAGTTTCCTAAGAAACTTTTCTTACTTGGTAAATTAATTTCATCTACCAGTCTGCGACAGGCTCAGCCTCTCAGGGGTTTCTTAAATTTAATAGATAAGTATAGGAATAATTGGCAGAGCTGATCTTGCTGGTGAATGCTGCTGTCTGAGTCATTTGCAGATTGTCATGAACGTCCATAGAGATCTGCTGCAAGGAAGAGAAAGAGGGGCTGCCTAATTCATTTTCCCTGCTCCAGAGAAGTTTGTAGTACCCATGCTAGAATTTAGCAGTTTCTAGGCTGTTTCTGTTGGCTGTAGGATGTTGCAGAGGTTGGAATTAAACCCAGGTAGGGGGGAAGTTTTGCATTTCATCTGTGTGTTCCCTGGTAGCCATCCCTCTTTGTTAGTCAGTGCACATCTGAAATCTCCACCATCCCAGCTGGGGGTGGACGCAAGATAGCTGTGCCCTGATGTAGATGGGAGAGTGTTAGATCTGCATGGATGAGGGTTACTTGATGCTGAGATAGGGCAGCTTCAGCCTCCAGCCAATCTCCCTCTCTTTCCTCAGTCAGCCTACAGATGAGGGAGGGGACAGGGAGAACTAGGCAAGAGTGGGTCTGTGATGGAAAGAAGGATCAGTATGTGAAGGCATCTATGAGTAGTTCATGAAGACTCCTAAGAATAACTTTTGATTCTCTTTGGGAAGCTGAGGGTTACTGTGAAGTGAAGATGAGGAAAAACATGTCTGGAAAAAAAAAGTTGTTTTGCTGGAATTCCCTCTGGTGATTTAGAAGATTTTGTGTTGGAAAAGACACTTTCTTCTGGGCTGTAACTGAAGTGAAAGGAAATACATAAAGAAGTTTAATCTATTTACTGAACTATACCAGCTGCTCTGTGAATGTGGAGGCTTCATGGAGCTTTGAAGTCTCCACCACTGCCCTGCTGAAAGGAGCTTGGGAGAGGTAGTTCTTCACTAACTTCTCATCACCTTTGTCAGCCATATTGATCTTCAGATTGTGATAGCAAGAGTGAAATGCAATTTGTGAAAACAATTAGTGAAAATTTAAACCAAATGGTACCACAGACTATGTGCAGATTTTAATGCAAAAGAAAGGCCTGGAGCAGAAGTTTTTTCCATTCTTACGTCAGGCAGATTCATGACTTTTGAGTTTATTCTGCAATTTGTTTTATTTCTGACACTATAGAATTCTACTTCTTAAGTTTAAATAAGACTCGTTTCTATATATGTGTATTTTATGTGTATATAAAATACATGTATAAAGTATATGTATTTATGAATATAAATTAATACATACTTTTTGTAAGTGTGTATATATAAGAAAAACTATGTAGTTGTTGCTCCAACATAGCTTGCTGGCACACAGACTTATATGCAGACTTTGGAAAGTGTATTTTTTGAAATGCTGCCGTCTCTTTGTTGAGTATTCAAAGAACACTGTAATTATTGCTGTCAATATATTTTAAATGCTCAGTGGAAAAAGTTGCAAACATTTTTGTTAGAACATGTATTTGTTTGTAACCTGTTCAATATATCACCTATTTGTATGCCAGCTGGCTTCTTTTCAGAAACGTACTATTGAGAAGATATATATATTTTTATCATTGTGATATATTTTTATGCTGTTGTCACGCTTTAATAGAGATCCAACGCCTCCATAATATCTTCTGGAAATGTCTGGGAGACATAAGACTATCCCTTTTCTGGATATATTGGCAAAATCTCTCTTGGCTTCAGTTTGGGAATGCAAGTGATTTTTTTCAGTTCAAAGTAAATGTAGTTGTGCTTGCCAATGGTTACATCAACATGGCTGTGTTCATTTTGTCTGGAAGGTACTAAGCTGTGATGTCTCCATGTCTGGAACTGTGGCTCTGGAATGGGTCTGGGTCCTGGAGTTGGACAACCAGGCAGATGGAGTCTGTGGCTGATGGCGGCTCACACAGGGAGCTTTGGGTTGAGGAGGTGCCTCCAGGCGCCGTGCGCTTGCTGGCTTCTTATTGTCTTCCCATGGAGCAACCTGTGGTCATGGTTCTTCGTCTGATGATGCCAGAGGCTGCTTGTGCCTTGCTTGAGGTTTTGAGCATTTCAGAGTGTTATTTTCAATGTTTGTGTTTCAACACAGGGCTGCAAGTTGGGAGGGAAGAGTAATTTTACAGTATAACCAATCTCTTTGTGTGAACATCACCTCAGAGAAAGTCAGGGGTTGTGTTGCTGAAGCTGAGCCTTCCTTCTGGTTGGTGTCAGCTGCAGCTCCTTTAGGCTGCCTTCGGCCTGCGCAGCCCCTTCCTGCTGGGGCATGAGTCACCGCATGGGGTGGCTGGACAAGTCCTTCTTCTGGTGAAGCCCAAATTGAAGTTAGGATCTCTAAGAAATCTCTGCTGGTTCCCCAGCCTCTGTGCCCAGGCAATCAGTGAGTTTGTCTACTCAGTTTTGTTTTTATCTTTTCTGCTTCCTTTCTGAGAGCAAGGGTGATACATTTTTTTAGTGGAAGTGGGGGCTATCCAGCACCAGAGGTCATTTGGCTGGTAGATTTTCCCTGCTCACTTAAAAAGTGGAGCTGGCAGCTCTTGGAAAACATCTTTCCTGTGTTAAAATTACTTACCTATGCTTTCATGCTTGTGTCCTTCACAGTTCTTCAGAGCAATCTCTGAACAGGGATGAGAAACCCATCTCTCTGGTGGGCTCTTTCTCTCCTAAACTCTCCTTGGACTCTGTTGTGGTCTCAAGGGGGAGGCTGTGGTGTTTTATGGATGTATTAAAAGTGGTTAATTTTTGTGGCTATTCTGCTTAAATCTGGGAGAAAACTGTTGTACGTTGAGATGGCTAAAACTGGCTGTCTGTAGTTAGCATGGCAAGGGCTATGGGCAGGATATCTTTGGCCTCTGCCAGCTGGGCTGTGTCATCCTGCCGCAGCAAGCAGCCAGAGGGAGAAGAGAAACCTGAGATGCACAACATGTAAATACTCCATAAATACTAGGAATTTGGCAAGGAGGCCAGCAGTGGCTTCCTTTCTCCCTGAAGATACCACCATATGCCCAGAGATGAATCCAGTTATTTCAGCAGTGTTGGCAAAACTAGTTTGCAACTCCCCACTGCTCCCAGGCTGGCATGAGCACTGCCCTGTCTTCTTGGGGCCAGGGGGATGCAGGGTGAGGAGGAGACATGGGAGACCACGGAAAAGCAGTGCCATGGGAGTAGCACAACCTCTGGTGTATGAGCCAGGGTATGAGGCAGACAAGGTGGTGGAAAAGGCAGCTGCCTTGGGCAGAGGACCTCACTTGGGCAGTGCATCCTCATGCACACCATCCCCCTGACCTGGTTTTGGGGTGCAGGATTGAGGCCAGTGTGGGGGGTGAGCGCTGGAGTCAGGACGCACACCTCCTGCTTGTGCTCTGTGCTGCCTCCTTTGGGTTTTGAGATCTGATGAGATTGTGCTACAATATGGAATAGCCGCAGGCAGATCACTGTTGTGACATATTACTGCAATAAAATTACAAATTTATGGCAGTCAGAGATCTAGGCATGTGCCCATAATTTTTCCTTGCTGCTGTGTATTGTCTGGTCAGATGGCACATGAACTCACCTGATCTGTAGGAGAAAGAGATGATGCTGGGTGCGCTGCGTCTTCCTGCTTAGCACCTTGGGCCCTGGCATTCCGCCCTGGAGCATGGCACCGCCAGGGGTGTGGGACTGGAAAAACACAGCGGGCGCTTTTGGTTGGGTTTGGACAGTAGGAAACAACCTACTACTGCAGCACCTCCTCTGAAAGATCTTGTTTATTAGCTTGTGGCAAGCCTTGGGCTCCTGCTCGTCAGTGGTACCACTTTTCTAGCCGCATTACTGCTACAAATGGAAGGTGCAAGGTGGGTTTTGGGTTTGGGGCTTTTTTGTGGTTTTGTTCGTTTGGGTTTTTTTGTTTTGTTTTGTTTTTTGTGGGCTGTGGGGTTTGGGGTTTTTTGTTTTGTTTGTTTGTTTGTTTGTTTTTTCTTAATTTTTAATGGGAAGGAGAGATACTTCGCTGTATAGAAATGTTAGGGTCAAGAATTCACATCCAGCTCCTGATTCCACTCTTCTGTACATAGCCGTTCTCCCTCCACACCATCTGTTTGTTGAAATTAATGCTTTAATACCCTCTGCAGGGTAGCATTGCTATTTATTTATTCCAATGTTTAAGTTTCTTTTCGACTTTTGGGATTAAGCTGGAGTGCCCACGCATCATTGTGGACTGTGAAAATCCCAAGATAGCATGTGACAGGCTCTTGAAAAGGGGGAAAATATGTGAAATGCTGGTTTTGCCTGTGGTTTCCTTGGCTTGCTTTCCTAGCTGTGGCTCCTGGGGCAGGGAAGGGGACCAAGGCCGTAGTTCCTATGGTGTGACCCAAAGCAGAGAACGTTTGGTGTGCAATGCCCTAGAGTCCTGATGGATACCGCCTTGCTACTCCTCTGCTCCTTGGAGCCCTTCCCTGCCAGCTGTACCCTGGAATTCAAGCACAGTCTCCTCAGAATAACCTTGGAACTGCTAGTCTTCTGACTTGTATGGCTTTTTTTCCCTTCAGAGATAATCAGAGCCTGAGACCGTCCTACAGCAGTACTTCTTTAACAGGAGAAAGATTGGAAGTATCATAACCCAATTAGCAATCCTGCATTTCTTGTCTTTATTTGCCACGAGGAACATCTCCCAGGGCTCAGGGTTGTTTGGATCCTACCTGAACCTGCAGCACATCTTGGGAAGCCTGTTCCTTTCTACTGCCTTTCTTTGTTATATTCTATTTTCTGTCTATGCTTGGGAGGGTGTTGTTTGGGTTCTTTTGGACTCCAGTTTAGCGTGTGACTCAGCACTGCTGTATGTTTTGTTCTGCTGCTGGTTTCTGCATTCCCTAAAACCTCCTGGTGCTTTCAGCTGGTAACACCAAAGTGTCTTACCCTAAATTTGTGGCTGTGATCTCCCTACCAGCCACCATGCTCCTTTGCCTGCTGAGGTCTTCCCTTGGCCATGCCAGCCTGTAGTGGAGACCATGTTTACCTGGAGATAGCATGCACATTAGCCAGTAATTGTCACATTAATTGCATCCGTGATAACTGCGTGGTATCAAGCAGGGTTCACGCAGACAGATTCCCCTGCTTACCCCACTGGCCTGGCTGCCCTGGCCCTCTGTGGGTGCCCACTCGGCTGCTGGGGAGCTCACCTCCTGCTTTGAGTATCTGGAGATGGTGCTTTCTTTCCTGTGTGTCTGGATAGGATATGTCCTTTTTATTTTGCATCCTGGAGCCTTTAATTACTCTCAACAAGTCCCTTTCACACTTCAAAAATCCTGTAGCAATTTCAGTTTGAATTGCTTTCTCTGAGGCTTTGGTTTAGATGAGTGCACCTGCTCTGGGGTTCCAGTGGTAATTGGGCTGTAATAGTTATGATCCTTTAAATGCACTTAAGGTACCATGAGCTTTAAGAACTGGTAACGATGCAATCTGGCATCTCAGCACCAGTTTTGTTTTGAGCATTTTGGTTTGAATTGTATTGTTTTGCCATTTGTGAAGATTACAAATATTCACAGGTTTTAGAACTTGAATGTATTTAATCAAATGCTGCCCTGCACTCATGTACCCAATCCCACAGATCTGGGTCCTGGACTGCTCCTCATTTCCTACTCTTCCAAACTCCTGCTGAGCTCAGTGGGAGTTTTGCCAGAACAAGGCCCTAAAAAAGAAGTATGACTCATTTGAGCAGTTGTGCTCATTTGTGCACCAGTCCAGGCTCATGTTAAAAGGGTATTAAACAAAAAATACTGAAGAACCTACTTGTCTTGCCCTTGCCTAGAGCAAACATTTATCCTGGGACTGGTCCAGCAGGTTAAAGATGGCTTTTCCTCTGGTTCATGTGTTACTCAGGATTTTGTGGTGTGGATACTGTCAGAGCATTTAAAGTTCTCTACTGCCTTAATTCCCCTCTAAGGGAGCAGAAAAGGGAGGGGGATGAAGAAAAGAGAAAGACATCTCTCTCAGGCATGTGCAGTAGCAAGAGGTGTGCAGCCTGTAGCCTGCTGCTGAACTCAGAATATAAAATTTCCAAAATTACCAGTCGTGAGTGTGATAATGAACTGAAAGTAAATATGGTTCAGTTTGCTGTGAATCGTTCTTGGGGGGTTTAATTGGACTTGGATGAGCTGGCATTGTTGTAGTGCAAGAATAGAGTTGTTTCAGAATTAGACAGGCGTATCTGCCTGGCAGTGCAGAGCTGCAGCATCCCAGTGGTACTGGGAAAAACTTGCCCTCAAAGAGGCTTCCCAGGATGGCTTGAGGAAGTTCTCTGGATGGGAAAGGAGCCAGCTCCTCCCACAAGCCCCGGAGATCTGGAAACTCACCTGCTGGTGCCAAATGCTGTCTCCCCTCTTTGAATTGCCCTCAGATGAACACTTTGAGTTAAAGTAGTCACTGTGAGGTGGAAGGTTTTCCTTCACCGAAAAAGCCCTCTAAGCTCTGCTGGCAGGGAAAAGGGGCCATGAAATTATAATAATGGTAAGTGCTATAATGAGATGTTACAGTAAACAAAAATAAGCATTTTTGTACTCTTCCTTCCAGCAGGAATTTAAATTCCCAAAGCAGAACCACCTGCTCAGAATGGCTCAAACGATGTGGCATCAGGCTCAAACAATGTACATCCAGGCAAGGAAAATACTTCCCTTAGGAAAGTGATTGCAGTTTAGCTCCATGAGGGGTAGAGGTGTGGGGTGATGCCCTTAAGTGGTGTTTGACTGGTGTAGCCTAGCTGCCCTGGCATGTACAGAGAACTTGAATATAGGAATTGTCCTGGGCTGTAGTGGGGAGACACAGAAATTGCGTATCACCCTCTTTAAAGCCATGATCGTGATTATGGGATGAGGCAAAGAGATTTATATAAGCCATTCTCATTAATGCCAGTGGGAATTACTCAGAGCTTTACAAGTGCATCACAGTAAGAAATGTGCCTTGGCAGTTCACTATTAATATTTGAAGATAGTGCAAGCAAAGTCTCCTTCTCTGAGTCAAGTGGACAAAAATTAGAGATTTTTGCGGGGGAGGCAGGGAGGGGAAATTCTGTTGTTTTAGTCTTTGGAGAGGTTATAGAAAGGTGAGCCATTCATACGTATAGGTCCTCAAATACAAAGAATTGCACATGCATGTGGCGTGTTAACTGTTCCCATGATTATAACTGCGGATATTTAGCTACTGTCTGCTGGTTACGGATGGGCAAGAGCCCACCTGTCTTTTTAGAGGGACCATCTTTGCTGACCCACTCAGTGCTAGTGCTCACCATGGGGCAAGAAAGGCTGGTCCCATTCTGCTTGCAGTTACATGTTGTAATGAAACAAGATGGGGAGACTCTAGGCAGCAGAAGCAAGGAATAAGCAAAATCAGAATTTGTGATTTTAGTCTAGTGGAATATCTCAAAGAGCTTGATTCGTTTGAAGTGGCCATCAAAGTGGGTAGAAAGGAATGTGAGGTACAGTGAAAGGCAGACATTGACTTCTACTTGATGTTTCTGAGTTAGTCATTATTCTTCTGTTTGGTTTGTATCAGTAACAAGCTTTCAAGTTGGTTTCTTCATATTTTGGCTTTTTTTTTTTTTGGGCTCAAGTTTGCATATAGTTTCAGTCTTAAAATGTGAGGAACTTCCAGTAGGAAGTGTTATTGTGTTTATGGATCCTGTCCTGCAATTTACCTGGTACAGCCATGCAGCTGCCTTCTCCAATTCACCCTCCCTCCGTGGATGGCAGGGCTGGGGCTGCAGCTGGTGGCGGTGTGGTGCTGTGGTGCTTGTCCAGTCCCTGTAAGAATTGTGGCTAATTGCTGCCATGCTGTTTAAACTAATTTTCTTTATTATTCTTAGCATTATTTACATAATTTTTTATGGAAACCCATTCCACTTAAACAAGATGAAGTAAAATTTACTATTCCTGACAGATGTTGACAGCTTTGGAGCAATGCAGGAGACGCTGATTGCATCCGTGCAGTGCCACTGGTTTGGAAGAAGGTTCACCAAAGCAGATGAGTCCTGCCTGTCACCCTGCGGATGATAAATGCTGGAGGTAACCTTTATAACAGCACGTTTCAGGTGACAGTCTAGCCTGAAGCCCAGGGTTTCCTACTGACAGGTCCTTGCTCATGGCTGCACAAGTTGAAATTCATCAGTTTTCACATTCCCAGCAAATGAACCGGTGAGCTAGAAGTTGGTGCTATGGATGGCTTGGTGCAACCCACCTTCAGGACTTTTATTAAAAAGTCCAGGGTCTTGGAGATCATCAGCTGCTACACATAACACTGAGGATGATTGTGTATACCCTCAAGTTGAAAGCAGAGGATGAAACTAGAGGACAGCCACAGAGAAAGCACATTTCTCTCTTTTAGCTTAGCAGTAGCCAAATCCTGACCCAGTGTCTATACCTCTTATCACCCCTATATGGCAGGAACTCTGATAGGGTTTAACAGCACAATGGTATGTGCTGTTTTGATACCTCAACAGAGATAACAGAATGCCTAAATAAATCCTGTTTGATGCTTAAATAGGGATTTCATCCTGCTGTGTCTGTAGGCAGATACCAAACAGAGTTTATAGTTCACTGTCCAAGAATGTGATCCTTTCTTTCTTTTTTTTTTGCATTCCAGCTTGCAGTATTCTAACTAGGTAGAAATTATGGAAAGGAAAGAAAGAACGTAGTCACATAATAGTCATACAGAATAAAGTTAGCAGATAATTAGGTGTTGGAAAGCATGGACCTAAGAAGGTCCAGTTACTTCCTTGATACTGATATTTAACTGGACATTAAAAAGTAGAAATTCTTGAATGTTCACTGCTTTCCTGTTACTAAAAACCGTTCAGACCATGTGAGAGTGAATGTCTCCCATGCCTTGCTATGTGGCAACAATTAGAGGGTAAAACTCCCTGAACACCCTGCCGCTGTTACCATCTCTGCTGCTTAACTGTTAGCACCAGCTGGGCCCAGCCAGGAGCACCACACTTCTGAGGCCAGAGCAGCTTTTAGACTATGGCTAAAACTTCTACTGCTTTTACTATTCCTCCTCCTCCTAGTTGGAATGACTGAAGCCGAGCCTAGATGCAGGATGGGTAAGGCTGCAGGAGGCTGGCTGAAGTGTGGTTCCCTCCTGTGGTGCCCTGAGTGCGGGCGTGGGCCAGCAGTGGGAGCTGGGGACAGCTGTGAGCACCAGGGAGAGAACCCAGGTGAGGGCAGCTGGGTTGTTGGAAAGGGAAAAAGATATTTTGTTCCAACAGCTAAAACCCTTTTGTATTTTGGTTTCTCTTAGCAGCTATTTATCCAAAACATTTGGGAGAAAAGCTGTCTCTTTATTAAATATTTAACACCCTTGCCTCAGCTGTGGGCTGAGAAAGCTCCCAATCCACATGTGAGTCACCACGAACTCCTCCGACAGAAGCAGAGGAATTCCAGACTGGAGATTGCTAGAGGAGAAAAAAAAAGTTTGCTGATTTGGAAAAAGTCCAAAAATGGTTCACATCTCTTGTATATAATGAAATGAGCACAGCAGTCAGTCTGGTGGGTATGTGGACAAGGAGTCATGGAGTCCCAGATCTGAAGTGCAAAAGCTCTCGTTATGCTAGGGAGCATCATACCGTGTATAATACAGATGAGAAGTACACCCAGTAACTGGTCTTTTATTAAATGCTGTCTGCATTTGAATCCTGACGTCGGAGGTGACAAGATGTAGATCACTGCTTCCCGTAGTGGTTTGTTCCATTGGTGAATTAGTGCTAGTTTTAATCAGTTCAGCTTTCACCTCCAGCCATCCATTAGCACACATCTCTTGGCAAAGCCAGGAGATCCATGATTTGGAGGTGCCCAGCTCTCTCAGGATGACAGTCTGGGATTCATGTTCAGAGAGCAGGAGTGCAGGCTCCTGCAAAAAGAGCATATGATAACAAATGGTGTGATAAGAATGAGTTGTGATAACAAAAAAGTTCGCGTCTATCCTAGCACTGCTGGTGGTGAGCACTGTGCTTACATATGCTGTGCAGGCATGGAGCGTGTGATCGACTCTGCTTTTTATTTCTATTACAGTGACAGGAACTAAATGAATAAAATAAGATGAAACTTTTTTGGCGTGTTTCTCCCTTTGGCCAAATTATTTTATCAGCATCTCAATGAATTTTTCAGCTGCGGAGGTATGTGTCAATCTCTGTTCCACAGCCAATTATAGAGGCATCTCCAGCAGTGGTTTTACGCCTCTTACCGCTGTGGACCACTTAAAAATTTTTTCTGGTGATGAGGGTTCCTCGTATAGCAAACTTATACCTCCTGACAAGAGGTTTACTTCTCCCATTACTATTTGCAGATACTTAAATGGGGTTTACAGTATATAACAATATTTTCGCTGGTTGAAAACCATCGGTCTGTGACACAGGTAGTTTCTGTGCACTCTAAGATCCCTCCTACAGGAAAGACACGGCCACTGAACAATTTTTTAGGCCATGTGCTCTGAGTACTTTAAAGCAGCTTCTTATGGCTTATGTACCTGATTCTGATTTCAAAGCAATGTTTCTATATTGTCTTGTTTTGAGTTTATTCCTGATTTAAGATTATGAAAGGAAGATCCTTTTTCTTCTGGCTGTTAAGCTTAGAAGTGCAAACCTTACAGCCTCACCACCTAGCCCTGCATGGTGCCTATTGGAAGGTGAGGGGTGACACCAGTAGCATGTGTTAATAATACATCCTCAGTTGGGCAGCACTGACTGGCCAACATAGTCTGGTACAAGTCACTTGGCTCCCTTGACCAGGACCTCTACCTTGTGCAGGTGGGACCTGCACAGCCATCTTTTGTGTGGGCCTGCCTTTTGGGTAGAAAAGGTTAATAGATATTTGACTCTTTCTGTAGCTGGCCTGTGCTGTGCCCCCGTACCTGGGAGGAGTGAATGAGGTTGTCAAAAGGCAGTTTGAACGTTAAAGACTGAAAGCGGTCAGATTTGATGGGCATTCTGCAAGTAACTGGAGACAAGATGATCAGGAGATGGTTTGTACCAGCATTATGGAAAATGTTAAGACCCTTTTTAAAACTCATTGACCAGATGTGCTGCATTGTGTACCTGGATGAACACGTGTGTAAGGACTCCTTACCAGCAGGAGCTGGTGTGGCCATCCACCTGTGCCTGAGCTGGCCGACACAGCTGGCAGCCCCATTCCCTACCCATTGCTCAGACTGCCCAATACTGCAATCTCCAGCTCTTTGATGAAAGGTGGGTTCATGTATCAGATTGTTGAGCATTAGGGATAGGGGATTAGATTTGCATTGTAATCTTTCTGTAATATGCCTCTTAATCCAGAGACTGTGCTTTATAAAAGAGCTCTTTTCTCTCTGACATTGTGGAGGCCTGCTCAGGGACGACTATCTTCTACCTTCATTTGGAGATAGTAAGGCTGCTACTGACCTGATGGTCGTGAAGGTCACAACTGCACCAGGCAAAATTAGTTCTGTGCAGGACAGTTAAGTAGATTGGATTTTCTCAGTTGTAGCTGATTTACTTTCATCTGGCTTCCTCTTGCAAAACCGTTTAAAGTCCATTCGCCTCTGCCCCCCACTGCCTATTTATGGGAAAAGACTGGTAGGGGGATATTCCTGCCTGGGGTCCAATTCTTCTTCAAGCCCTATTTTTATATCTTTCCAGGAAAGTGTCTACAGAGGGTGGGGCAGGCTGTGTAAGCACTCTGGAGCCTTGGGTTGTATCTCATCCCATCATGAATGTTGTAGGGCCAGTCAGGATGGTCTTCCTCTGTGCCAGCTGACTGTAGCTTTGCACTATCTGCTTTGGATCCAAAACCCTGCTGGGACCCTTCTGCAGATTCCTGGTCATGTCGCTGCAATTTTAACTGAGCCCCTTTCCAGTCCATCTTTTTTCTGGAGCCTGAGGAAGCCAGTTAATCTGGGTCAAAATGCATCAAAGCCTGTGTCTTCTAATCATTATTAAAAACTTCTTCTGAATTGAGTACCAGATTTGGCCGGTTATGTCTGGCCACTAGGAAACCTGTCAGCTACCTGGCTGTGCTGGCAAAATATGACATATGGTTGTGCGTGGGAAGCCCGTTCCTTGTGAGCATGGTGAGGTACAAGAGGGAGAGTGATTTTCACCCAGCCGCATTTTACTTCACTGACTTTGCCAACGGGATGTAATTATGGTGGATCTTTGCCTGCTGCCTCAGGTTGCAAAGCAACCACTGATGGAAAAGACCTCTTGTTTCTAGGCATCCTCCTATTTTCAGTCCTTTTTATTGTAAGGTGTGGTGAAACCTGAAGTCTGCAGAAATTGTTGCCTGGTGCATTTGGGAAGAGATAACTGGAGGTTGTGGCAGACAACTGACAGAGGGAGGGCTCTGTGACACTGGTGATAGACTGCGTGATCCCAGTTCACCTCCACAGTGTGAATGGGGAGAATTCAGAGGTAGATTTGCTTGAGGGCCTGGCAGGGGCATGTGGTGTGTGAAAGGGATATTTCCTTCTTTGCAAAGTCACCTTCAGCCTATCAAAAATCTTTGCTACCTAGGACTATATGGGAAAAGGGAGTATGGAGATAATGAAGTAAAGGAGAGCGATTCTATGGTATGTTCCCACCTCTCCAAAACTGTAGCTGATCAGAGTTTAAAGGAGATGAGCTTTAATTGCTCCCAGAGCTTCATGTCTCTCCTCTCTGGATACCAGAACGGTGCTGGCAGCACTTCTGGGTCCTGAGGAGTAGGGTCCAGCCTGCCTGGGGGAACCGAGAGAGCCACGGAGAGCAGGTGTGTCCCAGTCCATGTGTGCCAAGCAGTCCCCTTGACATGGTTGCTCTGATCAGCTGTATTAACACAGCTGATCTGGGACTGTGGCATTCTGCAGACTGGCCTGGAACTGATGCAGGAATGTCCTAGTGTAGAAACTGTTGGAAAAGAGAAGCACTAAATCAAGATTTTTGTATTTCATTTTCTTTTCTAAAAGCTTTCCTAACTACCCATGTCCTGTACTGCACTGAAAACATGCAATAATCCCCATTTGTCTTTGGCTTTTTCTCTTGCTTTTTATCGGCATCTCCTCTGATGTTGTGACAGTATGTCCTGTGCTGGATTACAGGTATAAATACTGCTTTGGGGTTGGGCTTTTTAGTCAACATGCATTTGGGAAAGGTGTTAGCAGCTGTCGAGGGGACAGTGTACAGCCTGTGAACGTGCAGTGGTTGGAAACATCAGCATCCTTTGTGTCTGTGTTTCAGAATAAGTCTGAGGCATGAGGATTTTAGGTTTTCTATTCAGACAGTATTACATTAGGAATGTGAAGTATTTGACAGTTTTCTTACATTTACTCTTTTAATGTCAAAATGTGTCACATCTGGTATTAATTGGTGGAAAATTACGGCTCTAACTTACCAATTTGATTGTCTGGGAAAATTGAAGAGAGTGTAACATAATAAATGAATGCCTATTAATCTTTAAAATTTGTCTGTTTACTGTCTGCTAAAATGGCCTGTTATGTGGTGCTTTCTGGAAATCCTGTTATTTGTGGAGAGGAATTCCTACCTGGGAGGGCCATGGCCAAAGTGTTTCAGAGTTGCTAAGGGGAGGATACGGCCTGCAGAAGTCCTGGGCCAGTGATGGCTGAGACACCCACCTGAGGAAGGGTCTCCTTCAGGGAGGCAGGAGGCTGCCATTTGTTAATAACTCTGTGGAGGTGCAGGCACACTGTCCCCATTCCCATGTGCGTGCCAGCCTGTTCCACACTGTCCTGGGTGTGGGGCAGGAGGAGCAGCACATGGACATGGCCTTTGCTCTTCTCTTTCCCTTCACCTGAGGCTGTTACCTCCATGTGGATTTCTTCGTCCGGGGCACAGGCTACTGCTTCATTGATGCCCAACATAAATAAGCATATTTGTCTACAGTAATTGTTTTAATCATTATTAATGAACGTTAGTTTCCAACCACAGCCCTCCAAAAGCCCTGATTTTTTCAAACTTGCCGATACAGAAGTATAGGCAGAAGAAGCCAGATTGTTCTTCTGGGGCTGCAAATGAAACAGTTTGTCTTGCAGGCAGCGTGTGGATCAAACCCAGAGCACAGATACAGTTTGGCAAGGCACTGTCACTCTGTCCTGACAACCCCAGCTCTAACGAGACAGGCCTCCGCTGCCTTTGCAACCGACAGGCAGGCAAAGCAGAGGAAGCTGGTGGCAGCACACTGTTACTTGGGTACTGTGTGTGGATGGTGACAGGCTCAATAGCTTTTCTATCAAAAGACACCCATGTGTTTGTGAAAATACATTTTTGGAGGATCAAATACCAGGTGCTTATTTTAGTAGCAGAAAGCCCTGAAACATGCCAACTCTGGAATAAGCTGATTCTGAAAGCTGACATATTCTGTATGATTATTCCAGTATACGCCATCTGTCAGTAGCATATCCAAATATTTATGTATTTTGATTATTGTAACTGTTGCGAGGGTACTGAAGCTCATAAATAATTTCATTTACAGCAATCATTTTATTACTCTTCCATGGTTTCATGATGACATTTTGCGTGTGCCCGTTCAGACTCTGACACAAAGAAGAGTCACAGCATGGCTGTGTGACAGCCTTCTCACAAAAAGCCTGTGGCCGGGGTATGCCTTAGTCTGTGTCCTCCCTGGGTCTGCGCCAGTTCCCACTCCCTTCATCTCCTTGGGCTTCAGACTGTGCTGCGCTTCCATTCAACTCCATCCTGCCTTGTCAAGTGACTGCGCTTAGATTGGCAAATGATATAATATGACTAATTATGTTTAATGCAGATAATGTCTTATAATCAAAATAAAGAGTGGATTGCAAACAGATCCTTAAAGGGCACCAGGCGTAGAATTGGCACTGTATTTATTACCGATAACATCGCTGAAGTGCTAACAGCTGCTCAGCTCCAGCAAGTGCGGCCCCTTTGCAGAGTTTTCCAGAAGAAGGGCTAAGTGTATCAGAAGCACATTACTGCTGATAATAGTAATTAGTTCAGTAGAGCTCAAAATGTTTTGTAAAATATTATTATCCTGATTTTGCTACTCTGCAAACCATGTCAGAGAAACAGCCTCCTTGGCTCAGAGGAGTCACTGCTGGCTGTGCGGATGGCCCTGGCTCTGGTGCAGGGCTGCTGCCCTCTCCTTGGACCACATTGCTCTCTCCAGCTGAGTCTAGAAATCTAAGGGATGTGCCTTCTCTATCTCTGCCTTCATTTTCACAAGCGTTAGCAAAGAGAATTCAGTAGATGGAGAAATGCACTGATGTGGAAGTAGATTTGGGTGTTATATTTTTGAAAAGCCATTGTTAAGCTGAAAAAGGAAACTACAATCTGTAAAGGTTGACAAAGCTCCTCTGTAAGGAACTCTTACTTTGCTGTGTACATTTGTTTTCTCTTGCTTACTAAAGGGATAAAGTGCAATCTAGGTTTCAGAGAGAGATGGCTGATTAATCTGTCTGCCAGGTACATATGGAAATAAATTAGCAAATGGTGCATCTGGGATTAGACTACAGCAGAGATGATGAATTATTGCCATCTTCCATGGCTGTATTACTGAAGCTTCACTGGGTTCCCAGTACTCAGTTACTTGCTATTCACATGGTATTACCATGGCTGTGGGATGGAAAGCCTCTATATTTGATGCAATTTTCTGTGGTATGCTAGTTTGAGAACAGATCTGGCCAGACCCATAAGGATATGCTGTATACTTAGATTAAGTAAAAGCAAAGAGATTTGATTTAGTTCTTCTGCTCTGCATGAAATTCTGCTGGTTTCTGAGGACAGGAATGCTCAGGAAGGAGAAAGGCAAGGACCTGCAAGAGGTTTTTCCAGTATCTGCAGTCACCATCCACCCTTTATCCCAAACAGCAGAGTTATCTATGCTAGCACAAAGTTGTGAGGCCGTGGAAGAGAGCGTTCTCTGGCTTAAACCTCCCACACCCCTGGCTTGACTCAGATGTAGTTCCAGATTGCACGACTCCAGCTTAGTTCTGAGATCAAGAGTGAGATGAAACACCATGGGGGCAGGTAGTATTTGCATTGAATGCTGATGCAGACTTCTCAGCTGTGTCTCTGCTTCTGCTGCATTTTTCATGTCTCTTTAAACTGATGTATAGCTGATGGGCTGGCCGCTGAGACATACCAGCACTACAACAGGACATGCAAGTGGAGTAAATGTGACAGCAGACACATGATGTGCTGCCTTTCTGGAGGAAGAAAGGGTCATGCAGAAGTTCTCATCAAGTCTCTGGCATGTAACAGCTATGATGCAGAGGTGCCAGATCCTGTGGCACGCCAGGGAGCTGCAGGAGTGGTGGAAGCATTGCTGGAAAAGCTGCAGCTGGGCTTTTAACAGGGAGTTTGCAGCCTGATGTGGAGACCTGGTGTCTCCAGGTTGACCTACATGGGCCTTCCAGGTCTCTCAAAACCAGTGCTACTGCAGGCTGGCTCTGGGGCACAGGGTGGAGATGAGCAGGAGAGGATGCTTGTAGAGCCGCTAGGTGCTGGTTGTTTTTCAGCTCCCACGTGGCACTGGCGAGTGGACACAGCCATAGGACCGGTCTGCTGCACCTTCAGGCTGGGCAGGGTGAAGTGCTGGGCTTGAGGGACAGTTACTGTGTGGCTGTGGCCACTGGTTTTTTTCTCCAGTCACTCCTTGCTGTCCGTGAGTCAAGCACAATTAGGATGTGTGTGTTTGTAATTGAGTAAGGCTAACAAGAACGGTGCCTTTCGTTACAAGATGCATGGGCGGGTGCCGAGCTGTAAATCTGAGCTAGCGAGGACTCTGAGAGCTCTGTTCAATTAATCCAAACACAGAAATATTTACTAGAAGTAGATCTATTTTCCAGTGACTTTGTTTGCAAATTTTGGTTAACAACAACAGTTTACTCCTAATATGATCATGTCAAGCAGTAAGTGGGACTTACTGTTGTTCCTGGCCTTTCCCACAAAGTGTTTTGAGCAGAATGTGGAGTGAGTCGAAGGAAGCACTGGCTGATGGATGAACAGATTGTGGCACAGCCATCTCTTCTATTGCACACTTCCAGGGAGAGCCCAGCAAATTAGATGTGCAGAGAAAACTAAAGAAATTACATTATGAATGAAAAATTAGGTGGAAATGTCTACTATCTCATAAACAATTCAGGAAAAACTCCCTCTAAAATATTCTGGTTTATGCACACATTTAATTTGTGCTCTGGGAGCGAAATAAAGTTGCTAAGATAAAACATTCTAATAATGATTTATGTAAATTTATTTGAACAAAGCAATGATGTAGCTGTCTATAGCAAATTCTTTGGAATGTGAAATGGTATTTACGAACTGCTTCTGTCTATATGAATACAATGGATGATAGGAGAAGCTACATGAAGAAAACATAATTTTACATTCAAAAGGGACTCTGATGCCATGTCTAGTGAGCAGGACAGCCAGTCAAACAGATTGCTGAGTGTCTGATAAAATGATCTCTAGCTTGATTCTTCCTAGGCTATTTATGGCACGTGTTTAATTTGAAATTTAGGTATGTGCTGCAGATGACCCTAACGATCATACCAGGGCCATGTATGATAATACAAATTGTTTGCCTCACATTGCACATATGCCAAAATCTCAAGTCGTTTTGCAAGCAGAAAATCAGGCTCCATATCCTCAAAATATGGCTGAAAATAGGAAAACAATTGTAGTCCCCAGCTGCTACGGGCATATGGGGCCAAATTTATCCCATCTGTTGAAGGTTATGGAGTTCTGCCAGGGATGACTTTGATCCCGTATGTCTAGCAAAGTGGAACCAATATGTCAATATAAGACATCTTGCTGCTTCTGATGTTCTCCCAATAAAACATCATCATTCAAAGTGGCGTGGATTTCCCAAGTGCTCGAGTCACAAACACAATCATGGGGAATATTTCAAAAGTGCTCTGATTCTTGCTGTGTTGATGTTAAAGCAGTGAACAACAAATTGGCCTTTTCCTCAACGAGGGCTCAAGCCTAAGAGCTGCTGGTATAAGTGAGTGTATAGCAGCCCCAGGCACAGAAACCAAGAGCCATTTGAAGCATTTTAAGCAAAACACTGCAGGACAGAAAGCTGTTTCTGCATTCAGGTATTGCAAGGCATATTTCACTTGAAAAGCTTTTTTCAAATCAGGAGTGATAATGCCATGTAGAAATAGTAGGGTTATTTACTGTATTTGCTTTGGCATACCAGGGCACCTCTAGATACCTGGCGATAGGCAGAGACACAAAGTCTGCATTCAGCTTCAGCCATTTACAAGTTTAAGAGACATTTGAATGCCTTGCTTTGAACAGGGCTAATTTCCTAGTTCCCAGCAGCTACTCTCTTGGGGACTAGAAGGGTTCAGGTAAAACGGTGCTCTGTCGTCTGACTGGGTTCTGGTGACCTTTTTTACAGTTGAGTTCCTCCTCGTTTATTCTGGACAAGTTCTAAGTGCCAGGTGTAGGAAAGCTATGTCTTCTGCTCAGGACTTCACTGGTGGCAACACAAGGGTCTTTCCAGCACCAGGCTGATGTATTAAAAGCAATAATGAACAGAAAGTGACTCTCTTTGGTCTCATGCTTACAGTAAGGCTGTTCTTTTGGGCCCTGCATGCATACCTGAGCAAGACTGGGAAAATCATATGAGTGCTGGCATTAGAAGCCTGCAAATTAGAATCTCTGACCGAGCTGGTGTTTATTTCCAGCAATGCTATGCTGGACTCTGTGAAAGGCAGATCTTGATAAACACTATTCCTTAGCATAGCTGACAAAATTTTACATAAAATTATCCTGGGAGATGATTGTAGAGTTTAAAATGTGAGTGCAGACATTTTTAATCAAATTACTTTGCTCCCATTCAGTATATAGTACCTTATAAAGAGAATTTTGAATGTCTGTGGACAGAGCCACTTCAGTCTCTGTTTAGAAAGCACATAGGTACTGTTATCCTGGAGTGAAGAGGTATGAAAGTACAGTGGACTTGCCCCACAGGCAGCAAATGGAAGATCATCTATTTTGCTCTATTTATTCCATTGTGATCACTCTCTTCTCCCTGAGGCTTTCTCATCTGCACACTCTGCATTACTTATGGACTGCCGAGCCAAATCTCCAAAGACATCTGAGAAAACTTGACAGGTTCAGTTTCGAATCTCGATCAATGCTACGTTTCCCTCCAAACCAGAATTAGCCCCTGGAAACTGGGGTGAAGCCATATGTGCCTTTTGTTTGGCTCTTTGGGAAATTTGCCATTCCTTTGCCGCAGCAGATCAAAACCAGGGGGATCACCAGATCATTTGCTGAGATGGCACATCTTCCTCCAGAAATATGTGGTTAATTTTAATAGCTCAACTATTTAACATGCTGGGTTATAGCTAACACTGTCTATTACTTGTAATGAGCTAAACTGGGACATCTCTGTCACTTGAGGGTGCTACAGCTGAAAGGAGGGTTTCATAAGAAGCTCTTGATCTGTCAGTGGTGACCACAGCTCTCTTCAGCTGAGATAAAAGCACTGTTTGCTTAAGAGGATTGAATTTTCCTCAAAGAAATAATTGAAACAATAAGAGAATCACCCAAACCTGTGCCAAGCATTAGCAGATGAGCTGGTTTAAAATTGATCCATTTGGAGAGGAAATAATGTGCAGATTGGTCAAGGTAATGATGGTATCGGATGATAAAATGGACACAGGGGTGGAGAAAGCTTGTGAGGGATATAGTGTCACCTAAAAGCTTTGCAGAAGTGCTTTTATTACCCTGAATCAGCTTGGTTTTGCACTGACACTTAGCTGTTTGCAAAGAATTATACCTGCTTCTGAGATAAATACATCTGACAGTGAACTCTTAACCCCTCTTTTTCAGGCCCCTTCTGGGCAGTGGCTGTGGAGAAACGAGATGCCTTCAATTTTTCCAAATACAGAGTTAGAGAAAATGGGGTGCAAAACTATGGTACATAATTTACTAGTGAGCAGAACACTTCAGGAAAATTAGAGTCATTATTGAATGTAATGAAACCTGACAAATTAGAGTTTCATAGGCCCTCCCTGAGATTAGCATGATCCATTAAACACGCTCTCTGACTGCTAAATGGCGTTGTCCCATTTCCCCATAAGAACTTGAGAAATTCTGAGGTAACTCTGGCTAACAGCTGATTGAAAGCACCCAATCAAGAGCTCCTTAAAGTGAGAGGAGAAATTATCCTGATTAACATTATTTCCAAGAAGGTAGTCTCTAAGTAGGCTGTAAATTGTGTTAGAAGCATTTGGGTATTGCAGGGACAGCTGAATTTGACACTGAAGTGGCCACAAAGTAATGTACAAAGTGGAGTGATCAAGGGAAGAACATTTTGTTGATTGTGGTGGGAAAATTGAATTACTCTCAGTTGCATAGCTATTCAGAATATGTACATTAAAGTGAACGATACAGTTTAAAAGAAGAGCAAGCAAACACAAAGAGCAGAAAAAGCCCCTTTCACAAATCCTTCTTGCCTCATTATTCATATCTTAAGATTGTTTTCGCAGGAAATACTATGGCCGGCTGGTCATGAATGCCTTGTCCATTATGCTAAGACATCCTAGTGATGCAAACTAAATCAATACAATAGTATTCCTTAAAATAATTGCTTTTTCCTTGTCTGATTCTACATTGAAAGCAACCTTTAGATGACAACCATTAGCACCTGAGACCTGGTCACTGGTACTGATTGAGCTCCATGAGATAAATGGTGAAGGGTCTGTGTGGTAGAGTTAGTACTGAATTTCACAACAAAGCGTTCAAACTGGGAGTCAGTGAGAGAGTGCGTAAGTTGCCAGTTTGGGATAGAGGGTCTTTATCTTGTGGAAGAGGTATACGTGGATATTTTCTAGTGCCTGGTGCTTCAGGGACCACCTTAAACAGCTTTCTTGAGCAGAGGAGATGCTGTGTCTGTAGTTGAGCACAGTAACATTGCAGCACAGGTGAGCCTCTCCCTCGGTAAATTGTCTCAAAATCCAAATCCCACATCTAAAAATGTTGTGAAGCATATGTGTGCTGGAGTGATGCATCTGCAGTTTAGTTTTGCTTATTCCATGTCTTGGTCAAACCCATCACCCATCCCACGTCCCAGTTTGGGAGGTCCTGCACACTGCCGGGCACAGTCCATAGTGTCTTTCAGAAGCTTCCAGTGCAACAATGCATGACACTGAAATGCAGTAAAAATTAAAACCTGGAATAATGGCAGGCATTAATAGATATTTCTGATATTTCTCCGCCAAAGATTAAAGTGAGATGCTAAAAGGCAAATTAAAAGACCCACATGACTACAATTTAATGCTAAGAGCTGTCTAGTATGGTAATGTCGTCTTATTTCATAACATCCTCAATGACCAAAGCTGATCCAGATGATTGATTTGTGGTATTTTTCCAGGATCACTTATTAAAAGTGGCTCAGCTAGTGGTGCTTTGGGTGGTGTTTCAGCCAGAGCAGTGGGTACTGGTACAGTGTTAAAGCGCCATCATGGCATGTAAAGAATAATTGAAGGAAGAAACTTTGGAAGGTTGGAAAGGAAAACAAGCACTTGAAATACAAATAAGATTCCTGTAATCATACCTCTGCCTAGAAGGAGTCTATCAGCATGGCTGGTGTGGTGCAGAGCAGACCATGATGAATGTGAACATAGTCCCAGAAAAATTAAGTTTATTCCCCCCTAATCGAACTGCTTATAAACATTTATAGTGCCCATCCCTGTAATACCTGAGCTCTGTTTGACATTGTTGTTTAGGACTTGGCAGCGCATGCCTGCTATCAAGAGGACATCTTTAAGGAAGATCTCTGTTGGTTATGATATACATAAAAATATTTACGGTAGCTGCTTACAACTATCCTCTTCTAAAAGATAAAGCACTTGAGTGCAGGCTGAATGCCTGCTACCTTCTCATCTCCTTGACGTTCATTATGAACCAAGAAGACAAGTTTTTTAAAAGCTATTCAGATGTTTTGTGCCATCTACTACTTTCTCTAGTAGATATATTCCTATTGATTGCAATGAAACACACAGAGTAGAACAGAACAGATCAATTGAAAAGTAAAGTTAAGACAGCAAGCACACTTCTTTTCCACTTACTGTAATAGAGGCAGTTAGGGCTGGATCTATCCCAGGTGTAATGCTGCTGAAGTCAATGGAGTTGTACCAGCAATGAATTTGGCTCCCAGTGTTTTGTTTTGACCTTTTCAGAAGGTTGCTCTGCAGGAGTGAAACTATTAAATACAGCCAGCGATACCTTAAGTTGAAATATAGAAAAGGCAAAGCTAGTGTGCATAGCACCTTTTTCATTAAGGAAGAGGCCTGACTTTTACAGAGTAAGGGCAAAAGAATTGATTCCAGATAAGTGCTAAACTTAGTCTCAGGTTTCCCTGGTGAATTACAATCCCGGGTTGGCCCGAGACTTGAACATCTCTGTGTTCGTGTATGGCTGTCTGGAAGGGGCTGCGTTGTCTTTCTGTACACCTGTGCGTGGGAATGGGTTTGAGTTGGATATCAGAGCCTGCAGAGACACTATTCATCTACTCACCAATGTTCCGTGTAACCAACTGAACATACTTCTTCATTCAAGTCCTGAAATTGCCTGGCAGTGCTCAGTGTGACAATCTTTATTAGCTGGTACGCTTGGAGTTCAGTAGATACCACAAGCTCTTCACACACTGCAGTCATATCAGGAAGGCAGGGACTAGCGCTGTGACTTTGGAGTACTTTCAGTTTCAAACCGTTCTGTTTCACTTCTTTGGGTGCACTAATCCAGGCTAAGAGAGAGAAGCGTGTTCTGTGGCAGCTGACAGGCAGCTGAGTGCAACTGAGAGCGGGCCCTCCTACTGTGTTGCCCTCCACTGAAATTTTCAGTGGTCTCTGAGAGCAGTAACTGGGAGCACTGTCCACAGGGACAGAGGCTTTGCTAACAAGGACCGAGACAGAAAAGCTCTGGCTCCTCCTCAGCTGAATTAGCAAGGATGGCAGAAGCCCACAGAAGGGTGTCAGAGGTGTGCTGCAGGAGGTCCCTTTGCCTGCAGTGGGATCAGGGCAGCTGGAGGAGACACTGGTGCTGCTGCTGTGGAAGGGAGAGCTGTGGGAGGGGGTGCCCAGAGATGTGCCACACTGTCGCACTGCCTTGGCCCGGAGGTGATGCTCAACAGGTGCTCCTGAGGTGGCTGGCTGTGTGCTCCTACCCCTCTTCTCGTAGCTCCTTCTCTTTCTCTTTTTTCATGTCCAGGCCTCCCCTGCCCTTTCCTTTTCCGGCCCCTTCCCTCCTCCTGGCCTTCCCAACAAAGCTCCTCCCCAGCTGAGCTTAAGACACTGCTGGCACTGAACTGGCATGTGCAGCATGTCAGTCTGCTGATGTCCTCAGCCCTAACACGGGCTGTGGGCTTTTGGGGGGCAGGGTCTGATCCCATATTGCCTGGCTCAGATGGACCAAGGCATTCCCTTCCCCTTAGCTACTTGTACAGTAAATGCAGTGATTTGCAACAAGTCCTGATTTTCCTGGTGGGACAGGGAGGAGGAGTAAGTAGGTCTAAAGAGTCCTTGAGCCATTTGGACCTACCCATCCTGCACATGTATGTGAGGTGAGAGGATTTCAACACAGACAACTCTGAGTAAGACCATTCACGTTGATGGAAAGGTTTTAGTCAAATACAATCTCAGTATCCTCATTTGCCCTATTTCTTGCACCTTGTAATTCCTCTCCTAGGTGAGGTTTGAGTCCCTGTCCCAGCAGAGGTTTCCAAGCAGGAGATCATGAAGTAGGCTCCTGCAGCAAGGGCTTTCTTACTTTTGTAGAGTCTACGGCAATCTGTTTACTAGTTTCTTCTAAAGTATTATCATAAATAATTAAAGCTAAACTGTGCTTGTTAAATAAATGAGGAATGCACATGTTCAGATGCATTATCTATGTTTTAATTGCACTCATTTGTTGATGCTGTCCTTGGGTAAGGAGGCAGGAGCCTTCTGCCTGAATGAAGGACTTGGGAGCTGTACGATCTGGGCTGAAGGACTGGACCGTCGTTTGTTTGCCCAGGAACTTTTAAAATTAGCATAGTGGTGAACATCATCCAGTGCATGAGATGATGTTCTTGGAGAGAGGTGCCATCCTTCTGCTACGGGCCTTGAAAGTGTGGAGAAACTACTTCCTGGGGTGAAATCTTTACAGAGGTGGTTTCTTACATCCAGGCTGCTGTTCAGGATGTGCAGGACAACCAAGTGAATCCCAGTGTCTGTCATGTTTGCAACCACATGTGTTCATGCTGAGGACTTTGCAGTGGGCACTGCCCACGCCTGCCCCACACCGCCTGCCTAGGGCTGGGCTGCCCCCAGGGCTCACCAAGGTGTTCCCTGTGCTGCTTCCTGCACCGGGGGCTCTGGTTGTTTTGTTTCCTCCTGTGACCTTCTCACGTGCTGTTAGTCTTGCTGTGCCTGCGTGACACACGCACGCCAGTGCCTGTGCTGTGTGTGACCCAGCAGGCCCCAGCCAGCTGCCGCTGCACACCCTGGACCCCGCGGGGTTTACTCGTCTGTGGGCTGTAGCATCCCTCCCTTCCAGAAAGCCATCCAACTTCATCTTAGAACTGGTTTTAAAACTAACTGCTGCACAGAGTCTCACAGCTGTCCTGATTAGTGATTTGAAACTTCTGGACTTAGTAACTCTATCTTCATTAGGAAGATCTGGGTTTTTAATAATTGTCTCTAAAGAGGGCCTGGGGGATTATTAAGAGATGGCATTCATTATCAGTAAAAATACCATAAAGAAATTTCATAGACAAATGTTGATGTTCTGGATGATGTAAATTTTCTCCCACAAGGAAACGATTTTATCTAAAAAGCATAATTATCTTAATAATTATCTTGAAAACTAAATGGGATTTTGAGGCTTGGTCGGGGTTTTCTAGGTGGTTGACACCTGCAACGCTGAGCAGCTGGGAAAGGTAAGGCTGGTTATTTGGGGAAAAAGCCTGAACACAAACCAGCAGAAAAAAGGGTGCAGAGGAAGAGTAGTAGCAGTGTCATTGGTAAGGAAGGGCTTTGGTAGAATCTGACATTTAGAATGCAGGCTAAGTTGGAGAAGGATGAACTCAGGCTGCAGACACCAACTTTGGAGCTTGAGGGCTGAATGGTGATAGAATATGGCGGATGTAGAACAAAGGATTTTTGTTTTATTTATTTATTCATTTATTTATTTAACTAGGAGGTTACAAGAGGGGCTAGTAGCTACGGGATCTGCTGGACAGTGTGATCGATCATTAACCAGCCAGAAGGCTTGGTGGTGGGAGGTAAAGGTGCGGTAAGGCTGCCCTGGATTAGGAAGAGATGGACAGAGCAAGGTGAAGAGGAAAAGGAGTGGGTTGCTTGCTGAATTTCTGGAGGTTTTCTAACTACAGAAAGTAAAGTGAATATCAAAAGCATTTGGTGCATATCAAAAGCAAGAACAATACACTGATAAAAGGCAGCTGTAAGATCAGAGTCAGGTGTCTGTATCTATGGTCACCAAAGGAAGGTAGGTATCCTTAAGATACTTCCCCACGGCATCTAAGCTGGGTTTTATTAAAAGACTTCTGTCTTTAGAGAGTACATGCTAATAGGGCAAGAGGGAATTAATTGATTTGCTTTTTTTTTCTGTACCTCAGCTTTGCCTTCTTGATGTCTATTTTGGTTATTGTGGCTTTTGAGGCATTTTTAATTAGTATTTCTTTCTTAAACAGAGTGCTTGTGAATGGTTCAGAATCTCATTTCCAAGGCTGCAGAAGATATTATTTTACTGAAAAGGAATGGGAAAGTGAATTTTCTCTGAGGAGATAAGTTTTTGAATGATTGTTTGCATCTGCATCTAGAAGAAAGGAAATTATTAGTTCTTATGGCAGCTGAGAGATGGTCATGAGGAAAAGGAAGCCATTATTAATTAATCATCAATTATTTTAATATTTATGTAGCACTGTGTGACTGGTGCCCCACAGGGATGGCGGATCATCTCTCTGCCTGAGGAGCCTACATTCTAAATTTAGCCATGGTGATGGCTGCTCATGGAGATGATGTGTTTTCATCATTCCCTGCTCTGCCTCAGCTTTTCAGTTGAATCCCATTTTAATTCCCCATCCCCAATAGAGGGGAGTCTGCACTAAGCGGGAATGGCGAGATCAGAGTCTAAAAGAGCACAATCAATGCAGTAAACAGAGAGGCAGGATTAGAGGTCTGATGTCAGCGTTACATCTTGCAATCCTTACCCAGAATTGCAATAATGTAAATAAAATCTTTCCAAGAATAGAGAGTACAGGATTTGGTGCCAATTTGGAAAGACCTGCCCTTTCTGGGCCCTCAGACTGATGTGCAAGTAAAGTTTTGGGGTTTTTTTCAAAGTCCTTAAATTGACACACTTAATGGTGAGACCTGGTCTCCGTAGAACTGGTGGCAGCCATACGGGGTTGTTTCTCTTACTGGTGTTTTCCGTGGCCTTACCTCTTACTGAAGTCCCATTCCTATTTCTGTGCATTGAAGCAGATGTTTCTGGATGCTGTGCCTGATATTGCACTCCGCTGGCAGCAGTCAGTAGGGTAATAAACTCTGATAGATGTATTCTGATAAAACAGATATATTTAGATCCTAAGAATTAGCTGATACATCACAAGAGTTGTATTGTATAAGGTGGCAGTTCTGCAAAGTGTCAAATTGGACTCTGTGATTCAAAGAATACGTTTATGTGGCAGCCACTTGGAGTGGATTTGAAAAAGCAACTGAAAATATGTAGTACTGAGAGAAACTAGCGTTTCTGTAAAGTACCTATCATTGTCAAAATGTGGTGTAGTGGCTAGAACAGAAAATGGGAATCAAACAGTCTAGGGTTTATTTTTGGCTCCAGCATATCTGTACTGAAGTCAAATTAATAGGAGCTAAATACAGAAGTCTCTCCTTATACAGGATTTTTGATCCACTTTCAGAACTCTGTTAGAGATACGTGCTGTTTTGTTTTTCTAGAGGATGATCTAAAAGCACTGAAGGAAGTTGCTGCATTTTGTATTAATGTATGCAGATTTTTTACATAAGCATGTGAGTTAGCATGAGATATATGACTTCTGTGCTGGGAGGGATAAATATGTGGAAATATATAGCTACTGCCAGGTGCCAGTCTTAATCAGAAATCTGTCGGCTTCACTGAAATTTTGCGTAGATATTTTCCCCTGTCAGGTGACCTACTTAAATAGAAGAAATACTGTGTAACAGTCTTACAGATTTTTCTGGCTAGAGAGTCCCTGTTCTGCAGAGTAGAAGTCCAGGACAAAAAGACAAGTTTTCATTTATTGGTACATTTTCATTCACTTAAACAAAAAATTTGAATAAAGGAAGTTTTAGTATTTTGAATATGACTTTTGCTTGTTAAAAATGCTTCTTTAAAGAACCAAACCGAAACAATCTGATGTCTCCAGAGGAATGCCTGCGTAGTGCTCTGCAAAAGGTATCCCAGTGAACTCCAGGGGAGCTCTCTTGAGGAAGTTCAGCCTCCTGGACAGTGAGTTTATCTTTGGGACATTGTTTACAGGACATGCTGTGGTTTGGCTGTCCCTACGCTGTACTGTGCAGGGGGGGTGGCAGATATATCCTTAGAGATTACCACACGAGAGGATGTTGTGGTTCCCTTTTGTTTCAACTTGCTTCCAAGTCTAGACGGTTGCTCAAATGTACCCCCAAGAGTGGAGGCAAGAGACAGTCTAAGCATATGGGCAGTGGATTCTGCAGAGACAAAATTTCGCAGTGGTTTGGTCCCTCTGGGCTGGCTCGGGCCTCTCTTGCACTGTGTGTTCTCTGTCTGCACAGAGCTGGGCATGTTCCCTTTGGGGATCAGTACCTCATAGAAGTAGGACATACTCACCTAATCCAGTACTTGCAATGCACAGTCTTGAAATAATTCACAGAAAAAACTGTATAACAGGGTGTGTTTCTGGTGAGAAATGAAAAGCAGAGCCATCAGAGGAGAGGGAGACACCAGTTGGGTTGTCTGTGCTGCTGTCTCCTGCTGGCAGCAGAGCAGGATGGGCACAGGACTAAGAGCAGCCACAGCTGGTTTGGCCATTCTGCTTTGTCTAATGGCCGAGGGCCAGAAACACCCAGGACCATGTTCATTTCTGTGCAGGATGGTGCCCCTAGGCAAGACAAGCACCTTGTAAGATGAACGTTCTGCTGTGACTGCCCTCCCTTCTCACAAGCGTTGTGTCAGCGGGGACAGAAGCAAACCTTCAGGCAGGGCTGTAAGATGGTACTTTTGAAAGTACTGAAGGCTGAAGCAATACTAACTTCACTGAAAGTCATTTAAAAGTCAGCGAGACTTGGGCTTTTAAATCTTTCTAGTGCTTTTCTTACAAGTTACCATCAGTATTTGAAAATCTAATCTATTGGCTGTGCCTCCGTTGCACCATCCATCTGAGGATCTCTAATCAAAGCTGTAAATATCTATAAATCTGTAATACCTTATGAATTTTTTATATTGACTTGAATTTTGGGATGTTTACTGTATGAGTATATTGATTTAGGTTAATAGGAAAAATAACCCAGTCAGTAATAAAAGGTGATGGTAAATCAGCCCAGTTCAGGTGGGTGACAGGCAAGGATGGAGAGATCCTGCAGGCCAAGGCCAGCAAGTCAGCGTGAGTGGCTTGTGTGGCTGGTCTGTCTTTTCCTCACTGGGGCAAGGGAGAGTCCAAGGGAGATCTGCTGAGGGGAGAGCGGTGTCTCCCGACACATGCATCAGCTATAGTCATGTTACCATCAGGTGACACAAGATACACCTGTCTGCTCTTCTTTAACTTTCTGTTAAGCAACGTGTCGGATTTAAAGGCACTGTTGTTACCCTGTCACAGGCCACTGACAGAAGTCCAGTGGAGTCTTCGCAGTTTGTTAGATAAATAAAGTTCATTCTCAGGCTCCTACTTCTCATCTCAGGGTTGCCTCTCCCTATAGGAGCAGCTGCAGGATTGTGCCCTGGGAAAGAGAGTGATGCCCCACACGGCAGAGAGGTGCAGTCAGAACAGCAGAGGTGTCACTCACCACAGCACACTTCACCATATCCTGGGTACATGGGGGAAGGCAGCCATAGCTTATCCAATTCAACAGCAGATATGGACGTGTACCATTTTGCCTGAAGCCATTCTGTAGACTGCAGGGAAAAATATTAGTGATCTGCAGGAAAAGCCAGTGATCTGCAGGAAATATTAGTGATCTGCAGGAAAAGCCAGACTGCCTGACATGGATGTAACGTTAGGCTTAGCTGCAAGACCGGAAGCAGTAGAATCTGTAACCCAAGTATCTTCTTTTCTGGTTGAGCTCTTTGGGATATTAACTCGTGTTGTTCTAACTCAGTCTTTTATCCTTGTGGTTTATAAAGCAAAAGAGCTTCTTTTCTCTGTTAATTTCCAGTATATTACTTTATTGTTTTAAATAAAGCTCCTGCTCTATTTTTGAATAATATAATGAGTGAAAAATGACTTTATTCATCCTGGTGGCAGGACAGCAATTTGTTACACTGCCAGCTAGAGGACCTGGATCAGAAACAAATTTGGGTTCCCAGGCTCTATGCCAGAAGAGCTGAGACATATTTTTGAGGTGATGTACTTGGACTCTAGGGGAATATTGTTGACTGAACTGAGCTGCTTTCACAAACATCCTGCCAGCTGAGCCTTGACACACTGCTGGTCTTTGCCTCAAATGGGCAGGTCCCCTGCCCTGCACTGTGTGCCGCAGCTAGGAACTGCTCCCAGGAGCTGCAAGCACAGGTGAAGGATTGAGGATGCTTTCAGTGAAAATTAAGTTAATGCATTCACACTTACTTACCACTTACTATTCCATTGATCCAAGCAAAAGGATCATGTATAGTGAGAACTGTGGGTTGTTGGAGGCGCGGTTGTTGCCCTTTTCATGTGGGGCCAGAGCTGAAACTTGAGCAGAAGATGACGCAAGGCCATTGCTTCCCACATGACCACCTTGGACTTGACCTAGCTCCACACCACCCTTTGAAAGCACTCTCTCTGTTGCTTCCCTGTAGCCCTTCCCACCATGTTTTGTGGTCCTTCCTCATCTGCCAGACAATTTCCAGCTTGGCCATGCTCTTGCTATCTTAGATGACAGGTGGAAGCTGGAGTCACGGACTTATAGTGGAGCAGCCCTGAGAAGTTCAGTAACTCTGAAGCTGCAGCTTTTTTAAAGGACTGAACCTGCATAGGGCCTGATCTGTTACAGTTATTGTTTGTGTGAGGCAGCATCTTCCAGCTGCTGTTCTCTTCATGGATAAAGATATCGTCAGCCGGAATGATCTGCTTCCACATTTTGTATAGACATATTAAGTGCTTGGAAAAACTCCAGGCACTTTAAGTGAGTCTGTAAGGGGAAAAGCTATAGGCTAAGACTACAAGGGAGAGCGTTAGGACCGTTTCATTGGAAAATAACTCCCTTTTCTCTTATCTGGGTAGACACTAATACTGCTAATTATGACTGTAGATGGTCATTGATAGGTATGTTTATGTATTATTTTCTGATGTTTATGTACACCTGTAGTTATTTCAGAGGGTGAAATTCAGATTATTAGTAGCACTGTTGGAGCAGTAGGAAGGCACTATAAAATCAAGAGAAGTCTGCATAGGCCTGAGTTATGTGTCCTAGATATACGATAATTACCATAATACACAAGAAATAGGGTTTTCAAGCAAATCTATGAGGTGACACGTTTAAAGCAAAGGAAGAATTTTTTTCACACAGTGGTTAAAACGTGGAACTTCTTGCTACAGGCTGTTGTTGATGCTGAAGCTTATAGGAACCTTTTTGAAAAGCGATAGAAAAAAAAATATCTTTGGGTTTGCAGCATACCACAATGTCTGATTGCGTCTTTAGCTTCAGCTTTTAAGCAGCAGGTCTCTGGAAGTACAGGAGAATGCTGCAGAGTATCATTGTGCATTTGCCCTGTTCTTCCTTAGGACGTGGCTGGAACCAGGACGTGGGCAAGAGGAGCTTTGCTCTGACTGACTTCTTCAACTCTTACAGTAAACATTAAATGGAGTTATGTAGGGGGAGGTAAGGAAGAAATAAAGGTAGAGGGTTGGATGCTGATTAGCACTGGCTTAAATCCAAGGATGCAATCAAATAGTGCACAGAGCCACAGAGCACCAGGGTACCTGAGGACAGCTTCAGCCCAGCTCCCTAAGGACTCTGCAGGCGCCAGCATCACACTTCCCGCTCAATAAGGCAAGCACAGGCATAAATTTCCACCTGGCCAATTTCAAGATCTTATTCCATCTGCCTGAGCCATAAGAGAAGAAACTGCTCGAGTGGAACCCGTTAACTTCAGTAAGGACCCCCTTTGGGTACTTGACAACTAAAATCCTAGTCTTGAACAGAGCTGAGCACACACTTGCCATGGTGTGCATTCATGCACGTGAATACATGTATCACCACGGGCCCAGTTGCAGACCCACACTTGACACATGAGTGCAGCATGTCTCTGGCACCCTAAATCTGATGTGTGTGTATGGGAATTCTGAGTCAACCCTGGCTGTGTACAAGAAGTGTGCAAGACCAGAGCTGTAGCAGAACAACAGGTAGTAAGTTACTGATGGCAGTGCTTGTTGCAGCCCATTTCTTTTGCCTTCTCCATTATTGTAGAGGTTGTGACAATGGACAGAAATACATAAAAGTAAGGGTGATATGAGTACTCTCTGGCCTCATCTGGTCAGCACTTACAGTTTTTCTCACTTGGCAAAGTGACTACCTGTAATCACTGGAGCATATAAATCTTGGCTTTTTTTGGATTGGGACCTGTGCATGGTAATGGATGAGCAGAGAGGCAATTTCTTTTATAAGGAGGTGAGCATTATGCAATGTAAAGGGGCCACAATTTTTCCTGTTTGTTGAATTGATGTGTTTTTTGCTTTGTGGACATCTGAATTTTCTGATTGCTGGTAAGAAATACCTACAGTTTGTTGTAATGATATGACCAAAGACAGAGTAGCCCAGCATTCCCCACTGACTGGCATACACTTAGGTCTTGAAAGCTATGAGATTATGTTGTTTGGAGAGCCAAGAGAAAGGAGGAGTAGCAGGACCAGTTTTCCAGTAGAGGTAACAGCCGCAGAATGGCTTTGGATTGGGCTGCATTTGTCCTGGTACCCAGCATAATCCAGCTGCCTTCGCCTCAGCAGCATCAGCTGGCCCCGAAGTGGTGGTCAGCATTACCTGGTGCTGGCTGTGTGCCCTATCATGGCATGGGAGTCTCTCCGGTATCTCAGGAACCCTGCCAGGTGACCTCTTTAGGTCAAAGCCATCCAGGGCACTCTCAACAAGAGTAGTGGCACTGACCAGTCAAGAGATTCACTGACACTTGTAGCCAACTGTTGACTTTGTTGCACGCAGTTAAAAGCTGTACCGCCAGTTTGTTTGCTGATCCTCCCCCAGATCTGGCATTCCTCTGATTATGTAGCCAACTGTAGTTTGTTATTATTTAGACCAAATCATGCCGTGGGCAAAACTGACATCACTGCTGGGTCTCATTAGGGAAATGAAGAGCAGGGTGTGGGGAGCCGGCTGCAGGAAGTGCCACTGTTTCCCACCACTGGAACTGGGAGGCGCACGCCCCTTGCCAGGCAGGTTAGTGGGGTCTGTGGTTTCAATGTAGCCCTTTGCCAACACCCTTCAGTTACAAGAGGCGTAGGAATCTCACTAGGTGGAGAGCTTTTGTCCTAGTTTCAGCTGGGATGCAGTTGATTTCTTCCTAGTAGCTGGTAGAGGTCTGTGTTTTGGATTTAATATGAGAGTAATGTTGATAACACACTGATGTTTTAGGTGTTGCTGTGCAGTGCTTACCCTAAGTCAAGGACTTTTCAGTTTCTCATGCTCTGCCAGTGAGCAGGTCCAGAAATAAACTGGAAGGGAGCACAGCCAGGACAGGTGACTCAAACTGACCAAAGGGACATTCCATGCTATTGAACATCATGGTCGGTATAGGGGGAGATGGCTGGCCGGGGCTGATCACTGCAGGCGTGCGGGCTGGGCATCAGTCAGCAGGTGGTGAGCATTGGTGGTATTGTGCATCACTTGTTCATCTATTGTTATTATTGTTGTTGTTATTATTATTATTATCTTTATCTTTAGTTCAGTCATTTAATTGTGCTTAACTCTTGAGGTTTACCTTTTTCCACTTTCCCTTCCCATTCCAACGGGGGCTGGGGACAGTGAGCAAGTGGCTGTGTAGAACTTAGCTGCTGGCTGGGGGTAAAACACAACAGCTTTTGATAAGTCGACATGTATGCTGTGTGGTGTAGGCTGTTCCATTGCTGTCTTGTGTTTGCTTTTTTCTAATCACAATTTTCAAGAGCAGTACTAACAGGGCAACATGGATTCTGTGCATCTCTGGTAATTTCAGAATCATGGGTTTAAATAAATGAAGACTAGTCACATAGTTGTTGGTAGGTGGTAAATTTTTGTCTTCAAGTAGTGTGGAATTTCTCAGTCTGCTTGGTTACAACATTGACAGTTTGGAAGAAAGAGTGCTTAGTGAAATCTGCAATACTTACTTCATTTGCAAACTTCCTTTGCTAGACATTTTTCTTTCCTTGTGTTTAAATATCACCTTGATGTTGCCTTATGTCTCCCACACTTTACCTTACTTTATACCCTACTGGACTTTTGCGATGTAATTCCTGGCTTTCCCTTTTATCCAGTTGTTCCTGACCTTTGGAGTTGATCGTGTAACCAGTGGTGCAAGTAATGTTCTCCCACTGAAGATCAGACACATCATATAAGACATAGTCTTTAATGTCACTCTGTAGTTCACTCTGTCTTGCTAGTTCAACCTGCAACAAGTTACTAAAGTTAACTTATAAATGGTGTAACTTATCTTACGAAGAAAAGTACTGTTTGAAGAGAGTAAATGCCTGTTCCAGCCACCACAGCAGCAAACTCCACCGCTCATGCTGCTAACATCCAACCATTACCTGCCTCTTACTTCACACTAAACAAGATAACAAAAGCATTCTTACAAATGAGCTGTTTCTAAACATGTCAGAAGCTTTTTTGAACCAGCACCCAAGAAATGAAACTGTTTTTTTAAGACTTCTGTTTTCATTTTGGCACAAATTATAGATGTTCACAGAAGTATCAATGAGTGCAGGCTCTGGAGATGGGCTGCTTCTCATTAAACATGCATGTGCTATTGTCTTCTTACTTCTTTAGACCTGGCCTTCATTTTGAGGTCAGACTTTAATTTCTGAAGAATGTAATTTAAAGCTATGTATATAGTGCTTTGTGATTACCTGGAACTACTAAAGAAAAAGACTTGGCACTGGCAAAATAAATATGTAGGAGCTGCAGCTGCTTTAACTCTGCTAGGGGTAGTGAAAAAGATGGTCTAAACATTTGAGTGATTTTAACAAGAGGAGAGAAGCGAGTGAAGTGTCTTGCATTGCAAAAAGTTTTACAGGCAGAAGTTGACAACACAGGAGGCTCCTGCTGCCTGTATTTAAAGTTTGCTTTGCCATTTGTCTTGAGTGGGTTCAGTGTTGTAGTGAATAATTTATAGGCAGCATGAATGAGCTCATTAGTCACCTTTTCAGAGCTTAAGTGAGTTTTGTGGTTGTCATTACATGGGTCTTCTGTTAACAGGCACGAACGGCTCGGCGGCTGCCTGGCTTGTGCTGGCACAGCCCCGACTGGCCCCTCTGCTGCTGAAACCCCAACTCTGCTGCCCAGCAGTGGTCCGATAACCTGCAGGGCTTTTTCCAGGGATAGCTTATTTCTTTTTTCTTACATGTGATGTTTGGTTTGATATTGTGTTGTTTTCATGTTGACTTTTTTTTTCATTGTGGAGAAGAATATTGAAGATTATGTGACGGGTGATGTGGAATAAGTAAAACCCTCTACTTTCATTCAAGCAATAAAAATTACTTTTTTCCTCAGATGTTCTTAAAAATTTTGTTATATCTTGTCTTGATTTTGGCTGTGATGGAGTTAATTTTCTTCCTAGTAGCTGGTACAATGCTGTGTTTTGGATTTATTATGAGAATGACATTGGTAACATGCTGCTGGTTTAGTTGTTGCTGTGCAGTGCTTACCCTAAGTCAAGGGCTTATCAGTTTCCCATGCTCTGCCAGCAAGCAGGTGCACAAGAAGCTGGAATAGAGCACAGCCAGGACAGCTGATTGCAACTGGCTAAAGGGATATTCCATATCAAAGAGCATCATGCCCAGTACATAAACTGGGGGATTGGCTGGGAAGGGCTGATCACTGCAGGGGGATGGGCTGGGCATCGCTCAGCAGGTGGTGAGCAATTGTATTGTCCATCATTTGTGTGTCCATCTTGGGATTTATTTCTCTCTCTCCCTCTCTCATATCTCCCTTTTCACTACTGTTATTAATGTAATATTGTACTTTATTTCATTTATTAGGCTGTTCTTAACTCATAGGTTTTACCTTTTTGAGATTCTCCTTCCCATCCCACCGGGGGTGGGAGGAGTGAGTGAGCACATGCATGGTACTTAGTTGCTGGCTGGGGTTAAACCACAATATAGCCATAACAGTTTTTTGTCCTTGAAATGCTTATGGAGGTACTAAACTGGGCTGGAACTAGCTGAACCTAAGAAAAGGGCTCAACTATCAATGTTTACAAGACTGCAGATTTAAAGAGAAAAACATTCCCAAGATTATTTCATAGTGCTTTGGCAGCTGAGGCCCACCCCATGCTTGTGGCATCCCTGTGAGAAACCTGTGGAATGTGAAATTTGCCTGCAAAAAGTCTGTGAGGTACCAGATGCACCATACCTCCCAGACCACTGCAGCTGCTCACTGAAGTTACCTGTTGCCAGAAAGACTGGGGCAGTGCCAAAAGACCTGACAGAAATTAATGTCCCAGCGAATAAGTCAGTCCATAATAATAATGCACTCTTGTCACCACAGAGGAGCCAAAAGCTGCTTGCAGGGAAGCCCACCTCACAGGACATGAATGTAGCAGCCAGGGGGGTGGTTCTCTGGCCACAGAGTTGCTCTTGGGATGTGGGTACTTCAGCTGTGCTTTTTTTCTGTGCCAGCTTTCCTCCTTCCTCCCAAAATCTTTCTTACCTGCTCTGCCTGATGCCTGCTCTCTGGTACAGCCTTGGAGGCCACCTCTCTTGTGGCTGTGGAGGGGAGCACAGGACAACATAGAACCTTTCTGCAGATGGTACTGACTCTTTTTAGTCCTTCCACTGCAGTTTTTCATTGCTTTCCATTCCTTGCTCCCTGGTGCTTTTGGTGGGCTGGTCTGTAGCACTAAAAAAACACCAAGGATAGAAGTTTGCTTATTCATTTTATGGCACTTTGTCTGCTTCCCACAACCTGCACCCTCTCAGCATCTCTTTGCAGACACAGGTGTAGGTCAGCACAGCTGTGCTTGTGCTTCATCCCTGCATCACGTCATACAGGCTCTCATAGTTGTCTCTGCATTGTCTCAATCTGGGAATCTGCATTCCACAGGATTTCCTCCGGGAACAGTGTTCAAGAAATGTACAGAAAGAGTAGAGCCAAGTAGTGATGAGAGAAAAGGACCCTGGAATATCCTGTGCTACAAAGAGCTGGAAATCAAGCTGGGACTCACACAAGTATAGTTGTGGCTAGGAAATGCACCTGGCACAAGCAAATGGTCAGAGGAGAATAATTGCCCTCTGGCTCGCAGCAATAGTGATGGTAAACTATGTTTAGTGTCAGTTGCCGAGAACTTCAGCTGATGAGATGTGAACACAAACTTCACTACCAGTGAGGTCCTGTTGCAACTTAATTTTGCATGCATAGATACACAAATAAAGGACATTCATAAAATTACTGATGAAAAATTACATGAAATTGACAGTTTGTATTCAGGAAAGCTGAGGCAGAATTTGAGATGTTGACTTGAAATAATTTTGTCTTAGTTTTAGAAATTCCACTTGGCAATGCAGTTTGGGAGCTTTATAAAAAGAACATGGTTCTCCATTGTAGTTTTCCCCGAAACTTCTGATCTTTAGTTTTCTGCAGTGTTAGCTGCTGCTTTTCCTCCACACTGCTTTTGAGAACAAAAATACAGTTGATTTCTGGTTCTGCTGATTACTTGTAAGTTTGACTTAAGCTGCCAAGTGGTGAATACTGATGTTGAGATAACGCCAGGCCATGTCTTGTGGCATTACACCTTTACAACAGATAGCAGTGTCTGAGCACCAAACTCCAGAAAACAGTTCTTTCATTTTTCAGCCTCTTTAAACACTGCAACTGTACCAGAAATACTGGCTTATGTTACAGTTAATGTACCAACTGAGTTAGGTGAGTTCAGACCAATATAGCCATTATAGCAGAAGACTCCAGTAAAGATACATTTATCCTGGCAACATTTTGCTTTCCACTGACTGGGCTACTAAAATAAGCTGCACTGGCAGAAGCTTCCCTTTCCCAGTATAACCTAGGTTTGTGCTTGGGGTCCTTGTATGTCGGGTAATGATGTATGGACTCATTTTAACAAATATATGTAGGACAAATGAGCACGCATGATGCTCTCCTCTCACCATGCTTATGTTCAGAAACACAATTGCTGGTAGTTTCTCAGCTGTATATAATTTTAGCAGTAAATATACTCATTTTCCTAGAAGCTGCAAGTGTTACTACAATAGCATCGTAAATGTTCATACATTAATTTCTAAAGGAGCTATGTAATAAAAACTGTGGATTTTATTGGGAGAAATTAATTTTATTTTAGCCTGTGAAACAGAAATACTGTAAATAGTTTTGTTTGCTCACATTTCTGACAAAGCTCTGTATTGGAGCTCCTTTTCTCACAGATTCAGTTCTGTTTCCATTGGGTTTTGCTTGCTGGGGAAAATGAGAACTTGAAGAGTAATTAAATGCAAGGTTGGGAAAATGCTTTGTAAATCTGATTCCATGTTCTCAAGTGAATGAGCAGAAGATAGATTTGTTGGTAAGCTGGAGTAAGCTGGGCCTTCATTGCATGTGCAGCTTATAGCTTAGTGCTTGCTGGGGGTGAAGAAAAGGGAGTGCATGCTTGCAAAAGCCCTGGGACAGGCAGGCAGGGTACAACTGCACTCAGAGCAGCTGCGAGGCCAGAACTGCTATCTTTCAGGGTAGCAGGGCACTGTTTGTCAGCCCTGCTAGGTGTGTTACCTCTGTACAGGGCAGAGACTCTGGCTGTTCTGGTACTGTTCCAGGAATTGAGACACGTCTGTTTCTCTGCCCCAAAAGCAGGCATAGTGCAAAGAACAAAACCAGGCTGGTCTGCTGTGGTTAAAAATAAAGAAGTGTTGATACTGCAGGAGAAGAATGCTGGGAACAGGAGTTGTGAAAGAGGAAATGAATAAACACATGCTGTATTCATGATTTAGTTTTTATAAGTTCTTGAAGGTGTCCAATGTGCTTGTGCTCTGTACAAGATTAAATCCATTACCTCAGAGAAAACAGAAGATTAGAAATACCAAGACTGATGGGGACACAGCAGTCATTCTGCATGGGGGAAGAACTGACACAAAATGAGATGGTCAGTGTACAGGTGTCAGGACCTGAGCTCAGTGTCCCACACTGAGGGTCTGATCACAAGTGTCAGCAGCCCTGTCCACATCTCTCTTTGAAAAGTACATCAGGACCCTTACGAATTAGGAGGGGTTTTTTGTACAGCTGTGTGTCAAATTCTAAATCCTAATGAGTAAGCTTTGCTGGCAAACTTGAAGCAGACTTCAGGTAAGAAATCTGACTCTGATGTAGAGAGAATAAACATTGATGAAGACACCAGTCAATAAAGACATGGTAATTGGAGACCAAACTAGGAAGAGGGGCTTAAAGGTGAGGATAATTAGTGCAGGACTGTTGAAGTGTGGCAGGTGAGGCCAGAAGGCAGAAAGTAGAAGTATTTAGCAAGGTCATGTGACATGATGTCCTGCTTTTGACTGGGACAGTGGTGCTGTATTTTTGGATTTAATATGAGAATTCTGTTGACATCACACTGATGTTTTAGTTGTTGCTGTGCAGTGCTTGCCCTAAGTCAAGGACTTTTCAGTTTCCTGTGCTCTGACAGTGAGCAGGTGCACAAGAAGCTGGGAAGGAGCGTGGCCAGGACAGGGGACCTGAACTGGCCAAAGGAGTTTTCCATACCATAGAGCATCATGCCCAGTATATAAACTGTGGTGGAATTGGCCAGGAGGACGATCAGGGCATCAGTCATCAGGTGGTGAGCAAATGTATTGTGCATTATTTGTTCCTCTTGGGTGTCATTCCTCTTTCTCTCTTGTATTATTACTATCATCATCATCATCTTTTATTTTGTTTGAATAATAAAACTATTCCTATCTCAACCCATGAGTTAAGGGGTTTTTTTCAGTTTTTTATTCTGATTCCTCTCCTCACTGTGTGTGTGTGGCAGGGGGAGCAAGTGACTGTGTGGTATTTAGTTGCTATCTGGGGTTAAACCATGACACATGGTCATAATACTAGCAAAGAAAGATGTTCCCAGCAGAGATGGAGATTGAGGGAGGAAGATGAGCCCGTGAGCCCATGACCCTTGCTGTGCTTGTGTGCTTGATGGCTTGTGGGAAATTTTCAGGGATTTCAATCTAGAGGAGGATAAGAGATAAAGGAGTGTAGGGAGATGGCTGGAAATCCTCATTAAATAAGATACTGCAACATCTGCAGTTGGTATTCTGAAATCTGAGTGGAAAGATTAGACTGTTGTATATTAGCCCACAAGGCTAAAGTGCAGCTCTGCACTGTTGGAACTTCTAATCAGCCTTCAGTATGGCAAGTACTTTGGTCTTGATGTACAAACAGTTTCATCTGTCAGTGTTGCGAATCTTTTGCTAGATGAATTAGTATTATTGCTGTCTCAGAAATGGGGAAATCAACACCCTAATAAATTTGGTGGCTTGCCTGAGATTACAGTGAGTATTTAGTTACTTGATGGCCATATATTAGTTGTTCTGCTGCTGCTGCTGTAGTCTCTAAGCCTGCAGTTAATGTTCTTTCAATGGTGCTATGTGAGGCTGTGTGCTCCTTTCTTAAATTAGTTGTATTAGGTATTCCAGCAAAGAGTCAGAGGTTGGAGAACAGTCTTCCCAAGAGGCAAGATAGTAAGTGTTTACCTTGTTGCTGGTATTTTACTGCTCTGTAAGTCAGCAGCTCCAGTTGCTGTTGAGCTCAGGGGCGAGTGGGAGCCAGTGAGAGGCTGCCCTGCACTGCTGCCTCTCATGGGGCACCAAGCAGGGTCTGCCAGCCCTCCAACCCAGCGGGCAGTCTGTCCCCCTGCTCTCCTAACCTTCTCTGCCACCTGCTGCTGTCCCTGTGCTTGATCATGCTGGCTTTTCTGTCTGCACAGCAAATGTCTTGCAGTGGACCTTCAGTGCAAGCTTTAGTGTGCACTCTGGGGAAATTCCTACCTGCCATGGAAAGACCAGAAAACTCTGAAACTGATCATACTGCACCAATATTGATGGGGAATTTAGCCACTGATTCTGAACAGAACTGAGCTGAATAGGATGCATACATAATATATTCAGGGTATAATTTTCTTTGCATACTACCCTGCATCTCATGAGGCTTCCCCCTTCTCACTTCAGAAATATTTCTCATTAGCTGAATTCTTCTTGGTAGTCTTTCAAGACACTTGACTTTTAAAAGTGATAATAAATGCAATAAATCTCCTTGCTTGCCAATAAAGAGGCATGTTGATTCACTCAGAAAAATGTCTGAAGCATTTGGAGTAAATTCAGGTGGGTGGAGTTAGGACTTGATAATTTAGTTAGGGTTTGAAACAAAACGGCCATGAGATAAGAAGTGTGTAAACTAATGGTCTTGCTGAATGTTGGAGTGTTAGGGCTGGTGGAGTCACAGGGCAGGATTGCTAGTGGGTAATGGTGATACCCTGCTGCCTGATAGGTATTCTTCCCATTCTGCAATTCAGCTGCTGGTGTGTCTTCTTGAAAATATGCAAGAATGTGAAATAGCAGTTCACTGGGTAGGGGAGGGAAAGCTATCGGCAAAAGAAGTCTTAGCTAGTTATGACAGGAATTTCTAGTTCCAGAGAATCAATGAAATGCTTCTTATCCCTGAACTTTGAGAATGAGGTGGTTGCCACTCTTATCTAAAACTGTGAATTTTGTGAGTGTCAAAGAGATTAAAGGAGGTAACCCATCCACTGGGAAATAATGCAGAATTCCTGAAAGGTCTTGAGGCACCTGTCCTAACTTTTCTAAATAAAACAGCTAAAATGTTTTCCTTCTTCGCTTAGTGACAATTTCTGTGTCCAGGGAGGACTGCAATGGGAAGGGTATCTGTACTGACTTATTTATATATTTCTGCAGCAGATATTTTCTATAGCAAAAGGAAAATTTATATTAAAGTATGCTAAATCTGCAAGCCTTGTTTATCTAGAGTGGAAAATGTTTGATTTTTGTGGACCAGCTACGAAATAATTCCATGTATTTGTTTTGCAGGTAGACAGCCATACTTTACTTTTGTGCTGCAAATCACTGAAGCTACTTGAGGTCTGGCATGTAACATATAGGAGACTGTACGTTCAACTAGTTCTGTCTAGACTGAGCAACTTCTTTATTTTTAAATTAAGTTAGTTCCTTTCAAATAATTCAAGTGATGGCAAGGGGTTTTTACTCAAGTTAATACTAGTTATGTCAGGGCATGCTAGCAGAAGAGAAAATGCACCATTTTTCCTAATTGAGTCAAGCCTTCTTTTAAAGGAGATTTCCTTCAGGAAATATTTCGCCCCCCCTTCATCAGTTACTGCAGTATTCTGCAACACGGTTCTTTACTGTACACCGTGAAGACCGGCCCTCAGCAGTGGCCGTAGTTTCACGATGCCCGAAGCCAGCAGCAGAGCCACGGTGCGGGATCCTGCGCCCGTCGCTGCCCGCACACCCCCGCAGGGCCCGGCTCCCGCTCACACAGCGGGGCAGGTGCCTGGCGCCGGCCGGCAGACTCGTGTGCGCCGCCGGGCCGGCAGCTCCGCCCGTCCTCGGCAGGAGTTACCTGCCCACTAGGAGGGTGTTGAAAGATGCCTCCCCCGCTCCTCTTGCGGGAGAGGTACGAGCAGGGCTCCGCTGTGCTAAGCCGTGGGCTCCTGGGGCTCGTCGGTGCCTTCGGTGTCCACCGCGGTTCAGCCGGGGTCGGCCTGGCCGGGCGGGGGGAAAGGAGACTCGCACAAGTGGGAGCGCCGCGGCTGCCGGTTCTCCGCGCATCGAGACTTCCCGAGCGCCTCCCGCCCGACCTCGGACCCCCGTCCGCCCCCGGCCAGCGCCGCCGGCCCGGCACGACCCTGACGCCGGGCGGGGGCCGAGGTGGGCGGGCACCCTGCGAGAGGGCACGGCCGAGTCCCCGCCGCCGGCCGGCAGGAACCACCGCCCTCCCCCACCGCCGGCGGCCCTCCCTTCCGCGGCTTCTCCCGTCGCGGCTGGCCCAGCCCACGTTTTCCCTCTCTCCCCTCCCTCCGTGGTCATGTGTCGCCTTTTTTGTTTGCAGTGGAAACA